>ML660201.1:17707220-17907111 GCA_007570785.1 Antilocapra americana
TCCCTTCAGATGCCCGATGTCCTCTGCCAGCATTTAGATCCTGTTTTATGGAGTTTGCGCGGTCTTTAAAAGTTCTTTTGGTGTATTTATTGGGGAGAGAGTGGTCTCCCAGTCCTATTCCTCTGCCATCTTAGTTCCTCTCTTTCTCTTTTAATTGAATAGATTTGAAATATTGTTTTCACTTCCATCTCTGGCACCCTGGACAGTGCCTGCTTGCCATAGTAAGTGTTCAAATTATTTATTTGATGAGTCAAAGATCCTTGGATAGTTAAGCAATACAATATGGAGGTTAAAGAACTCTAGGTTCCATAAGCAGAGCTACTATGAAGCCTAGAAAGCAAAATATGTCACATAGTTGGCAAATACATCCATCTCTCCACCTCTAATTAGAACCCAACACTTTCCTGAGATCTATGAACTTGGGAATCTGGAAACACTCTGGAAATGGTATTCTTAGTAGAAATGTTGGCATTCTCCTAGTGGCCAGTGCAAGTTCTCTCTAAAAGACCTTGCAAAGTGGAATGGAATGGAACATGATTCAAAACACAGGGCTGACTAGTAATTGGGAATACACATTAAGTAATCTTTGAAGTAACTGCACCACCAATTATAAGACACACTTAGGGAGATATTTGGGAAATCAAACTTGTGGTGATCAAGTAATCAGGGGCTCATGCCAAAAGAAACTGGAGAATAAGAATAATGACCAAGTCTATAATCACATCTAGTAGTTTCTGGACATTTAATAATGTTCGATTTTGGATTTCCAAAGATCTGGGGAAATAAATGTGTGTTTATTTTTTATTATCATTTTTTTTGTTTTATTCATTTATTTATTTTACTTTTCTTTACATTATCGTGTTGGTTTTGCTGTACATTGACATGAATCTGCCATGGGTATACATGATTCCCCTTCCAGAACCCTCCTCCCATTTCCCTCCTGATTCCCTCTCTCTGGGTCATCCCGGTGCACCAGCCCTGAGCATCAAACCTGGGCTGGCGATTGATTTCACATATGATGATTAACAAGTTTCAATGCCATTCTCCCATATCATCCCACCCTTGCCCTCTCCCATAGAGTCCAAAAGACTGTTCTATACATCTGCATTTCTTTTGCTGTCTCGCATACAGGGTTCTCGTTACCATCTTTCTAAATTCCACATATATGTGTTAGTATACTGTATTTTTGTTTTTCCTTCTGGCTTACTTCACTCTGTATAATAGGCTCCAGTTTCGTCCACCTCAGTAGAATATTTTGAAGCACTATGAATTTCTCAGAATTTTCAAGAGATAATATTCACAGAACCATTAAACTTCCCCCTTTGAAAAATTTAGGCAGGAAATATGCCTAAATTCTATAATTCAAAAAACATAGCTACAGAAACAGTAACATTTCCTCAATGTCTAATGCTTGAAAACAACTTAGTAAAATGTGAAGCCATGTTTGAAGTTAAACCGTAATGTGGCTAATTCCAGAAATTTAATATAACAAACGTCTTTCCTTTTGTAGAAAACTTTTCATGGCTCTGCACAGGAAACATTGCTTTCAGAGTTTCTTCAGTGTTAAGATTATTGGAAGTGACAACTGTTACAGATTAGCTGGGCATTCAAGAAGACATTTGCCATTGGCAATCACTAATAATAGACCGGGAATATTTACTTCTCCAACCAAAAGTGTTGTATATTGCCAACAGCCACAGATTCTTTGCAGTTCTTCCCATCAAGAACCAGGTATTATTTCCCCACCACATATTCAGTATGGGCTAGCCTTGTGACTTTACTTAATAAACAGAATGAAGCAAGAGGGACTTTGGGTAAGCTCTGAGCCTAAGGATATCTTGAAGTTTCTGCTTTTGCTCTCTGGGAACACAGTCAACATGTGAATATGCCTGGGTCTTGAAGATAAAAAAACATATAGAGTGACACAGCTTTCTCACCTGAGGCTCCAAACCTGTAAATCTCCATATCCCAAACATTAGGATAAAGAAAATTAATGATGATTAAAACAAACGGAAAGATATCCCATGTTCTTGGATCAGAAGAATACTGGTAAGATGGCCATACTACTCAAAGCAATCTACAGATTTAATGCAATCACTATCAAAATATTCATGAGTCTTTCTCAGAACTAGAAAAAACAACCCTAAAATGTATATGGAACCTTGAAAGACACAGAACTGCCAAAACATCCTGAGGAAAAAGAGCATAACCCTGTTAGACTTCAGACAATACTACCAAGCTGCAGTCATCAAAATAGCTTGATATTGGCACAAAAACAGACATACAGTTCAATATTACAGAATGGAGAGCCAAAAAATAAACCCACACACTTATAGTCAACTAATCTATTAATATGACAAAGGAAGCAAGAATATACAATGAGAAAAAGGCGGTACTTTCAGCAAGTGATATTGGGAAAGCTAGACAGCCTCCTAACTCAAAATGGTTTAAATGTCTAAATATAAGATATGACACCATACAATTCCTAGAAGAGAATATTCTAGGACATAAATCATACCAATATTTCCTTAGATCAGTCTTCCAAGGCAAAAGGAATAAAAAGGAAAAGTAAACAACTGGGACCTAATTAAAACCTTTTGCATGCCAAATGAAACAATCAATAAAATTAAAAAGCAGAATGGGAGAAAATATTAACAAATGATGCAACCCACATGAGATTAATATCCAAAATATACAAACAGTTCCTACAACTCAATATAAAATTTTTTTTAATGGCAGGAGATTTAAGTAGACATTTCTCCAAAGAAAACATTTATATGACCAACAGGCACATGAAACAATGATCAATATTGCTAATTATTAGAGAAATGCAAATCAAAACCTCAATGAAATATTACCTCATATCTGTTGTAATGGCAACTATTAAAAGCCTACAAATAATAAATGGTGGAGAGCATTTGAAGAAAGGGGAACCCTTCTACATTGTTAGTGGGAATATAAATTGTTGCAGCCACTATGGAAAACAGCATGGAGCTCTCTTCCAGCAATCCCACACCTGGGAATATCTCTGGAAAAGATTACAATTTTAATGTGAAATCTGTATGCAGGTCAAGAAGCAACAGTTAGACTGATTCCAAAATGGGAAAGGAGTACATCAAGGCTGTATATTGTCACCCTGCTTATTTAACTTATATGCAGAGCACATCATGCAAAATGCCAGGCTGGATAGAACACAAGCTGGAATCAGAATACCAGGAGAAATATCAATAACCTCAGATATGCAGATGACACCACCCTTATGAAAGAAAGTGAAGAGGAACTAAAAAGCCTCTTGATGAAAGTGAAAGAGGAAAGTGAAAAATCTGGCTTAAAACTCAATATTCAAAAAACTAAGATCATGGCATCTGGTCCCATCAGTTCATGGCAAATAGATTGGAAACAAAGGAAATACTGACAGGCTGTATTTTCTTGGGCTCCAAAATCACTGCAGATGGAGACTGAAGCCATGAAATTAAAAGATGCTTTCTCCTTGGAAAAAAAGCTATGACCAGCCTAGACAGCATATTAAAAAGCAGAAACGTTACTTTACCAACAAAGGCCTGTCTAATCAAAGCTATGGTTTCTCCAGCAGTCATGTATGGATATGAGAGTTGGACCATAAAGAAAGCTGAAAGCTGAAGAATTAATGCTTCTGAACTGTGGTGTTGGAGAAGACTCTTGAGAGTTCCTTGGACTGCAAGGAGATCAAGTTAGTCAATCCTAAAGGAAATCAGCCCTGATTATTCACTGGAAGGACTGACGCTGAAGTTGAAACTCCAATACTTTGGCCACCTGATGCAAAGAGCTGACTCATCTGAAAATACCCTGATGCTGGGAAAGATTGAAGGCAAGAGGAGAAAGGGATGACAGATAAGATGGTTGGATGACATTACTGACTTGATGGACATGAGTTTGAGCAACTCCAAGAGTTAGTGATCAACAGGGAAGCCTGGCATGCTGCAATCCATGGGGTCACAAAGAGTTGGACAAGACTGAGCGACTGAACTGACTGACTAATCTGAAAAGTTACATGCACCCCAATGTTCACAGAAGCATCATTTACCATAATCCCCTGTGGCTCAGCTGGTAAAGAATTTGCTTGCAATATGGGAGACCTGGGTTCAATCCCTGGGTTGGGAAGACCCTCTAGAGAAGGGAAAGGCTACCCACTCCAGTATTCTGGCCTAGAGAATTCCATAGACTGTATAGTCCATGGGGTTGCAAAGAGTCAGACATGACTGAACAAGTTTCACTTTCACTTTTCAAGACGTGAAAATAACCCACATAACCCACATGTCCATCAACTGATGACTAGTTTAAGAAGATGTGTTGTGTATATAAAATGAAATATTAGTCAGTCATAAAGAAGGAATGAAATACTGCCATTTGCATCAATATGGACAAACCTAGAAATTATCACACCAAGTGAGGAAAGTCAGATAGAGACAAATACATATATTATATGGCATATATATTCACTTATATGTGGAACTTATAAAATAATAGAAATGACACTACATACAAAACAGAAAGAGACTCACAGACAGAACAAACTTATGGTTACCAAAGGGGAAGGCGGGGATAGATAAATTAGGAGTATGGGATCAGCTGAAACAAGTATACATGAAGGGCTTCCCTGGTGGTACAGAAGTAAAGAATCCATCTGCAATACAGGAGATGCAGGAAACATGGACTCATTCCCTGGGTTGGGAAGATCCCCTGTAGAAGGAAATGGCAACCCACTTCAGTATTCTTGCCTGGGAAATTTCACGAACAGAGGAACAGGGCAGGCTAGAGTCCATGGGTTCCTAAAGAGTAAGACATGACTAAAGCAACTGAGCAAGCATGCACTCATTATACATAAAATAGATAAGCAACATGGATTTACTGTGAAGCATGGGAAATTACATTCTATTTTGTAATTATTTGTATTATTATGTGGAAAATACTCAGATTATTTTCTAGCCAGAGAGAGGGAGAGGAAGGTTAAGGGGGAAGAAAAATAGGAAGAAATAATTCTGCTAATAGAGGACGATATGGTTGGATGGCATCACTGACTCAATGGACATGAGTCTGAGCAAGCTCCAGGAGTTGGTGATGGACAGGGAAGCCAGGTGAGCTACAGTCTGTGGGTCACAAAGAGTCAGACATGACTGAGCAACTGAACTGAAGTGAATAGACTCTCTGGAGTCTATTTGCCTTTCCCTGCTAAATAATCTTACATCAGTGTTGGGGGTTGTAATAGCTGGCCTTCTCAGGAAGCTTTTCATCCCAGGCCTCTTAAATTTTATTTCTCCTTGTTGGTCTAATTCTTGATGGATATATGATAAACTCCTCTGGGACAGAGGTTAACTGTTGATAAATCTTGCATCTTTATCTTATCAGATAGACAAAAGCTAATTGGGTTAATAAAAATGCATGGATTTTATCATCAAATGAACTTTTGAGCAAACTTTATTCCCTACTATTATGACTACTGACCTCACAGCTGAATGGCTTTGGGCAAGAAGCTTACACATCACTAATCTTAAGGTTCTTATTCCTAAAAATGGGTTATTATTAGCAGTTTCAGTATTTTTAAAAATTAAACATGTTGAAGTATGCCCCAAGGACCTAGAAACTAATAGAGGATCATGAAATATTATCAAATCTCTTTCCAAAATAGTTGTAAAAATTTACAAAACTGTCTATATCATTCCCATTTACCTTAGGCTGTGGAATCCTCCAGACATGGACTATTTTCTCTCTCATTGGTGCTAAATAATGTGCTAAATGTCTAGTTGATAAATGATGGAATTCATAAGATAAATAATGATTAAAGGAATAAATACAAACATTAATATTTTCTCATTTCAACAAATGCTATTTTATCAAGTTGAAAGCCCTGAATGAGTAGAGAATTACTGTAAAAAGAATATATTGCCTTGCTCTTAGCTGGGGAAAATATTAGCCAGTGCTTGACTTTCATAAGTTTAGAGATACATTCAGAAGTGCTAGCAGAAGCAAAGTTTGAGGTTCTGATCATTTTGGAAGGTTCTTTGACCCCTTCTACCTGGTTGATTAATAATGACATACACTACTTATAATTACATTTCTGGATAATGGATTAATTTTAAGCAAGTTACATAAGAATAAAATTAGTGATGATTTGCAAATATATTCATAGTGGGATTCATTTAAATAGTGAAGTGTTTCTGCAATTAAAGTATGATTTAACAAAATTTATGTAACACAACTTTTTCAGAAATACATTGCAAAATTGTGTGTGTGTATATATATATATTTATGAAAGAAACATCAGGCAAGGCAGTCCTGGATAGTGTAAGATCTATCAGGGATTAATTGGGAGTGTCTTTCATACCCGTAGAAGCAGGAAGTGGTAACATGCATACTGGTTTTTTGCCAGTCTCTCAAAGGTCCTTGAAAATTACTGTATGGTAAACCTGTAACTCTTAGGCTGATTTTTGATCTCTAGGTTCAATAAAGTACTTTTAGAGTAGCATCCACAGAAAATAAAAAATGACAAAAGCATCATGAGACAGAATGCTAAAAAAGACTTTCCATCTTCCATCTTTGATGTGGGTGGCACTCAAGGGCAGAGAAAGGCTTTGTTTCTCTGTCACACTGTGTCTAAGCATAGCAATCATACATCCCAGTGTACTTAGGATTTATTGCCCTGGCATTTGTCCAGGATTAGTTATTCTATAACAAGCACTGTTGATTTGAACTTCATTAAAACAACCCTAGGCTTTGAAATACCAACACCTAGAACTTTCAGCTTCTGCCAGGAATTTCCCAGCCGTGCTGAAAAGAGTAGTAAGCAGAGCTCACCTTAACAAAGACTAAATGTGAATGATCAACAGCATGCTCCACCTTATCTTTCCTGAACCTTTTTTGATGTAACAGAATTAATGTCAGTTATCAAATGCATATCCTGATACACTTAATACTGAAATATTAGACCAAGTGACCACTTTTTCTAGTTTGGGTAGTGCTGGAGTTAGATTTGGCATTGTTGTTCCGCTGACCACTTAACCACCAGTCAGATATGCTGTGGTCCATGCCATGACCTGGGAGATATAAAAAGTCACCAGTTGGCAGGGACAGTGAGAAACATGGGAAATTAGGGGTACAGAAAATAGGTACAATTAAGTTCAGATCAGTCGCTCAGTCATGTCCAACTCTTTGTAATCCCATGAACTGCAGCACATCAGGCTTCCCTGTTGATCACCAACTCCCAGAGCTTGCCAAATTCATGTCCATTTGAGTCAGTGATGCCATCCAAACATCGCATCCTCTGTCATCCCCTTCTCCTCCTGCCTTCAATCTACCCCAGCATCGGGGTCTTTTCTAATGAATCAGTTTCCCGCATCAGGTGGTCAAAGGATTGGAGCTTCAGCTTCAGCATCAGTCCTTGCAATGAATATTCAGGACTGATTTCCTTTAGGATTAACAGGTTTGATCTCCTTGCAGTCCAAGGGACTCTGAAGAGTGTTCTCCCACACCACAGTTCAAAAGCATCAATTCTTCGACATTTAGCTTTCACAATCATCCATGACTACTGGAAAAACCATAGCTTTGACTGGATGGACCATTGTTGGCAAAGTAATATCTCTGCTTTTTAATATGCTGACTAGGTTGGTCATAACTTTTCTTTCAAGGAACAACAATCTTTTAATTTTATGGCTGCAGTCACCATCTGCAATGATTTTGGAGACCCCTAAAATAAAGTCTCTCACTGTTTCCATTCTTTTCCGATCTATTTCCCCTTAAGTGATGAGATCAGATGCCAAGATCTTTGTTTTTGAATGTTGAGTTTAAATCCAGCATTTTCACTCTCCTCTTTCACTTTCATCAAGAGGCTCTTTAGTTCTTCTTCACTTTCTGTCATAATGGTAGTGCTATCTGAGTATCTGAGGTTATTGATATTTCTCCCAGCAATCTTGATTCTAGCTTGTGCTTCATCCAGCCTGGTATTTCGCATAATGCACTCTGCAAATGAGTTAAACAAGCAGAGTGACAATATACAGCCTTGATGTACTCCTATCCCTGTTTGGAAACAGTCTGTTGTTCCATGTCCAATTCTAACTGTTGATTCTTGACCTGTATACATATTTCTCAGGAGGCAGGTAAGGTGGTCTGGTATTGCCATCTCTTTAACAATTTCCACTGTGTAGTCTATTGTGACCTACACAACCAAAGCCTCGTAGTCATTGAAGCAGAAGTAGGTTTTTGTTTCTGGAATGCATATCCTGATATCTTGCTTTTTCTATGATCCAATGGATGTTAGGAGTTTGATTTCTGGTTACTCTGTCTTTTCTAAATGCAGCTTGAACATCTGGAAATGTTCAGATGACGTACTGTTGAAGCCTAGCTGACTTTTTCAGCATTACTTTGCTAGTGTGTGAGATGAGTACAATTATGTGGTAGTATGAACATTTTTGGCATTGCCTTTCTTTGGGATTGGAATGAAAACTGACCTTTTCCAGTCCTGTGGCCACTGCTGAGCTTTCCAAATTTGTTGGCATATTGACTATAGCACTATCACAGCATCATCTTTTATGATTTGAAATAGCTCAGCTGGAATTCCATCACTTCCACTACCTTTGTTAGTAGTGATGCTTCCTAAAGCCCACTCAACTTCGCAATTCAGGATGCCTGGCTCTAGGTAAGTGATCAAATCATCATCGGTATCTAGGTTATTAAGATCATTTCTTTTTTATAGTTCTGTATATTCTTGCCACCTCTTCTTAATACTATCTGCTTCTTTTAGGTCCATACAGTTTGTGTCTTTTAATGTACCCATCTTTGTATGAAATGTTTCCTTGATACCTCTAATCTTCTTAAAGAGATCTCTAGTCTTTCCCATTCTGTTGTTTTCCTCTATTTCTTTGCATTGATCACTGAGGAAAGCTTTCTTATCTCTCCTTGCTATTCTTTCCAATTCTGCATGCAGATGGGTATATCTTTCCTTTTCTCCTTTGCCTTTCACTTCTCTTTCACTTTCACTTCTCAGCTATTTGTAAGGCCTACTCAGACAACCATTTTGCCTTTTTGCATTTCTTTTTTCTTGGAGGTGGTCTTGATCACTCCCTCCCATACAATGTCCCAAACCTCTGTCCATGGTTCTTAAGGCACTCTATCAGATCTAATCCCTAAATCTACTTGTCACTTCCACTGTATAATCGTAAGGGATTTGATTTAGGTCATATCTGAATGGTCTAGTGGTTTTCCCTACTTTCTTCAATTTAAGTTTGAATTTGGCAATAAGAAGTTCATGATCTGAGTCATAATCAGATACTGGCCTTGTTTTTGCTGACTGTATGGAGCTTCTCCATCTTTTGCTGCAAAGAATATAATCAGTCTGATTTCAGTACTGACCATCTGGTGATGTCCTTGTGTAGAGTCTCCTCTTGTGTTGTTGGAAAAAGGTGTTTGTAATGACCAGTGAATTCTCTTGGCAAAATTCTGTTAGCCTTTGCCCTGCTTCATTTTGTACTCCATGGCCAAACTTGCCTGTTACTCCAGGTATCTCTTGATTCCTACTTTTGCATTCCAGTCTCCTATAATGAAAAAGACATCTTTTTTTGTTGTTAGTTCTAGTAGGTCTTGTAGGTCTTTGTAGAACGTTCAACATCAACTTATTTAGCGTTAGTGGCTGGGACATAGACTTGGATTACTGTGATACTGAATGATATGCCTTGGAAACGAACAGAGATCATTCTGTCATTTTTGAGATTGCATCCAAGATTGCATTTCAGACTCTTGTTGACAATGAAGGCTGTTTCATTTCTTCTAAGGTATTCTTGCTAACAGTAGTATATATAATGGTCATCTGAATTAAATTTGTCTATCCCAGTCCACTTTAGTTCACTGATTCCTAAAATGTTGAGGTTCACTCTTGCCATTTCCTGTTTAACCACTTTCAATTTACCTTGACTCATGGAACCAACATTCCAGGTTTCTATGCAATATTGTTCTTTACAGCATTGCACTTGACTTTCACCACAAGACACATCCATAACTGGGCGTTTCCACTTTGGTTCAGTCTGTTCATTCCTTCTGGTGCTATTTTGCTCTTCTCCTGTAGCACACTGGGCACCTACCAACCTTGGAGCTCATCTTTCAGTATCGTATCTTTTTCCCTTTTCTCCTGTGGAGTTTCTCCTGCAGAGGTATAGGTCAGCTGTAGCCTGCTGCGGGGACAGGGGCTCTGGCTACAGTAGATCTTGGATGCATAGCACATGGCATAAGTCCTCTTGGAGGAAGTCACCATTAGCCCCACCATATAGTCTACCAGCAGACGATGCACAAACTGCATAACAGTTACACCAAAGAAGTTCTCACACTATTGCAAAATTTCTAGGGCTGACAACAGATTTCCCAACGTGAGGATCCAGTAAAGGGACTGAGAATCCCCAGGGAATTTGACTTGGAAGGCCAGTGAGATCTGATTACAGAATTTCCACAGGACTGGGGAAACAGACTCCTGGAGGACACAAACAAAATGCTGTGCACACCCCGACCCAGAAGAAAGGAGCAGTGACCCCAAAAGAGACTGAGACAGACTTTCCTGTGAGTGTTAAAAAGTCTCTGGCGAATGTGTGGGTCAATACTGGCCTACTGTGGGGTCAGGAGCACCGAATACAACAGCCATGGGAGCTGCAACATGCTGGCACAAATCCTTTTGAAGAAGGTTGCCATTACTGCTATTACTCTCACCATGCTTAGGCCTCAGGCTAAACTACAG
Source organism: Antilocapra americana (assembly GCA_007570785.1). NCBI lineage: Eukaryota > Metazoa > Chordata > Mammalia > Artiodactyla > Antilocapridae > Antilocapra > Antilocapra americana. The sequence continues at coordinate 17,717,971 of ML660201.1, forward strand.
GGAGGGAGCACAGCCACACCCATCAACTGAAAACTGCATTAAAGACTTATTGAGCATGGCCCTGACTCCTCTATCAGAGACCCAGATACTCCCACAGCCAATCCCTCTCATCAGGAAGCTTCCAGAAGCCTCTTATCCTTCACCTTCAGAGGGCAAACAGAATGAAAACCATAATTACAAAAAAACTAATCAAACTGATCACATGGATCACAGCCTTGTATAACTCAATGAAACTATGAGCCATGCCATGTAGGGCCACCCAAGATGGACCGGTCATGGTGGAAAGTTCTGATAAAACATAGTCCACTGGAGAAGGAAATGGCAAACCACTTCAGTATTCTTGCCTTAAGAACCCATGAACAGTATGAAAAGACATATGTACAGGTAACAGCAAATCAGAAATCCTGCTGCAGAACATATAAACAGTAGTCTGATAACTGTCACTGTCACCTGAACCCGCAAAACAGAAAAGTTAATATCTTTGGTAAACTTTTAAGATTTCTGTTGCTGCTCTCTCCAAATAAATTAAAAAAAATAACACACTTATGGCACAATACTTATAAAGATGAAAAGCATGAGACCGTTATGTCTAATAAAATAACTCTGTATCAAAGGTACATAGTATTTCCTATATGTCAATTTCATCCCAATGATATCACTATAATTGATATTATTTTATTTCAATAAACTCCCAGCTAATAATTTCAATACACTAGGGGACACAGCCCAGAAATCCAAACACACTAAAATAATCAAAACTTAATCCATATAAAAGGCATAACACAGCACAGATTTAACCAGTTGTTTCCAGACTTAAAGCATTTCTAGGGATAAAACTAGAAAATTACTCATCTTCACTGTGTCATGTATCAGAAATTGTTAACAGCCCTGAATATATAGCAGTGAACAAGACAAATGGGCTCTAAATTTCCATACAACTTAAATCTTAGTAAGAAAAAAATAATGAACAAAAGAGATTATTAAACAAACTTCAGTCATACCTAGTCAAGTGCCATGAAGGGTGTAAATTCATAATCTAATACAGAAAAACCTGTTTGAGGGAACCTGTTTTATATCAGTGTTATCAAGGAAGACATTATTGAATGACACAGTCTGACATACAAGTGTATGGATGTGAGTTTAAAACATTTCAAGTAGGCAAGTCCAGCTAATCGAACAGTGCTGAGCAGGGTATGAGTTTGATAATTCAGAAGAAAAAAAAATCATCTTTATGGTTTGAGCTCTTGGATATTAGGAAAGATGAACAAAGAGAGAGAAAAATGTTTCTTTGCCTTCTCTAGTGGAGTTTATGAGATCCCCAAAACACCCAAGACAGAGTGTCGAGACTATGCCTTCTGGCCTTCATGGAAAGCACAGAGAACTGATATATACCGGCTCAGTTCAGTTCAGTTCAATCACTCAGTCATGTCCGACTCTTTGCAACCCCATGAACCATAGCACGCCAGGCCTCCCTGTCCATCACCAACCCCTGGAGTCCACCCAAACCCATGTCCATAGAGTCTGTGATGCCATCCAGCCATCTCACCCTCTGTCCTCCCCTTCTCCTCCTGCCCCCAGTCCTTCCTAGCATCAGGGTCTTTTCCAATGAGTCAACTCTTCACATGAGGTGGCCAAAGTATTGGAGGTTCAGCTTCAACATCAGTCATTCCAATGAACACCCAGGACTGATCTCCTTTAGGATGGACTTGTTGGATCTCCTTGCAGTCCAAGGGCCTCTCAAGAGTCTTCTCCAACACCACAGTTCAAAAGCATTAATTCTTTGGCACTCAGCCTTTTTCACTGTCCAATTATCACATCCATATATGACTACTGGAAAAACCATAGCCTTGAATAGACGAACCTTTGTAGGCAAAGTAATGTCTCTGCTTTTCGATATGCTATCCAGGTTGGCCATAACTTTCCTTCCAAAGAGTAGGCATCTTTTGATTTCATGGCTGCAATCACCATCTGCAGTGATTTTGGAGCCCCCCAAAATAAAGTCTGACACTGTTTCCACTATTTCCCCATCTATTTCCCATGAACTGATGGGACCAGATGCCATGATCTTTGTTTTCTTAATGTTGAGCCTTAAACCAACTTTTTCACTCTCCTCTGTCACTTTCATCAAAAGGCTTTTTAGTTCCTCTTCACTTTCTGCCATAAGGGTAGTGTCGTCTGCATATCTGAGGTTATTGATACAGGTTTCTCAAGAGATAGGTGAGGTGGTCTGGTATTCCCATCTCTTTCAGAATTTTCCAGTTTATTGTGATCCACACAGTCAAAGGTTTTGGCATAGTCAATAAAGCAGAAGTAGATGTTTTATTGGAACTCTCTTGCTTTTTTGATAATCCAGCGTATGTTGGCAATTTGATCTCTGGCTCCTCCACCTTTTCTAAAACCAGTGTGAACATCTGGAAATTCTCTAATTTTCTTGAAGAGATCTCTAGTCTTTCCCATTCTGTTGTTTTCCTCTATTTCTTTGTCATTTTGCTTTTTTGCATTTCTTTTTCTTGGAGATGGTCTTAATCTCTGTCTCCTGTACAATGTCACAAACTTCCGTCCATAGTTCATCAGGCACTCTACCAGATCTCCCTTAAATCTATTTCTCACTTCTGCTGTATAATTACAAGGGATTTGATTTAGGTCATATCTGAATGGTCTAATGATTTTCCCTACTTTCCTCAATTTCAGTATGAATTTGGCAATAAGGAGTTCATGATCCGAGCCACAGTCAGCTCCCAGTTTTGTTTTTGATGACTGTATAGAGCTTCTCCATATACAGGCTAGAGCCTCACAAAGTTCAACATCTCTAATAGATATATTTTTCCCCATGCCCCCCTTTCTCTTACTGGACTGTGTCCTCTGAAAACTTACTTATTAGGGCTTGAGGAGGTGTAGTTAATTATGGCAACCCTAAAGGAGAAGTTGCTGAAGCAATTAACGCTGGAGCTGAAGAACATCATCTCCTTGCCTTTGGCTGGTAGCCTCAACTCAGATTCATAATGCGGAGACTCTACTCCCCACCAGCCCCGTAACATATGTCGTCACGTATTGCCTTCACTGCAGAACTGGCTACATTACAACACTAGGTGAGCATTCTTCTCAAATATCAAAGTTTGTTATGTCAGGGAGTAAAAACTTGTGGCTGGATGGTTAATGAGACCTAAACTTAGACTAGAGGACAAAATCGTAAGGAAACGTTATCTCAATCTTTCTAAAAAATATCTCTCAATATAAACATATCATCTTATATGATACTATGTTTTCCATTCCTGGAGGCATTAAAGCAACAGCTTTTCGGCTTGTAAGTGATGTTGCATAAAGAGAATCTTTTCCCTGTGAGAAAGATTGTTTGAGAAATGTCCTATGATCCTTTCTATCTCTAAGAAGCTGAGAAAGAATCTATTATTATTAAGTGATTTACTGCAGAAACAGTTCCTGGTTGCCTGAGAGAAAAAAGAGTAGTTTCTCTAAAATGCTTGGGCTACTACTACATCATAGATTCACTATTTATTTACCATGGATAGAGAAAATGCTATTGGTTGCTTGGGAGGTTTTTAAGATATCTGGGTCACTGGATTTGAGTCTTGGTTACATCATTTGGACCCCATTAATTTTCCCTGAAATCATGAGCATTACAGCCATGAATATGAATTCTAGTTGCTGTTAATCTTTTGAATTCATTGTCCCACTTTGATGAGAAATTTCTTGCAATGCTCTTTCACTATCCTCAAATTAGATTCAAGATAATAAATCCTACCTATATATATATATAATCTCAAAACTAACAAATAATGTCACAATTATATTCAAAGGAGAAAAATAGCTGTGGTTTATAATCAAATAATATGCATATCAATATGTAAATAAATCAACACAACTATTTTGAAAAACACGCAGATGTATGTCCTACATGGAGAATCACTGTGAATATAACAATAACAAAGGTAGACTAATTTCAGAGTCTTTTTATTAATGATCCAAAATCTGTAAACAGCATAACTGCTAGCAACATGATTTTTTATAACAATGAACAACTCTTGATAAAGTTTCTAAACGAAACAGAATACAATCTTAGTTCAACTGACAGAACAGTTTACCCCTCAAAAAATTTTGAGACTAGGCAAAATGTGTTTTCTTTTTTGATGCACAAAGAACCTATGTTCTAAGTTCTGGTAATGATAACCAGCGTAGTCCAGGTGATATGAAAATGTCAGATAAAGGACAATTTTTAAAATAATTAATTAATTAATTCTTTATTTATTTTTGGTGGTGCTGGGTCTTCATTGCTGCATGGGCTTTTCTCTAGTTGTGGCCAATGGGGACTACTCTAGTTTTGGTGTGTGGGCTTCTCACTGAGGTGGCTTCTCTTTTTGCAGAGCACAGGCTCTAGGACACTCAGGCTTCAGCAGTTGCAGCTTGTGGGCTCAGTAGTTGTGGTTCCTGGGCTCTAGAGTATAGACTCAGTAATTGTGGAGCACAGGCTTAGTTGCTTCATGGCATGTGGGATCTTCCCAGACTGGAGATCAAACTCATGTCTCCTGCATTGGCAGAGAAATTCTTTATCACTGAGCCATCAGGGAAGCCCTAAATGACAATCCTTTTTGTTCTTAGGTACTCCATCAATTGTGACTATAAACTGTGGAAAATTCTTAAGGAGACGAGAATACCAGACCATCTGCCTCCTGAGAAATCTGTATGCAGGTCAAGAGGCAACAGTTAGAATTGGACATGGAGCAACATACTGGTTCAAAATTGGGAAAGGAGTATGTCAAGGATGTGTATTATCACTCTGCTTATTTAACTTATATGCAGAGTATATCATGCAAAATGCTGGGCTGGATGAAGCACAAGCTGGAATCAAGATTGCCAGGAGAAATATCAATAATCTCAAATACACAGATGACACCAACCTTATGGCAGAAAGTGAAGAATTAAAGAGCCTCTTGATGAAAGTGAAAGAGGAGAGTGAAAAAATTGGCTTAAAACTTAACATTCAGAAAAATAAGATCATGGCATCCAGTCCCATCACTTCACGGCAAATACTGGGAAACAAAGGAAACAGACTTTATTTTGGAGGGCTCCAAAATCACTGTAGATGGTGACTGCAGCCATGAAATTAAAAGACACTTGTTCCTTGGAAGAAAAGCTATGATCAACCTAGATAGCATATCAAAAAGGAGAAACATTACTTTGCCAACAAAGGTCCATCTAGTCAAAGCTATGGTTTTTCCAGTAGTCAGGTATGAGTGTGAGAGTTGGACTATAAAGAAAGCTGAACACCAAAGAATTGATACTTTTGATCTGTGGTGTTGGGGAGAAAACTCCTTGAACTGCAAGGAGATCCAACCAGTCCATACTAAAGGAAATCAGCCCTGAATATTCACTGGAATGACTGATGCTGAAGCTGAAACTCCAATCCTTTGGCCACCTGATGAGAAGAACTGACTCATGTGAAAAGACCCTGATGCTTGGAAAGATTGAAGGCAGGAGGAGAAGGGGCCAACAGAGGATGAGATGGTTGGATGGCATCACCTCCTCGATGGACACGAGTTTGAGCAAGCTCTGGGAGTTGGTTAAGGACAGGAAAGCCTGGCATGATGCAGCCCATGGGGTTGCAAAGAGTTGGACATGACTTAGCAACTGAACTAAACTGAACTGAACTCCACCTATTGCAAAACATCTGACATTCCTGGCCTCTAGTGCTTCTCCATTCTCATTAACGTAAAAAAAAAAAAAATAGGAGAAAACGTCCACCCACAAATGTTCAAACCAGCACCTGTGGAATAGAAAGTTTTTTGAGAGTTCTGGCATCAGAGTATGAGGACAGATACAGTATCTTCACTTCCCTTAGCTGTGGGAAGCTGTTAGAGTCAAGTGAAAACTTAAACAGGATTGACTTTCTGAACCAGTAAGGATTCCCTATAGCTGAGGCACCTTAAGAGCACCAGTTTCAAAGTGACCTGAGGAGGCACATCCTTCAGTGCACTGACCCAGATGTGAGTGCTGTGATTTCAGATCACTGGAGATAGGCCTCTCAGATGAAGGACTTCCTTTTGAAATTAGCAAAGGAGAGCTCATGTCTCTTCATGCAACCCTAGTGTTGGGGCTACCCTGCAAACTATTTCTCTGCCTGAACCATTTGGGTTTCTGAGTGGTTGTTTAGAGCTAAAAGCAGCTTTCATTGAGTTTAATCTGGTGACCTTTCTTCACATTAAACTAGCCTATGTGACATCCTTTATTTCTAATGAAAAAGTTAATACAATTTATTAATTTCAAAATTACAAAATACCATTTTATCAGTGAAAGTGTGAATAAGGAGAGAGATACGTTAAAGTTAGCACTTAGAAAAACTGAGGGGAAGATGAGGATGTAGAGAAAGGATAGGGAAAGAGATATCTTGTCAACATCTAATTCTCAGAAGAGCTCCAGAATTGATGGGCCATCCACCTCTTATTGCATCTCTAAATACATTTATCATTTCAAACTAATAACTTTCAAAACTATTGAAGAAACTATTTTATTTTACTCTAAGTGTTTCCTGTTAGAAAACCAAATTCTCCAGATTTGCACAGAAGGGATAAAATTTCAATGAATGCATGTCAACATTCAGTCAGCTATTCTCATTTTCCAACATCCCTATCCAGATTTCTCCTCATTCCACCCACACAGAAAGAGGAAATATGGTCAGAAGTGGACAAAATGGGCAAAATGCTTCTCTCAGAACAGCATCATCACAGTGTGCGTGTGCTCGTGTGTGTGCGATAGATACAGGGATAGAGCAAGAATGGGAGGATGTGGAGAGATTGAGAAAGGGAGGGTGGGTGAGAGAACAAGAGAGAGGGAGAGAATTAGTTCCTGAAAAACAAAATATTCATTGCTACAGGAAAACAAACAGGTTCTTTACAGTCTTTAATGCAAAACAGCAGTTCACATCATTCTGATGACTCAACATTTTCAAAGCACTTTCACAAGGATGATTCCATTTCATCCTCGCTACAAACCTTTGGTGTTAAAGTTAGCACTTAGAAGAACTGTCTCCAGTTTATAAGAAAGGAAATAGAGACACAAAGATGTTCATAACTTTCCTTAAATCACACACTGAGTAACAAGGGGACCAAAAGATCAAGTCACCTGACTCTAGGTTTAGAGCTCTTTTTTTCATGTTACTTATTCATATAAATTGAGTTTGTTAAATTATAAGCAAGCTGAGCAGAAAGACCCAAATAGATGTAATATGTAAAGGTAATCCAACTCACGCTCTGAATGTTGTTTTATAAATATATTGTGAAGATAACTAATTTCTATAGTTCATTAACAAAAATAATAAGCTCTAAGAATAAGACTGGAATTTTCTGATGGACCTAGTATGATTGGTTTGGAAAGAGACTGAAGACTTTAAACTCTGCCTCTTAGGAAAAGTAGCATAAGGTATTTAATACCCTGTGATTTTAAATAACATTTGATGGTAATGGTGACAATATGAAATCTGTAAGAATATGTATGATGCAAGTGGTTAGAAAACCCTTGATATTTTTCAAATATAAATCCTATTTAAATATAATTTTATAATAAATGATGTCTTACATTGAAAATTACAAATGATTTAATTGAGTTTTCTGCTTCACACAAAGAACAGCTGTTTTCCACAGTGTAAAATTCTTATTAATCACATTTTGAATATAAACTTAGCTACAAAGATGGGTCAGTGTGTATGTATGCAATGTTATAATGAGAGCTTGACCTGTTGGCAGCATTGTGTCAAAGTATTAGAGCACTGGTCCCCAACCTTTTTGGCATTAGGGATTGGTTTCATGGAAGACAATTCTTCCATAGACTGAGGGGAGATGCAGGCAATGGAGAGTGGCTGTAAATACAGAGCAAGCTCTGCTCCCTTGCCTGCCACTCAGCTCCTGCTGTACCTGTCCATCGCCTGGAGGTTGGGGACTCCTGAATTATAGGATCATAAAGTCACCATTGATAAGCTTTTATTTTAATATTATTTTAAGATTTAAGACAATCTGGTCTTAGACTCTAGGATATTTCTAAGACTGGGGAGACTCTTTAGCAGGTATCTGCCACTATCCTGACATGTGAACTTTTCAACCCTGGTACCATGTCTCAGAGTTGGCAAGTTCAGCAACTTCACATGGACTCAGCCTGCATTATATATCCAAGAACATAGCAGTAAACAATCCCCAGTATGTGCCAGCACTGTGCTGAGTGTTTTCATCCAGCTTTTGCTATATTATCCTCACATATTCCTTGGAGGTGTATGTTAAATAAGGTTATGCTAGAAGCTCTCACAAAAAATATCCATACTTTCGGAGTTTCTAGATATTTCTCACAGAAAAATGTTCTTAGTTTGTAGGCAGTTTTCCTCCACGTGTTGACTCAAAGGTCAAGTTCCTTTCACCAGGAGAGACTGAAATATCCTAGAGTAGGAATAAGCAAACTCTGGCCTGGGGGCTAAATCTGGCTGCTAATTGGTTTGGTTTGTTGTTGTTTTGTTTTTAATGATCCATGAGTGAAGAATATTTTTTACATTTTTAAATAGTAGAGACAAAACAGAAATCTAATATTTTCTGACACATAAAATTATATGAAATTCATTTTTAGTGTCCCTACACAAATTGTTTTTGAGACACATCTATGCTCATCTGGTGTACATATTGCCTGTGACTGCTTTTGCACTGAAAGGCAGAACTGAAGAGTTGCCACAGAGATTGTGTGATTCACAAAGCCAAAAAATATTTACTACCTGGCTTCAGTGAACTGAATGTTTACCTCCAAAATTTGTATGTTGAAGTCCTAATTAGTAGGAGGGTCTTTGGGGAGCAATTACTTTTAGAGGAAGTCATGAGGTACAGCCCCTGTGATGGGAGCAGTGCCTTTACAAGCAGAGAATGAGGACTGGAGCTCGATCTCCCTCTCTCATTCTCCCTGTCTCTCTGAGATACGTGAGAACACAGCAAGAAGGGTGAGCATTTGCAAGGCAAGAGGAGGACATTCACCATGTCCAAGCATGCTGACATCCCTGACCTTATATTTTGAGCTTGTGGGAAATAACTGTTTAAGGCATCTGCTATTGTTATGGCAGCTCAAGCTGACTAAGGCATTGTCCCTTAACAGGAAAAGTCTGTTGACTGTGACTCTAGAACTTTCTGACAGACTGAAGTTCTACCCACAGAAGTAGAGTGGGAAGCATATTCTAAGTCAAATTTGAGAGACGTTAGTGGCTTTCCCAAGGTCTTAGGATTCCATGTTGCATATCCAGATTCAAACATAGATCTCTCTGACCTCAACTCTCAAAATCTAACTGTTTTTTTTTTCCCTTTACTCTTATGCTCTTCAATGTCCTCATTAATGTATTCATTTATAACTTTCTAGAAGGATGTATCTTTGGGAAACTGATGTCAGGCAAATATGCTTTATCACAGTGTTTTATTTTAACATGCATTGAACTCTAGCTATGCTCTAATAATAACTTAAAAAAATTTACTATGAAATTTAAAAACCCAGTGTGATTCTGCATGTAATGACTATGTGCCAACCAGTTAATAAATCTTCACAACAATAGCACTGTTCACAATAATGTTTCATATTTCAAAATGATTAATTTTAAACAGTACTCTATATCCCTTGTGTATGATGGTTCAGATCCCATGAGATAAGCAAAACAATCTCTATGCTACTGTGGAACAGAGATAAAATATGATAGGATTTTCTGATGACTCTGAGGAGTTGAATGGCTCCTATGGGACTGACAAGTTAATTAAAATGAACATAGGATTACTATACTCTATTATGGCACAATTATGCTCTCTCCTCCTTTTTTGTTCCCTCCTTAAAGACTTTCGATAAAGGTCAAAGTGAGAAAAATAAATGACAATTTTTCTAGCTATGCTTTTGAATGGGATGTATTCCACTAAATTTAATGGGACCTAAGCTTGCTAGGTTGGAATTCCTTGATGATGACCACCTCATGTATAACGGGAAAGAAGAACTAGAAAGAAATGGTCATGAACTACTTGTAATCACAACTGCCCTAGGTGTACTTACCTTATACTTAGATCTGCAGAACAAGTAGAGACAAAACGGTTAACTGATAAAGTGGTAGAGAAAGTAGGAGAGACAACATCCTAAGGCTGATATACAAAGACTGGGCAAAAATACTTCATTTAAACTATACTCCAGCTGTCTATCTAGCATTTGTAATTGTTCAGATACACAGACATGCAACATTCCTAATAAATGAGAGAGTGTCTTTCATTTAGGTGGGATGCTTGATACATGGCAAACATAGGATTTGAACATACAACTTTGTTTACCTTTTGACATCATGTTGCCATTGGTACTTCCCTAGTAGCTCAGTGGTAAAGAATCTTCCTGTAATATAGGATGTGAGAAGATATGGGTTCCAGCCCTGGATTTGGAAGAACCCCTGAAGAAAGGCATTGAAACCCACTCCAGTATTCTAGTATTGTTGCTTGGAGAATCCCATGTACAGAGGAGCCTGATGTTCTATAATCCATAGCATCGCGAAGAGTCAGACACAACTAAAGTGACTGAGCACACACACATGTCCATCATGCCTCTAGTGTGATGGCCACTCGTTCTCCATCTATGTTTAATTCCACCCTACCCATCAGTTCTCTCTCGAAGCATAACTGAGTATAACCTGGTTTTTGTGGGTCAGTGTTAAAGGTTATACACCTTTCATAGCCATCGTATCAGAGAGTTTAGAGCCAAACACCATGTCAGTTGAAGTCTTTTTAATTTCAGGTATCAGAAAAATGGCCTCAAGTAGAGCAAATAATGAAATTAATTTATGATTACTACTTAGGCACACATAATTATTATAATGAATAACTTCCAATAAGCCCTGACTCACTAGCTCCCTGACATCACCAAGGACTTGGCTTTCTCCATCTTTTGTCTTTATCTTCTACAGTATCCATTTCATTCCAAAACCTATCCCTTCAATATTTCAAGGAAGAAACCAGAAAATCCAGAAATAACATGTTTCTTCTTTCAGAATGAACAGTAAAGGAATCAGCTTCAACCAAATTATCTTGACACATCTCTTCAACTGCATTTTAATTATACAATCTTATACCACATGCCCAACCCCGAATCAACTCTTGTCATGGTATTGAATATATACTTGTTATAGCTCCAATCATATGCTCTAGCCTTAAAGTATGGGAAAAGTTAATTTCTTGGAAATCACATGAAATCACAAATAAAAATCAGCTGCTAGCAAGGAGTAAAAAGGGGATGGATGTTGCAGAAATATATCAATCAAAATAGGGTAGATTATTTTGTGGTAACAAACGATCCCCAGATCTCAGGCGCCTAAAACAACAAATGTTTATTTGTGCTATTTTTCGTCTTTGCCTGCTTGGCATTCTGCTCTATGTCATCACTCCTTTCCAGGACCCAGTTTATAGAACATCTGCTTTCTGGACATTTGACAAATAGATTAGAAGAGGGAGAAGATACTATGAGGACATATGCATTTACTTCTAAAGAGTCTTCACATCGATCATGATTGAATGTCAAAAACACGTGATAAGGCCACAAAGGAGGAGAGGAATTGCATGTTCATGGAAGGGAAACGTTAAAATATTTGTTAGGAGGCTTCATAAATATGAAGAAACATATTTAAGAAACAACCAACAAGGAGCCATCATATCTATCCTGAGTTAGAGAAAGAGTTTAAACACCACCAAAGTATTTAAAGAGGATGATGCTATAAACTTGAAGAATTAGGGCCTCTCTAGCTTCAGTGGTAAAGAATCCACCTGCAATGCAGGAGACGTAGCAGGAGCCATGTGTTCAATCCCAGAGTCAGGAAGATCCCTTGAAAGATGAAATAGCAACCCACTCCAGTATTCTTGCCTGGAGAATTCTATGGACAGAGGAGCCTGGCAGGCTACAGTCTAGGGGGTTACAAAGAGTCAGACATGCTGCTGCTGCTCTAAGCTGCTTCAGTCGTGTCCGACTCTGTGCGACCCCATAGACGGCAGCCCACTAGGCTCCCCTATCCCTGAGATTCTCCAGGCAAGAACACTGGAGTGGGTTGCCATTTCCTTTTCCAATGCGTGAAAGTGAAAAGTGAAAGTGAAGTTGCTCAGTCATGTCCAACTCTTAGCAACCCCATGGATCGCAGCTGACCAGGCTCCTCTGTCCATAGGATTTTCCAGGCAAGAGTACTGGAGTGGAGTGTCATTGCCTTCTCTGAAGTCAGACATGACTGAGCAATAACAGCAGCTGGGGAAGAGGTTGAATTGCTGTCAGGTGCTCCTTTAATTCTTATCCCTTCATTGATATTTCCATTGCATAATAATAATTATATCACAAAGTTTATAGCAGGAGAATCAACTAGAATAAAGAAAATACATGGAGTTAGCAACAATGCAGTTATAATTATTACTTTATATAATTTTATGTATTTTAAGGAAGATGAGAGAAGAAACCACAAGTACATAGAGAGAGAGCTTATTATATTAAGCTTTTTAATTAGAAAAAAAGAAAATATATGGGGTTAAGATTAGATCATAAAGACATTCTATCTTCTGTTGTATGCCCAGGCAGTATATTCAAGGACCTGAATGACATTCCTTTAGAACTCAGAAGCATTGCACTTATTCAAAAGCTAATGGGAGAGATATGATCGGAAGAAAGCTGAGACTAATTTTAAATTTAACTTGAAGCCACCAGAGATTTAAGAAGCTTATTTGAATGTTATCAGAGTGCATTGTCATAGCACCCCCCCTTTTTTTGTCTTTTCTAACAAGAACAAACAAACAAAAAACCTAACAGAAAAAAACCTTTTATGACACCCCAACCAGAAAAATGTACACTCTGTAATTCTGATTTAAAAATCAATCTCAAAAAGTCATTGAGAGAATAAGTAACAATAAAAGAGAAATAGAATGACCTGATAGAAAAAGAGGAGTTCTGAAAGACACTACCCAAAAAAGAAGTTTGATGGGTGGTCTCTATGAGATTAATGGACAATAAGAAATCAAAACTCAATCCATTCTTCCTTTAGAAATAAGTAAAAATGCCTTCACAAGAAAACTTTCTTTTCAATGTTAGTTTTTTTTTTTAGTAAAGGGAAATGAGAATCTTAAGGACTAACAGAAAACCCATCCATACAGTGATGTCACACAATTTTATGAAGTGGGAAAAGCAATGATCAAAGGGGCTTCCCATGTGTACATGCCACATTTGGCATTTTAAAGAGTTTGATCATCTAACTCTGAGATTTTTCTTTAATGATATCTATCCAATTAACTGTGATAGCTTCTTAATTCTGTATCAAACTTACACATTTAAAAGTTTATTTTTTACTTTATTAAGTAAATATGTGGTACATTTCACCCACACACAGTCTAGGAGCTGGGAACAGAATGGGAACAGTATGGACAGGAGTAAACTTTCATAAACTCATTTCTTATGTAAGTAAAAGTCCACTTTACCTAAGGTTGGCACATGGCTGTAGGGATGAAACACATGGAAATCACAAAGTCAGTATTCATCTTAGAACCACAGAAAATCATAAAACAGAGCACAGAAAGAAGAAATATCAAAGGCCCATGGAGGCAGGAAGTCCAGATACAAGCAAGGAAGCAAAAGAACAGTGACAGTTAATGATTACATCAGGCTGATTGAGAGCCTTGAACAGTTCTACCTTTCATATAACAGCTCAGTTAAATCTAAAAAGAAGGGTATGAGGCATGCTTTTATTATCCCTACTTCACAGATTAGAAAACAAGCACTGAGACACATAAACTAAGTGACTTACCCAAAATCGCATTCATCAGCCTAGCACCAGAATTTGCGCTCTTAACCACATGTGGTCATTGATAAAACTAAAACAGAGCAGACAGCTCACTTCCCATTTCTAAGAGGTGGACAGCGTTAAATGTGGAGAGATTACCTGGGACATTAGGACATAAGCCAGTTTTTGTGTTTGTTTGTTCGTTTGTTTTTAAATTTATGAATGCTGGTATCAACTTGCCTGCACAGGAATAAATAAATCATTTATATCTGGAAAGACATTTTTGCCAACAAGGGTCTGTCTAGTCAAAGCTACGGTTTTTCCAGCAGTCAAGTATGAATGTGAGAGTTGGACTATAAAGAAAAACTGAGTGCCAAAGAATTGATGCTTTTGAACTGTGGTGTTGGAGAAGACTCTGGAGAGTCCCTTGGACTGCAAGGAGATCCAACCAGTCCATCCTAAAGGAGATCAGTCCTGAATATTCATTGGAACGACTGATGCTGAAGCTGAAACTCCAATATTTTGGCCACCTGATGCAAAGAAAGGACTCATTTGAAAAGACCTTATGCTGGGAAAGATTGAAGGCAGGCAGAGAAGGGGATGACAGAGGATGAGATGGTTGGATGGCATCATACCTCAATGGACATGAGTTTGAGCAACCTCCAGGAATTGGTGAAGGACAGGGAAGCTTGTTGTGTTGCAGTCCATGGGGTTGTAAAAAGTCAGACATGACTGAATGATTGAACTGAACTGAACTGATAAGCACCAGAGATTAAAAAGAGTTACATTCACACTAGACTAATTCCAGAAACTTTTAGAACACAAGTTATCCTGTAGTAGAGATCAAGTATCTTCATATTGTTAAAGCATGTGTCAACATGGAATAATGATTATACAATAAATTAATACATAAATGGATGAATTATAAATATGTGTTCAGTTTTTCTTTTCAAGCTTCTATTTTCTTACGTTCTAACTGATATTCTTTGAAGAAGAATCAGGAATTTTTTAATGAAGCACAAAAATAAAATAATTATACAATTCTTAAAAGAATTCAGAATGTCTTAAGAATGCATATCAGGATATATCATACAGTTTGCTTCCCCCTACCATACATGGGACTGGGGAATGGAGCATCCATTGCAATGGAAACTCATTGGTAGGATTCATCAGATGAACTCAGTGCTTCTAACTGAAAATGTTTCCCTGTGCATACTCAATTATTTTTATAACTTTTGCTCTATCTTAGGTGCTCAAGCCCTGGGATCAAAACAAAATAAATCAAACAAAAAACCCAGACAGATAATTAGAGAAAATTTTGACTTTATTTATTCATGTCTTAGTTACCATATGTGGGGTCTAGATCCCTGACCAGGGATTGAACCCAGGCCCCCTGCACTGGGAGCCAGTCCACTCTTAGCTACTGGACTACCAGGGAAGTCCTGAAATTTTTGGTTTTAGGCATAGTCAATGGTGTGTATTTATTCAATTGTTTCAATTAACTAAGAACACAAGTTTCCCAAAAGTCTCGGTCTGTTTTGCTAGATAAAATACAGGATGCTCAACTATATCTGAATTCCAGATAAATAATAAATAAATTTTAGTATAAGTATGTCCCAGGCATTATATGTGTTTGATCTTTTCCCTCTTATCTGGCAAATCTGTCACCAAGGTCTAAGAGGCAGGGGTTTCCCTGGTAGAATGCTGCAGCACCAGACACGTGTATCTGCCTATAAATTGGTCCTGCTACCCTGACTAAGTTGCCTTGCTCCACTCAACCTCAGTTTCCATATTGGAAAAGAGAGAGGAGTTAGACTACTTGAATTCTGAGGACCCTTTCTCCTGTCCATTTGATAGATTCGACTAGTCTCGAACAGTCTGGACTACATGCAAAGGAAAGAAGAATGATGTCATTGTTTGTAAAATGTCCTGTGAGGCAGAGAAATAAATTATGAACCATTCACTTATTATCATTCTCTCCAAGGAGGAAAAACAGAACAACAACAGCAGCAAATTAGACAAATGATGAGGGCAGGACACAGCTGTCTTCTGGAGATTTTCAACTAGATAAAAGAGTGTGACCTGGGGTGTGCTCCTCTCAGAAAGATTCCTGCTGTTCTCCTTGGAGGTTACCATTTATCCCACCCACATGGTTCCAAAATTAAGAACCAGCCTCTTTTATGAGGAAAAATAATTCTAATGTATTTATAAGAAGCTAAGATACACAAAACTGTGAGAAAAATGCTTTTAAAATTATATTTGCATTCATTTAGGGGATAGAATGCTGAATGTAACTATTTTAGCTCAAGAAGTTTCCTGGGCTCAGTTTTTGGTATAAAAGAACTACTTTTTGTGTAGTAGACAGTAGCAGGATACAAAGGTACAGCTGTGCCATTGCTATTTGTCTAACTGGGCAAGACCAATTCATACACCTCACACCATTTTCCGTGAGAGCTCTATATGAAGGATTATCCTAGTGCCTTCATTGCTCCATTGTTTTTAATTGCTCAGCATTTCCTGTTCTGGCTTGAGGTAAATCAGAAATGCAAAGACTTACATGGAATATATGTATGAACAGACTACCAGCTATTCTTCTTTTCCTGAGAATTAAAAACACAGTTCTTCAGTTTCTATATTGTGAGCACCATTTCTTTCCAGAGAAGGATAAAAACACAAGGCTACTTCCCACTGTGGCAAGAGATTCTGGGAAATCTTTTCATAACAAGACCATGAACACAAGAATATAGGGCTAATCTGGGAAAACCACTGCATAAAATAAGAGAAATCCTGTGAATTTTTTGGCTAGGGAGTATGTCACAAGCAAACGCAGATGTTCCCTGGGTTAAGCGGACTTTTCCTCCAGGAATTGCAATTATTTTTTTTTTCCATGAAAGGAAGTCCAGGAGAACCATGAATGTGATTCTCTACTGTGAAAAGCTCCACAACTGCTATGCCTAATCACAGTAGAATTAAAAAGTTAGAGAGAGGAGGCTGACAGGGTTTACTGGTCCCTGAGGACTAAACTGTTTTGCCATGATCTAAACTGGGCTAAGTCGCTTCAGTCCTGTCCACCTGTTTGCAACCCTATGGACTGGAGCCATCCAGGATCCTCCATACATGGGATTTCCCAGGCAAGAATACTGGAACGGGTTGTCACTTCTTTCTCCAGGGGATCTTCCCAATTCAGAAATCGAGTTGGATCTCCTGCATTGCAGGCAGATTCTTTACCATCTGAGCCACCAGGGAAGGCCCTGTACAATAAGAAGATTCCAATTCCACCTAATCTTGTAGTTTGCCCTGAAAATCTTCTGTAAACCTTCAACTCTGTTTGTTATTTCCTGGGTCACATACACAGGACAGTGAGCAGGATGGAACCAGAAAATATAATTCTCAGTCAAGATTTTCCAACCTTGATGCTACTGACATTTGGAGTAGTAACATTCTTTGCAGTAACTGTCCTGCATACTACAGAAAGCTAAAATGACACACCCAGGATCTACACAGCAGTGACAGTAGCATATCACCCCTTAGTTTTGACAACCAAAAATGTCTTCAGACACTTCTAAATGTCTCCAGGGAGAAAGCAACGGAAAACTGATCACATTTAATCCATGAAAGAAGGGGCATAGTCTCACAGGGTGGGATTTAGACTATGATAAAATAAAGCCCAGAAATATTAATATATGAAAGGTGTCTATATTTCTTCTCTCTGTGTTGTACTATTCTCATCTTGATAAAGACAACCTCATATTAACTGTGCAGCATACTGGGGCACCATAATTATTTAAGGTAATTGAAATATGTTCACTGTAAATGTTGCTTTTCTGTCTTCGGACAAACAATTTTTCTGAACGTTGCCTTCTTGACTATTAAATCTCAATAGGATCTATACCTCTCAAAACACCACAGTTTTCAACTTACAACAGATTTCCTTAATTGGCCTATATACTCCTTTAAGATCTAGCCCCTGGCTACCCTACACGCCTCCTCTCCTCTTTCTACCCCACGTGCATTCTCAAAATCATCTGTGTTACTACACTGTTCCATTTCTCAGCCTGGATTGCATGTCTCCCCATGAAACTGTGAGCTCACTGAACATAGACCCTGTATGTTTCTCCTTTTCTTTTCAACACTAAGCAGGGAAGTTTCCACTATTTCTTTTAAAGGATGAAATAAAAGAATAGTATTTCTTTAAAAACTCTTAAATGGCATCTCTACTTTCTTACAAATCATCTCGACTTCCTTACAAATCATCTCTACTCCTTCAGTCACCTCCTCTTGTAGTCAAAATCATTGGGTTGGCCAACCAAATAGATATAGATTCAAAGAGTAAGTTTTTAATTTCCCTCCTGAAAATATAGAACTCCAGTTACATATCAGAAGATTTAAATGGGGTTCTTATGCATTTATTATCTTGCTTATTATTAGTTTTTGAATAGAAGGGTCTGTTGTGTAATGATTAAGAGATAAAAAGTGAAAGGGGATGCTATGTCTAGGGTCTCAACTTCTTTAAAACTTTCCCAAAATTAAGTAGTTTGCATGTGTTGATGGGGAAAAGAAAACAGAGTAGGTCAATCAAATAAAAATAGCAAGAAAACCGTATTTCCTTTGGATATAGCAGGAAAACCATTATGGAAAATTAAAGCATTTCTCTAATTCATCAAGATATAATTCTTTTCTTTCTTTCTGTTTTTTTTTTGGGGGGGGAGGGGGCGACAAGGAGGGTTCCTTCTCAGCTACAGTCCCCTATTTCAAAACCTGAGAACCAAGTAGTGACCTTAGGTGCCAGCATGGCCAATCCTCTTCTTTACCCCGAAAAGGAGGACGGGACATACAAAGACTCTGGTTTTAGAAGTGAAATAAAATAAAAATAAAATTTATTTCCTATTCTTCATGCCACATTAACAAGATTTATGGTAAATGAGAGAAAGTACAAGGTAATTTTTCTGTCAATTCCCTGAAGCTGTTATGAGCCTAGAAAATAATCTAAATAAAGTTCAGTTGCAATGAAAGCATGAATTGTGAGGCACAGGAATGCCAAACTAAGTCATGTTTCATCAGTCACCAAAATTAATTCTGAATTTCATGGACTCACGCAGACTGTCCAAATGCACTGAGAGTCATGTAAGACTAATATAAAGGACCAAAGTCATGTAAGACTAATATAAAACACCAAAGTTGCATTTATTTGTTAAACATGTACTTTCCACCAGTCACCAAGGAGATCATGAAACAAGATCTCTAGCTAAAACGACATTTGGCCTAAGAACTACTATAAAATATAGTAGGGGGTGAGGGAGTGGGTATCCTTTAATGAAGAGGTTTGCAAGCTATTTTCCCTGTAGGGCCATACAATAAATAATTTAGGCTTTGTGGACATATCATGTCTGAGGCAACTACTGAGTTCTGCTCTAATAACAGGAAAGTAGCTGCACAGTAACACTAACAAATGGGCTATGTTCCAATAAAATTTATTTGCAAAAACAGGTGATGGGCTGGATCTGATGAGAGGGCCACAGTTTGCTAGCTACTGCTCTTTTAATGTCAGGCAACCAAGAACTGAGTGAGAGACTGGATAAGAAGCAAGGTGGAGTTTGTTATTCCTTCCTAATTTCTCAGTAGATGCATGTTTGCATTTAATACTCCACAGTCATTAATTTAAAATGGAACCTCCAGTGACTCTGAACGGGCAATTAGTTAAAACAAGGTAAACGTGTAGCATCTGTCAGTTAGCTATCTGATCTGTCTCAATCCACGCATGTTAAGTCAGTGAAGGAGCAGAAATGTAATTTTCCAGAACATACAACCCAACTGCTCTGCATGCCTTTAATGAGGAAAAGCTAATTATTTTATTATCTTAACATAAACCTCCCCAAATTAAATATTTCCAGGGTTATAAACTGTTTGCCTCCAAGCTTCATTAAAAGCTTAAAACCAGCCATTTCACTTTTGAAGGCAACATTCTTGGTCTCCCCAGAGTTCAAATAAAACCTTGATGTTTTTTCAAAACTTTATCGTTTTCACATTAAAATATATATATATATATATATATATATCAGTCAAAAATATATATATATATAAACTCTTGTCTATGTTTTTCTCCTCACTGAGAAGAAGGTGCAATACCATTCCTTCCTGTTGCTAGAAGAGTCTAGAGGTTATGAAATAAGTTAGACTATTTTTCATGGTTTTCCCTTTAAATCCAGCTCTAATCTCATTAGTGTTGACTGATTTTTATGTATGCCTTAATAGGCACCTTGGCCTTCCCCAATGGCTCAGTGGGTAAAGAATCCACGTGCAATGCAGGAGACAAAGGAGATGTGAGTTTCATCCCTAGGTTGGGAAGATCCCCTAGAGGAGGAAATGGCAACCCACTCTAATATTCTTGCCTGAAAAATCCCATAGACAGAGGAGCCTGACGGGTTACAATTCAAAGGGTTGCAAAGAGTCAGACATGACTGAGCAACTGTGTATGCATTATAATATTAGCATTTCGTCTCATATATAATCTATACCTATATCTATGTCTTTAGCTTGTTTATCCTCCAAGCTAAGTATTCCAAATGTTTTTATTCTCCTTTCCAAATTTTGGCATTACAACCTCATTTGGCTGAAACTTTTCCCTCAATTTATTTAATTCCATGGATTTAAATTTCAGAATGTATAGGCAGAGAGATGAGGCAAATAACCAAGTTTTTCTCCTAAGTTTTCTGATCCGTTACTGAACCTGTAAAGCCCAGGTCTTCCATATTTCTTTTTCTCTTTATTCAGAGTCAACAAAAAGCCACACTTCTTTAAAGACATCAAGTAAAATTAAGTCCCAAGTGGCAGTCCAAAAACCATTGGTGTTCAATCCTTTCCTCTGTTTCTACAGGGGAAGGTATCAAGCCAGTTTTTAATTTTCATTACCTGTTTCTGATAATATGTGATCATATTCAGATGTTTTTATTTCCTCAAGCTTTAAAGTACCTCTCACTCATTCTCTCTTATGCCAGTTTTTAAAAATATCCTTTATTCTTCACAATATTCAGAGCAAGCCATGTCCAATTATTACACATGCTCCCTATTCTCACTTGAAGTTTGACACCTTCAATTACTGAAAATAAACATATTCTCTTGGAATCTTGGTGGCAAAGGACAGAACAGTGAGTGTACCTGCAACAAAATGCCAGCTAAAACAACTGTATTATCAGTCAAAGACAGGCTGTGTTCTCACCCACTTGATTACTTCCTCTAGGAAGAAACTGTGGCTACTGGGAATGCAGTACTAATTCCTTTACTGTGTTTTAGAGAAACTTGATGGGCTCCAGGTTAGACATTTACAACTGGCTCTCTGTTTATATTTCATGGGGCACGAAGGAGTGGACTTCAGGCTGGATACTAACAACTGTTAGCACTTCCTGAGATGACAGAAAGCTGGGCTCCAGTTAAGGCATTTACAATCTGCCTCCTGTTTGCCCTCCAAAATGGAAGTAACAATAGAAACAGGGTAAATAGTCAGTATTTGTCTCTTGTAAACACTTTAAGGTAATAGTCATGACAATAGTAAAGGTAATAGTCATGGCAAGGACAAAGAGGGGCGAACCTCTGAGTAAAGGATTAAGGGAGTTCCACTACCCCCCTTTTTGGGACAAGGGAGACACTGCATACGTGCAGAAAGGCTCCTTGTGGGTCAAAATTCAGGGAATAACATCAGGCCATAATGAATCTTGCTCTTCCAGAAGCCTTCACTTTGAGATCCATTTGGCTGAGGGGTATGTCCACATCCAGTGGAGAATCCTGGGGTAAGTCAAATGTGGGAAAAGAAACCAGATAACTGGTGTGACAAAAGACAAAGACCAGGAAGAACTGACCTATATAAATGACTTAACCACCTCTTTACTACACTCCTCCTCACTGAGGAAATGCCCACACACTTTCTCTCCAGGTGTGCATCTCTGCCTTGCCTCTGTCTTAACTAAAAAAAAACCGTTTCTCTGTGTGCTCTCCTATTTGTTGTGCTATCTCTAGTAATAAACTCTGTATCTGCACTTACAGTTTCTGCCTCCATGATAAATACATTTTTCACTGGGGAAAAGATTCAGGGATAAACAGCTGCTAGCCTCTAAGTCTTACTGGTTTGATGGCTGGGATTCCTGGTTTTTACCCAGGTTCAATTCCTGGATGGGAATTAAGATCTAGCTTCACACAACCACTTACTGTCAGACATTACTGAGATCAGAAATGTCATAGAGCCTTGGAATCTCCCATGTAAGCCTATATTAAAGCCTGGTTCAGGTGCTCAGTTTTATTATGTGTCCTCATTTGGAGTTTGTAAGAACTGTTTGTAGGAGGAAGAGAAGAGAGGGAAGAAAGGAAGAAGAAAGAAATTTATGTATTTATATGAAGACAGTCTCCTTGGCACAAATGACCAACTGAATGTTTCCATTTCTGGTTCTGTTTTTTTCCCCAGGGGTGAGGGATAGGAGTGAGTGGGTGTGGATTGGGGTGACTATGAGGAATAACTGGAGGATTCCTTTGTGGTGATGCAAATGCTCTGTACCTTGACTGGGATGGTGGTACACAAATCTACACTTGTAGACACAGAAATCTACATGCACACTGTACCCATGTCAATGTCCTGGTGTTGTCTCATCGTTACATGAGACATAGGCATTGGGGAAACAGGATGACAGGTACAAGGGACTTCTCTGTACTATTTCTGCAGATACCTGTGAGTCTATAATTACTTCACAGTAATAAAGTAGAAAATATCCTTCCAAGGGTACACCCAAGGCCTGAGAAACTCCTCCCGCAGGTTTTTCAAACTAGAAGAGCAATATCATTTAGTATGTTTTCTTAAGAGTTGCTTTAAGTTTAAAATGCATGAGCAACCACCTGGATTTTTTTTTAATTATTTCAGAAAGGAGGGCTATGAGAGCCCTCTTGTTACAATAATCTGATGAGTGTGAGTATCAGATTGAACGAAGGGTACAAATGAATATCATGGTCTTTAAAATTTTCTCAAGACACTATGCTTTCTCAAGATACTGCACTTTTATTTCCAAGTCTTTGAATTAAGTTTTCCAAGCAAATGCCATATCTGAGTTTTTGTTCAGTTGTTCCTGTGGTTATTTGTTTACTTGTTTCTTTTTTTTATTGTCAGAAAAATCTGCAAACCCATGAAGGGGTGGGTACCAAGGAAATGTGTGGGAATATCTGTAATTTGCATATAAGTTTAAGTACACTGTCCTGTCTTTTCTGAAAAGCAAAACTAGATTTCGAGAACCCAATTTTCATTCTTCTCAAGTTCAAAAAGAAGAAAAACTGAGAAGAAGTTGGTTTCCAGATTTCTCAAATTCTAAGGTCTTATCAGAATTCATAAGACAATGTGGGCCTCTAGTCCACAAATGCACATTCTTCTCTGAAGGCCCAGGGGGGCCTCAGCTTTTGAAGCTGCTGCCTACTTCTCTTGACAGCCATTTAAACTAGAAAAAAAAATGCAGAAGAGGGAGAAAATTATTCTTTAGCTGCTCAGGAAAGTAAAGAGACATTTGCTTTATCATTATAAATCCATTTTACCAGCTAGAAGTAGTAAAATTTAGCATTTAGTTAGCTAAAATTTAGCATACCCTTAAGAAGATGGATAGAGGGGATATGAAAGCACTCTGAGAAGAAGTGGAAAATTGTCAGATTCATGGAAGCACAGAATGATAGTTACCAGAACGAGAGGGGAAATGGAAAGGTGATTGTCCATGAGTATAATGTTTCAGTTATGCTAAATAAGTAACTTATGGAGATATGCTATATAACAGATATAACTGTACAGAGATAACAATGTACAGTGTATACTGTGTATACAGTGTATACTCAACACTCTTAAGTAATCTTAACACATACACACATGTACACCCATGCAAATAATAATAAAGGGTATGGTAGGAAATTTTGGAAGGAAACGGATATGCTTATGGCCTTAATGGTGGTGATGGTTTCACAGAAGCATAGGCTGCAGCACGCCCCCCTGTCCTTCACCATCTCCTGGAGTTTGCTCAAACTCATGTCCACTGAGTTGGTGATGCCATCCAACCATCTCATCCTCTGTCATCCCCTTCTCCTCCTGCCCTCAATCTTTTCCAGCATCAGGGTCTTTTCCAATGAGTCGACCTTTCTTATCAGGTGACCAAAGGATTGGAGTTTCAATATCAGTCCTTCCAATGAATATTCAGGACTGATTTCCTCTAGGATTGACTGGTTTGGACTTCTGGCTATTCCAGGGACTCTCAAGAGTCTTCTCTAGCACCACAGTCCGAAAGCATCTATTCTTCAGTTCTCACCTTTCTTTATGGTCCACCTCTCACATACATACATGACATCTGGAAAAACCTTATCTTTGACTGTATGGACCTTTGTCAACAAAGTGATATCTCTGCTTTTTAATATGCTGTCTAGGTTTATAATAGCTTTTAAGGAGTACACATCATTTAATTTTCTGGCTGCAGTTGGGTTTTGGAGCCCAAGAAAATAAAATCAGTCACTGTTTCTATTTTTTCCCATCTATTTGCCTGAAGTGATGGGACTGGATGTCACGATTCTAGTTTTTTAAATGCTGCGTTCTAAACCAGCTTTTTCACTCTCCTCTTTCATCCTCATCAAGAAGCTCTTTAGTTCCCCTTCACTTTCTGCTATTAAAGTGGTTAACATCTGAATATGTGAAAGTGAAAGTGAAGTCACTCAGTTGTTTCCGACTCTTTGTGACCCCATGGACTGTAACCTGCCAGGCTCCTCCATCCATGGGATTTTCCAGGCAAGAATACTGGAGTGGGTTGCCATTTCCTTATCCGGGAGATCTTCCCCACCCAGGGATTGAACCCGGTCTCCTACATTGTAGATAGACGCTTTACCATCTGAACCACCAGGGAAGTCCTGAATATGTGAGGTTGTTAATATTTCTCCCCACAATCTTGATTGCAGCTTATGAGTCATCCAGCCCAACATTTTGCATGATGTACTCGACATATAAGTTAAATAAGCAGGGTGACAATATACAGCTTTGATATACTTCTTTTCCAATTTTCAACCAGTCCATTATTCCATGTCCAGTTCTAACTTGGCCAACATACAGGTTTTTCAGGAGACAGGTAAGGTGGTCTGGTTTTCCTATCTCTTGAAGAATTTTCACAGTTCGTTGTGATTCACACAAAGGTATTATCATAGTCAATGAAGTAGAAGTAGATAACTTACTGGGATTCTCTTGCTTTTTCTAAGATCCAATGGATGTTTTGAATTTGATCTCTAGTTCCTCTTCCTTTACTCAATCTAGCTTGTACATCTGGAAGTTCTCAGTTCACATATTGTTGAAGCCTAGCTTGAAGGATTTTGAGCATTACCTTGTTAGCATGTGAAATGAGCACAATAAATGTGTGTGTGTGTGTGTGTGTGTGTGTGTGTGTGTGTGTGTGTGTACATGTATATGGGCTTCCCAGGGGGTTCAGTGGTAAAGAATCTGCCTGCCAGTGCAAGAGAAACAAGAGATGGTGGTTTGATCCCTGGGTCATGAAGATCCCCTGGATTAGCAAATGGCAACCAACTCCAGTATTCTATGGAAAATTCCATGGATAGAGGAACCTGGTGGGCTATAATCCAGGGGGTTGCAAAAGAGTCAGACACAACTGACTATGCACATACATATAAATATATACATTATGAATTTCGTGAAATGTGCTTCTATCTATCTATGTAGTCAAGTAAGTCTTGTGTGAGGGTCAGAAAGTCTCTTTGCTATTTTCTAGCTCATACAGTGGAGGCTATAGCATGATACTCATGCAAGTTAAACACAGTCATTTCAAATCCAAGCTCAACCACTCATTAGCTAAATGTCCTTGAGCAAGTTACTTAAGTTCCTTAAGTCTCAGCTTCCTTAACTATAAATAAGATTTAATGACATCTGCCCCATAAAGATTTATGAAGATTAACTATTTAAGCTTTAGCATACTGACTTGTATAAAAAACACTCAAGAAAATTTAGGTGCTAGTTTTGTCTCTTTACTGGATGGTTGACAACACTTTAAACCATAACCATAACAGAGTACACAGTCAATAAATAGTTGCTGACCGACTGAGTGGATGTGTTACTCTTTCTTAACAAATAATCTACACATACATACATATATGGGTTTCCCAGATGGCTTGGTGGAAGGCAGGAGACAAGGATTTCATCCTTGGGTTGGGAAGATCCCCTGGAGAAGGAAATGGTAACCCACTCCAGTATTCTTGCCTGGAAAATCCCATGTACAGGGGAGCCTGGCAGGCTACAGTCCATGGCATCACAAAGAGAGGAGATATATATATATATGTGTGTGTGTGTGTCTATGTATGCATGCTAAATCACTTCAGTCATGTGTGACTATTTGTGACCCCATGGACTATAGTCTGCCAGGCTCCTCTGTACACGGGATATTCCAGCCAAGAATACTGGAGTGGGCTGTATGTATACATATGAATACATATACATATACACATGTATAAACATATGCATACACACATATACATATAATCCTATAAAAGCAAAGACTGACCTGTCACATATTCACACCAGCCGAGGGTAAAATGCATGGAAGGGTTAACATCCATCCAATTTGATCTCCTTTCTAAAAGGAGCCCTGGGTGAGAAAATGAGAATCAAACACATATGAAGAAAGGCTGACAGCCTCTCTGCTGAATGAATACAGCAGGCTTCTCTAGTGAAGTGTTTTCTTTCAAAAAAGCCAGATTCCATTAACTTGAGGCCAGCTTCTCTCATTGTACCTTTTGTATGTTTTCCCTCCCAGACATTTATTTCCCAACATCCCAGGGATGAGTAGAACACACGAAGAAGAGATAAGAGTTGTAACTGCCCCACTGAGCCAACAGGCCCCCAGTGTGAGATGAGACAGCTCAACATTATTACTTTACTCACTGAAAGGGAACCCCTGGGCCTGGATACAAGAAGAGAACAGCAAGAGAAAACTTGAGTGTATGGATATGAAACATGCCCAGGCCCAGAGTCAATAATCCTCTTTGTTTATACAGAGATATTACCTGTTTTCATTTTTAATAGTTCAATAGTCACATGCCACTGCAAAGAATCCTATTAAAATGGCAAAATCTGTTTGTAAGGCAAAGTTAACATTTACCGAGAAACTTCCAGCCAGCGTTTATGCACATGCTTTTACATTGCCACATTTAACTCTCACAACAGTCCTATGAAGTGTTATGACTACAGGTCTCAGATGAGGAGACTGAGGTTTAGAAACATGAAATAAACAGCCCAGTCATCCAGCTGACAAACTATGTTGTGGTTATGTCAAGGTAGTCTGGCTCCAGAATGCACACATCTTAATCTTATAATTTGTGGCCATACAGGAATTTAAAAAAAATAAATCTGTTCAAAACTTTTCAATTTATACATTTTATTTGCTTGGTTTCTTTGGTTGCAGGACATGCAGGATCTTAGTTTCTGACCAGGGATCAAACCTGCGCCTCTTGCATTGGAAGTGCAGAGACTTAACCACTGAACCACCAGGGAAGTTCTGTCATACAGGAATTTTGTGGTGTCAGTTACTTCTTGAAATGAGCAAGAAGATTCAACTATCTTTTTTGTTGTATTCATGGTAATATTTGTGGTAAATGGATATTCATACTTAATCAAGCTACATTCATCAACAAATGCTTTCTTAACTGCTTCTTAGGCACCTGTTTAATTAACCGTATGTAACTTTTTAAATGAATTAGTCATTAAATGGATAAATGAAAAGGTTAGCATAGAAATTCAATCCATTTAAAGCAGACGTTTACAGTTCACAAATCTGTTATCACATGAATAAATTAATTTTGTTCTCAAAACAAATTCCTAGGATAAGTTTGCTTTCTCATACCATTCTCCAGTTGAGGCTTAGGGTTACACACAGCTTGTTACCAGCACAGCCTGCACCCAAATCTTGTGCTTTTCTGATTCCAAGCCCTTAAATCACAGCTACCTACAACCAATGACACTGCACTTGGAGTCCATCCAATACAAGCTGGTTCCTTCATCAGACACTCCCTATCAGCAAATGAGCATAAGCACAGCTGCTGGGCTGGTGGTTTATTGTAACTAAATATTCATCAAAAGTGAGCGCATTAACAGCTACACATAATAATTAAACCCAAATTAATTTCCTCAGTTAATACATGCCATGGAATTAAATTAAACCTCAACAGACAACAGGGCAAACTGAAACTATTAATCCTCCCAAAGCAACAATAATTATTTTTGCCAACATTTATTTTGTTTGCATCTATAATGTTACGCTGCAATTTTTCACATACTGGTGATGATTCTCTGCTATTCCAGACTGAGAACTTCATAGTATTAGTTCAAAGTAGTCTGTCAGCAGAAATTTTCATGGACTCAGTTTAGGAGCAAATTGTTAACATTTGGGGCAGCAAGGTTCATTAACGATAGTGCTATAATTCACAGTGGGATCCACTGATTGCAAATGGGTGTGCAAAATTAACAGATGTAAACCCTGTAAATGACTGAAGACTAATTTCATGTTATATGGAATATGCCTACAAGTCACATGTGAAATATGAAATACTTCAAAAATTAATATTTCTATTATTTATATGCTTAATGAGAAGCAATCATGGTTTTCTCTGGTTGGAAAATTATGTTTGTAAAATGTATTGATATATTTTTCAATAAATTTTTACAGGAGCTGTCATACGTGACTAGAATTATGCTAAGTTCTGGGACAACATTGCAAAAATAGTCACAATTCCTTTCCTCATAAATCTTGCTTTCAGTGGGAGACAGACATACTTGCAACTAGAAACTAAATAGTTTGTGCCAAAAGTGTATAATATCTACTTCAGGAAATAAGCATTGGGAAAACTAGTATGAGTTGGCATCCATTAGATTGTGAAACTTTGGGTAAATTGTTTAAACTCTTTAAATTTCAGTTTTTTCATCTGTAAAAATCTGTGTAAGAATTAGATAATGACAAAATTTGCTACATTCATTGTATGCTCTCTATACATTCTATATATTGCATGTATCTTCTCATTTTTTACAGCAAACCTACATAAGGTGAAATTAATATTATCGGTACTGTCATTTTACATGGTTATAGAGGTTAGCTGTGATCACACAGCCAATGGAATAATAGCCGATTTTGAATTTGGTTAAGAGGACTTTGTGTACTGTGCTTAGTTGATCAGTCTTGTCCAACTCTGAGACCCCATGGACTGTAGCCTGCCAGGCTCCTCTGTTTATGGGGATTCTCCAAGCCAGAATACTGGAGTGGGTTGCCATGCCTTCCTCCAGGGTATCTCCCCAACCCAGGGATCGAACCCTGGTCTACCGCATTGTAGGCGGATTCTTTACCATCTGAGCCACCATCGAAGCCAGACATATTAGCTACCAAGTTATTTTGCCAACTAAGTACAGAATTCAGAGATAGACATTAGCATAGTTCTCCCTCTGTGTAATCAGCAACCAGGAATCTATTGAAGAGTAACCAGTCTTTTTTCTTCCCAACAGCTAACTGACATTTTAACTGGTAGTTCAGCCATGACAAAAAAAGCATGTAATGAAATTTAATAACAAACACGCTGTCTCCAGAGGATACAGTTCTGCAGTTTTCATTCAAGCATATGTTATTTCTGAGAAGAAACATATGTGAATTTCAGTACAGAGCTGTTTACTGGCAACTGATTAATATTTCTTGGCTATGAGTTTAATGGGGAGTTGAGAGTTCTTATAAATAGAATCTAGAAGATTGTCACCCTCTCACTGTTGAAATTTTCTTAAAGCAATAGAAAAAATCTGTGACTTTGGGCTAGGAATAATAGCTGCTAAGTAAATAAAGGGATTGGCCATCTATATGGAGTCCTGCCAAATGTTTTCCAAGAAATGCTTTAATATTGTTAAATAAATCAAAAAAGGATATAGGAAGACAATACTATAAACAAATTATAGACTCCTTCATTGCATATGTTACTTGTTGCAGCAAGATCAAACTCCCATAAAATGTTTATATCTGCCTCATGTAGTTAAATTGTTCTGACACAGACTATTTGTAAATGCAATGGATTTCAGTTTTTATCTTCCCAAATGAGAATGAATTAACCTCATATCTTATGCATCAACTCTACTTCCTTGGCAGAACCTCCTTCCTCCTTTGTCATGTAAGAACTAGTCCTTCTTCTGGTGGCTCCTGATTTCTATGTGAGAATAAATATTTGGTTTCAGTGAAGTTTATTTTTTTCCAGAGACAGCTACGTTTTAGGCAAGATGTCTCATTTCACAGGACAGTAGCAGCATGTAACCTAAACTTTTCAATTACTGTGAATTTCACTTCTTCCCTTTTCTTTTTTGCTGAGAGTCCTGATACAAAGGCATTCTTTTTCCCTTGCTTTTCTGTGCAAAGGATTCCCTATTCACATAGCCACAGGAGGTTCAGACAGTCATCTAGGGACCCAGGGAGAGCTAGCTTCTAAATGTAAACAAGACAAAGAAAGGCAGAGAAGAAAGGATAGAAGTAAAGAAGGGAGGCTGGGCAGGAGGGGAGGAAGAAAGGAAGAAATTATGATCTCACTGTAATGATGGATCAAGTTTAAATTAAAAGCTGAAACAGCAGTGAACTTTTATTTTTACTATTATGTATGCCAAAAATTTCCCTTAATTGTTCAGCCAGTTTGAGCTGGCTTTTCTGCTACCTGGATTATAAACATTCTTACAGATACCACCTATACAAAAGTGGATAAGAAAGGCTTGTAATTCATAAAACTTTTTGTGCGTGTGATAACTTTCCCTTTTCAGTCCTCAGACCTTTGAAGCCTATCTAATTTTCTTTCTCCCTTCCAATGGGTAAATTAAAACATTTAAATCATTTAACGACCCAACCTGGATTCTAGTCTCAGATCACTGGAGTTAACAATCAAGAGTATTAGTTTTGGAATGAGATTGAATTTTGCATTTCCAGTGCAGCCACTTCTAGTTATCAGCTTGAGATCAACGCCTTATCTTGGCTCTGTCCAATTCTTCTTATGTAATTGTATTAGTTTGTTTTGGCTGCCAAAACAAATTACCACAAATTTAGCAGCTTAAACAACATAAATGTGTTCTGTTATATTCTTGTGGATTAGAAGTATGATCTGGGTCTCACTGCCCCAAAATCAAGTAAGGCATTTGCAGGCTACATTCCTTCCTATCGTGCTTCCCAGGTGGCTCTGTGGTAAAGAATCCACCTGCAATGCAAGATACATGGGTCAGGAAGATCCCCTGGAGAAGGAAATGGCAACCCACACCAGTATTCTTGCCTGGGAAATCCCATGAACAGATAAGCCTGTGGTGTTGCAAAAGAATCTGACATGACTTAGCAACTAAATAACAACAACAACCTATTCTGTTGTCTCTGAGTAGCCCCCCCACCCCCACCAGCTCATGGCTCCCATCCTGTTTTCAAAGGCAGCAAAGCAGGCCAAGTTCTTCTCATATCACTTCACTCCCACCCCGACTGTCACATTTTTAGGGACTTTTGTGATTACACTGGGCCCACCTGGAAAAATCTTTCCTCTGCAATGAAAAATAACAGATTCACGGGTCATGGGGCTTTGGACATGGACATCCTTGCGGCGTTATTCAACCTATTACAATAATACACACTTTCCTTTCAGGCTTGGAAGAATTAATGGCAAAAACTATAAACTAATGGCATACACTAATAGCATAAACTGCACATAATAAGTAGATTTTAATTTCAAGTACTATTATTAAACCATAAGGGAATAAGACTCAAATCAGTCTTTAATCTTTCAGATCAGGGTCTCAAGAACCAGGAAAAAGTGTATACATAGTTAGCATTGCTTCTTTAACCTATTCATCAATCTGGTTTCCATATGGTTTCTGTCCTTGCATTGCCATGTCCCTCTTTCCATTGCCCAGACTTCTTGCTGTAGGTCTTTCCCAGATGTGTTTAAACTCTTGACATGCTGATTTCCTGGATGGCAACAAGGCAAGCCTGTATTAATGCCATACACTTTGATAAATTATTAAACCAACTGGTTGAGGATGTTAATTGATAATATTACATGCTAGGCATGTAAATTATTAACTTCTAACAACAACAAAAAAATCAAGCCTCTAAACTCATTTTCTATAAACATGTCTATTTGAATTCTACCTCCCTTATATTGACATAATCTTAATATTATTCTTTTTATTATGACTAAAGATTTGAATAATCTTTTAGTTCATTTATTTCAATCAAAATTATTTTAAAAGAAATTTTATATCACCACTAAAACAATAACACAAACTGGCATAATGTGTTATAAGCAGGCAATAACCAAACAAGTAAAGATAAAATGAAGCAATGTTACTCAAATCTAGGTTGTTATTGTTGTTTGCCAATACTTTTAATTGAAAGGGACATTAGTGGTATTGAAAGTCCATGAACCCAAATATCCCTCAACAGAAAATACGCTCTGGTACAGTCATACAATGGAGCATACAATTAGATCAAATCCTACAAATCAAAAAGAATGTACAAACTACCACCCATCCCTACAACATGGATGAGTCTCACAAACATGAAGTTGGCTTGGTAAAGACAAACACAGAAGAATACCAGTTATATGACAGCACCGCACTTATGTGAATTTCAAACCTTGGAAAAATTCATCTGTGGTGGCAGAAATCAGGAATGTGTCCATTCTAGGGGCAGTGCCACTGGGGCAGGAGCACAAAGGGAAATATGCTGTTTCTTAGTCTAGGTTCTGATCACAGGCATGCTTATTATATGTAATGCTTCAAGCTATACACTCATGATCATACTTTTCCTGTATATATGACAGATTTCAAAGACACATTTGCTTTAGAAATTCTGTCTATAAACACATACACTAACAGCAAACTAAATCTTGCTCTTGGATATAACCTGAAACGTTCACACACACACACACAAACACACACACACACACACACAAATGGAGAAAGACTGCCTCAAGCCAGATAAATGATAATGACAATATACATCATAGACCAAAGGAAGGTCCTTCTTTGTAAGATGATGATTTCCCCAAGGGTGAGTAGTTGACTCCTTCTATATTTTCAGAGGACTCTGGGGCTTGGAACATAGCATCTACCTCTCTGGACTCAACATGATCATTTCCTGGCTTGCCTCTGTCCAGATTCAGTTCCTTGAGGCCAGGAACTGAGCCTTTAACTACAGGATTTTAGTACCTAACAGTGTACCTGACAGGTGACAGGAGCTCTATAAATACCTGTGAAATGAATGGATGTGTATATGAATTAAGGCTAAGACATGGACTGTGTAAGGCTGATAGAAAAGAGAGATTAAGGGCATGCATCTGGCTGAGGGGAACAACTGCATATAAATCCTGACAATAGCATATTTACATGTTTGAGAAAAAAGAAGGACTGAGGTACTAATAATCGCTTGAAATCCGTTGCAGGACAGCTGCTCTTGCTTTGCTTTATAAGACCTTGTTCTCTGGTACTGTTTACCATTTAAGGGGCTCAGAGTGGTGCTGGACCTGTATTGTCAGTAATGAAAGCAAATGCGTGAGCTGCTTGGACCTATTAAAGGTTAAGTTATTTCAGGGGCATTTGGAATAAGTACACATGGAGAGGCAGAGCCATTCTTCTGCCATCCTTTCTGGGAATGAGTCAGAGAAATGAGCATGTATGAATTCTTTAGAGAAGTCCCCAAATGCCCTCCAGCCACTAGTTTACAATTGTTTGTCCTAGAGGCAAAACCAACATATTTTATGCATGTCATATTGAGTCCGATCTGAATGTGACAAAAGACGCAGTATCCTTAACAAAGTTTCTGGTATTAAATGCTCAGGGGAAAGCTGTACTGAACCCAATTTCTATCTAACTGCCAGTAAAAAACTTAAAAATAAAAAGAAGGAAGGTAGGAAAGAAGGAAGGAAGAAGGAAAGGTCGGTAGGGAGGGAAAAAGAAAAGGAAAGAAAGAAAGAAGAAAGGAGGGAAAGCAAGAAGAAGAATGAGAGAAAAGTGAAAGAGAGAAAGAGATGGATAGAAGCAGAATGGGTGCAAGAAAGAGACAGAAGACAGAGAGAGGAGAAAAGCAGAAAGGTAGAGACAGAGAGGAAGGGAAGAGAGGGAAAAAGGAGAAAGAGAATTAAAAAGAGGAAGCAAAGTGGTCATAAGAAAGTCCACAGATTCTAACAAAATATTTTAGAGGTTTCCCAAAGGGGAAATTTTTCTAAAAATTAAGCCAACAAAGTGAATTCTAAATGTATTTAATAATAAGAGATGGTGTTATTAAATTAAAGCTAAAGATGTTAAACACAGATCGAAGAAGGAAAGACAAATGATGATGGGGTCTAATTGCTCTATTGTCCTGTACTGTGGAAATTTTGCTCAAATGTTCAGATTTCTGAAATGGTCTGAGTCACAGCCAGAATCGAAGGAGGGAGTAGACTGTGGAGAAATGCACCAGACTGGAAGTCATCACCAGGAAAGGTAGTTTGTTCAACATCCTATTCTTCAGATTTGGGAAAACATGAAATTAGAAACAAGGTTATTCGTACAAAGGACAAGAAACCTAGCTTCCTCCAGTGAACACAGCATGGAGCTGAATCATAGGTAACCCACGAAGTGAGGAGGTTCTTGTGTCTGTATTTCATCAGAGGGCCATTCTAAAAACTATGCCTTAGGCTAACAGAAATGATGTCCTCAACTCAAACTTATGATTCTATAAGTTTCTTTACTCATTATAAACAGCCTGCTGCTAACTTTCAAAAGGGACTTTCTTACTCTTGTACATGATTTTATACTACAGTTGGGTAGGTAACTCAAAGGGAGTAAAACATTTAAATAAATGTGTTACATGATGAATATCTCCCAGAGATAGATTATATCACTATTTGTCAATTTTCTTTAGCTTGCTCCTCCCTGAGGATGGATGATACATTCCAGTTAAGTTGAACTCAAAATGAAAGGATGCTTCATTGTGTTTAAGGAAAAGAAAGCAGAAGTGATACACAGCTTTTCCAAGCAGAAGTTCTAGAGTCAGGATGGAGGCTGCTCCAACAACCTAGCCTCTCCAGTGAACATAGCATGAAGCAGAACCACAGCTGATCCACAGAGAACAGGCAATACCTTTCATTTTATAAGTCATTGAGATTTTTTTGGATCACAAATTAATTTACCCTGTCCTAAATGATATAGGACCCAAGTAATTGAAACAAAAATAAGGGTCAAATATATAAATGCATTAATTTGTCCAATCAATAGCTATTGAACATATTGAGATCCTGTGCTCAACTCTGGGGACAAAGTTATGGACAATGACTTTATCTTCAAGGACAAATAGGCTAGAGTTCTAGCAACTCACAAGTAAGAAAGCAACATGGGTTGAAAAGTTTGAAGGAAGACCACACAGAGAGTTGTAGCTTGAGCAAGACATCATCAGATAGGCATTTTTAGAGACTGCATTTCTATTATACTAGGTAGAATCACCCAAACAGAGTCATAACTAAAGGAGAGACTTTGTGTGATAGAACAGTGGGAGGGTGGTTAGAAACAATCAGAGCTGAAAGTCTTCATCAACTTACTGAGGCATCTAGAATAAGAATGTATAGGTGCTTGTGAAAAGATAACAATAATAATGACAAAAGCTGGACTGGTGATTGCCACCAAGTCTACTTTTTTGTCCTAATATGATTTCATCAGTATTTGGGGCCTTCCCTGGTGGATCAGTGGTAAACAATCCACCTGCCAATGCAGAAGAGGTGGGTTCAATTCCTGAACCAGGAAGATCCCCTGAAGAAGGAAATGGCAACCCCCTCTAGCATTCTCGCCTGGGAAATCCCATGGACAGAGGAGCCTGGTGGGTTACAGTTCTTGGGATCACAAAGAGTCAGACATGACTTAGTGACTAGAATACCTCATTATTTTTGGTGTTGTTAATTTAAAGTCAAACTGCTATCTTGTCAAAACTATGTATTGATGCCAATAATTTTCAATCTCACATTTCATAACCATCAAAAATCTGTGCTTTATGAAATGAGTTTTGGAGCATTCAATGTATGTTCAGCTTAAAATGTATATTCAGTGACAGCAAAAAAAATAATTTGTGTTCAGGAATTTTTTCAAAAAAAATCAAGAAATTTAAAAGCTATCAAATGTCGACACAAGACCTAGAAAAATATAAGTTGTTTAAAATTTAATCTTTAAATCAGACAGGGACTGTGATTAAGATGAGAATGACAACTACGATGTGACATTTTCTTTTTAACAATAGGAGCAAGAGACAACCAATTGTTTATTAAATTCCATTTCATTGCCCTCTTTGGGGATGCAATGGACCACTTCTCAGCTTTCCCTGTAGTTACCTCAAGGTTATGTGATTGAGGCATTCTCACTGGGAGCATGCCAAGATGTTTTGTTTGTTTGCTTTTTTTTTTTTTTTTAGTTTACATGTTTGTTTTTGTTTAATTTCAGATCTACAGAGGAATCTATTCTCTTGACCAGTGATTCCCAAGACCTACTACTCAAGAGCACTAACTCTCAAAAACTTCAGAGAAGGGCTATATTAGCAAAGGATACAAGGATGTGGGAAGCAGGTGCACTTTCAGAGAGTCAGATAAAGACAGACAACCGAGGCAAACCAAAACAAAATACTTTTAGAGGAGCAACAATCAGAGGCCAATCAAAATAGCAAGAATATTCTAATACTAAATATCTAAGAATGTGAGCTGATTCAAATTTCATGTAATTTTATGCTCATGAAATCAAAAAGAAACAGCTTAATTTTAAGTGGACATATTTCTAAGCTGTAGTGTAGTCTCTTGGTTTAAAAAAAAAGAGTTTGATGGCTCTTGAATCCCTGACTTATAACAAATATTGACTTCTAAGGGCATTCTATGGTTTACCCCTTTATCTACAGGACAGCCCTAGTTGATGGGCATATATTCCTAAGTGGAAATAGAATCTTTGAGATAAAGTAACATACCTAAAGTGCCCACAACTGGGAAGAGGTAGAGATGAGATTCTAATCCAGGTCATCTGACTCTAGCAACTATACTCCATGGTCTATACTACCACCACATATTCCTCCCATGGGGGCTAGCTAAGCTTGAAAAGCCATTCCACTTAAATAGATGAGCCATTTGCTTTCACATTAATACATTCAGGATAGGCTAAATAAGTGCCCAGAAAAAATTTAGCTAGCAATTATACACTCTAACACCCCCACGAACATGTCCTGAAAATTTAGAGCTTTCTAAATCCTACTTCAGTACAAAAATTCAAGCATGGAGTCTCTCAGAGGCACTAAAACCTGCCAGCAATATTTCTGATGTCTGCAAACTAGGTAAGAAACGCAGAAGAAAAAACAATGAGAATATTTATGTTTAGATGAATCCGCAAGGTGGGGCAGGTAGGGGAGACAACAAACAAGGAAGGGAACTCTGTAGTATCATGTGAACCTAATATTCCCAAGATCCTTTTTCAGGACCAAAGAGGAAAACATAGGGACTACAGACCAGTTCTGTACCAGGAATCTTCAAGAAGCTACAATCATAATGAATAAATCTGTACAAAGACTGAGTGCAACTTTTTCCTGAGCCCATTTTCTTTAGGAAGATGCAGAATGCTACCATCAAATCCATGGTGGACAGAGTGCCAGCCTATACTTCTTGGAAAGATGAGAGAAAGGGAATCCTGTGTTTGGAATTATCTGTCGCTATTGAAATCTCACAGACAACTAAGACACA
This sequence comes from Antilocapra americana, assembly GCA_007570785.1. Lineage (NCBI taxonomy): Eukaryota > Metazoa > Chordata > Mammalia > Artiodactyla > Antilocapridae > Antilocapra > Antilocapra americana. Next base: position 17,755,541 of record ML660201.1, read on the forward strand.
GTCAGCTGAAAAAGATGTGGCTCTTTAATAAGAGGCTGAATCCAGTTCAGGAGGGGATGTGTATTTGGAAGTGCTTCAAAACACCACCATTAGGATGGCATGTACTGTGTCTTCTTTTCCCCAGTTTGAGGATAGAAGTTCTATGTTAAAAAATACTTTTTCAAGAGAATAGTCAGTGACAGCATCCCCATTAGAATTGGATATGAAACATATAATGTGGAGCACTGATTATACCTGGTTTTCTATGAATTTAAAGTCATTTGTTTCTGGATAAAAGCATGTAAGTATTCAAGGAATACTTTCACTGAATCCCATGGGCTTTCATGAACATTCATGCTGTAACAAACTTTCTTCTAATTTTATTCTCTCTCTAAGAAAAACAAACCAAAAACCTGCTTTCTTTCACAGATTCAGACTTGAAAAGGTCATACTTAAAGGTCTGTATATTTATTAATTTTACATTTTAATATTAAAAAGAAAAGTATATTGATACCTTTGTTAATGCCTGTCTAGGTGCAGGCAAGGTTCTTTGAAAATTTGCAATGGACAATTTATTAAGGATACTGAATACTGAAAATGCTTACTTTTTATGATTAGAAGGGAAAGCTTATTTGCCTGTAGTTTTAATAAAGGAAAATTTGTAGTCATTAGAAAAGCATTTTGTATGGCAAATGTGAAAACACTGACAGACATGATTGTGAAAAATTGAATTTAAGAGAACATGAACAGACAAAAATAAAATCAATATACACTTTTACCTGGCACCAAAGAAGTCCACAAGAGTTCTTCACATCACAATTCACTAGTGTGTCCCGAGGTCACAATCAGACAGGAAATGTGCTCCTAACAATTATTTTTAATGAAAACTTTCTAAAGTTTCTGAGCACTTTACTATCATTTAATCAGAATAAATTCAGTTGTTTCTGCAGTAACATTGTCCTCACTCATGTGTACTTAGATGAGCCTTTCCTGAGTGGATGATAGAAGGGCATATTGCAACTTTATATATCAATAGGATTATATTCCTTTTTTTTTAAGAGATCAGATATATTCTTTATTATGTCACAGAAGTAGTTGGGGATTTTCTAGTTATCTTTTCTTTTTTTTTTTATTGGTTTTGCCATACAATGACACGAAATCGCCACGGGTCTACATATGCTCCCCCTCCAGAACCCCCCTCCCAACTCCCTCCCCCTGGGAAATCTCGGTGCACCAGCCCCGAGCATCAATCCTGGGCTGGCGATTGATTTCACATATGATAATTAACATGTTTCAATGCCATTCTCCCATATCATCCCACCCTTGCCCTCATCCACAGAGTCCACGAGTCTGTTCTATACGTCTGTGTTCCTTTTGCTGTCTCGCATGCAGGGTTCTCACTGCCATCTTTCTAAATTCCATATATATGCACTAGTATACTGTATTGTTGTTTTTCCTTCTGGCTTACTTCACTCTGGATAATAGGCTCCAGTTCCGTCCACCTGAGTAGAACTGAGGATTATATTCCTTTGTATACATAGATATCAAAGAAAATAGGCATCACATTAGGCAAAATGTGTCAGAATCATCAGAGGAAGAAGCCAAGCAACCAAAGAGAAGACACAGGGAGTTTCAAGTCTAAATCTTTGTCATTATTGCCTTTCTGGAGTGGGACAAGTTCATGCCTATTCCTGGTCTTAGGAACATCCTTTATACATCTAAGCATTTAGACCAGGGTTCGGAAACCATGATCAGTGGGCCAAATCTGGACCACCATTCGTTTCTGCAAGTAAAGTTTTATTGGAATGTGATTACAACCATTCATTTACCTACTGTCTATGGTTGCTTTCAAGCTGTAAGCACAGAGTCCAGGAGTTGTAACAGAGGTTGTGTAGTCCACAAAATCTAAAATATTTACTGTCTGTTCCCTTACAGAAAAAGATTGCCAAACCCTGAACTGGACTACGAGGTCAGTGTGATTCTCAAATATGCCTACTCTATAACATGGTGTTCTAAAGTGATTTCTGACAGCCATCTGATTAAACATGGGGTAGTACAAAAAGCAGTAGATGGAGTAGGAAATGGCAACCCACTCCAGTATCCTTGCCTGGAAAATCCCATGGATAGAGGAGCCTGGTGGTCTATAGTCCATGGGGTCACAGAGAGTCAGACCTGACTGACTGAACGACTGAGCACACACACATTCATAAAAGGACAGATCAACAACACCTAGATAGATGGAGAAATATTGATAGAACACTTACAGCCCTCCCAAAGATCTCTGTGTGCTCCTTTACACTCAGTCCCCCACGAAGGGAATCACTATCCTGACTTCTAAAGCTATAGAGTGATTTTTTAAATTCTAGAATATTATATAATTGGAATTATACAATGTGCACTCTTTCATCTAGGACTTGATTCACTCAGTGTTTGCATCCATGTTGTTGCATGTATTTAGAAGTTCATTTATATTATTACTGAATAGCATTCCACTACATTAAGGAACCACAATTTGTCCAATCACCTGTTGATTGAAATTTACATTTGGGTTATTTCCAGGTTTTGGTCATTATGAATAAAAGCTGCTGTGAGCATCTGGGTACACATACACACACACACACACTCAAAAACACACACACAGAGTAGATCATTAGGATTAGAATAATATTTAAAAGAAATCTTTAAAGTCCAACAGGCCTCCTTTTAAATATGACCTTTGCCACTGACCTCTATATCTTATTTCTTTCCTTTGTGAAATGAGAGAATTCCTATGTCATGAGATCTAGACCTTAAATAAAAGAATATACCTAAGGTATGTAACATGGTGTATGACACAGAGTAAGCATTCATTAAACAGTAGCTTGTATTGCCACTGCTACCACTGAGGAAGCCTCCATGGTTACCACAGGGAGCTAGATGTCCAGCTCAGTGCAATGACTTATTGGTATACCTTCCTCTATGTGGATATTCTTGAGGTAAAACAGGCAAGGGAAAAACCATCCATGCACCAGAGCATCAGTTATTCTCTTACCTCTGGATAAGATAAGTCAGTGCCTGTGTCTGATTCACACAGCTCTCTTTCTTGGTCTACAACATCATCATGGCCAGGGAAAGTATTGTTTGTCTTATAGGTGAAACACCCTAGGCATTCCCTGTGTCATTCCCTGCCACAATAACACCTGGATTTGAGTAGAAGGTAATTTACAGGACCTAGAAATAGCCTAAAATGTCTTAAAGGCTCACAGAAAAGCTGCCAAGAAAAAAATATGTAAGTGAAGATAGTCATTGAAATCAGTAATCCCCAAATCACATTAACGCAATGTCATAGGTAATAACATAAAGCCTGCTGGCTAGCTAAGAGCTCAAAATTACCATGCTCAGAGCGATCATAACTTGGTCCCAAGCATCAGACTCTTATTTTATGGTGCTCTGTACATGAGCTATGGAAACTACCTTTGAGAAACTCTTAACTTCCAAATATCTGACTTCTGAATGTATAAATCACATCAACTAAAAAAAAGAGTGAAAATGCAAAGAACAATGTCCACTATGCATTGCTTTAAGGCAGTGATTTAAATTACAAATGATCTGGAAAGAAACTTCTCAAACTAATAGTCATAAAAGATCAGTTTGTTTCATCTTTTTCTTAATCTACTATGAACTGAGCCTTTAAAATCTGCAATAAACATATATTACTAATGAAAAATAATGTTCAAAAAGATATACAAAATAAATACAAGCCCTGGTTTCTTATTTATTAAATCCATAAGACATTTAAAATGACTGTTAAATTGCTCTAAAATCTTCTGAACTATTTATTTCTGTTATCTTGTTGCAGACTGGTAATGAACAGTTGGCGGTCCCTCCCTGCTCCATGTTCTATATTTATATATAGAGTAGGCAGATTTGGAGCTTTCTGGACTGTGATGGTAACTTGTTTTCCTAAAATAAATCCTCAATGTCAAGAGTCAAGATACCCGCTCTCAAGCTAATTATGGAGGCCGCCAGTAAAGCAGGAATAGAAATGGGGGGTGAGATGCTGAAGAATGGCAAAGATATCTTTCTGGTTTAACCACAAATACTGAATGATTTAGGTTTCGTGCACTAGCATGTGGTTACTACCTACCCACATTTCAGTTTTCAAAGAAGCAATTTAAAGACCAATGAAAACACTTTAAAATGGTATTTCCTATGTAAGGTTAACTTAGTGAAATGCAGAGGGCAAGACCATAATAGCAAGCAAAGGGAATGTCATAAATCCTCAAAAACTATATGTTGACACAATGTCTGTGCATTTTCAATGAGTACACAGAGAGCAATCAGTCAGTGAGTCAGTGAAGCTGCTCAGTCGTGTCCGACTCTTTGCGACCCCATGGACTGACTGTAGCCTACCAGGCTCCTCCGTCCATGGAATTTTCTAGGCAAGAGTACTGGAGTGGGCCATTTCCTTCTCCAGAGGATCTTTCCAACCCAGGGATCAAACCTGGGTCTCCTGCATTATAGGCAGACGCTTTACCATTCAAGCCACCAGGGAAGCAGGCTTGATGCTAAATCACCTGGGTGCAACAGTTAGGCCACAGTCTTATCCCTCATGGGACGCATATCTGATTCAAATAGAAATACCCACGAATTCATTACATCCTTTCAAAAACCCACTAGGAATTCCCTCAAATTAAAGTGATAGTGAAAGAAAGGAGGGGTCACTTCGCCCTAAGGTCAATACAGAGTCTGTCATCTCTTCCAGAATGTGACCCCTTTCTTAGGACATTGAGAGATGACTAGAGTTAGAATGCTTGGCCATGTCAGTTGGTATTCACTTTTCACAAGTTTATTTCTAAAGCTTATAAACCCCTAAAATCAACATCCTCAGCCCTATAAAATTGTCATCTCAAGTCTTAATTCCAGCTAACTTCTGCTCTTTAGATCACTGGAAACATACAGAATGGCAAGGACGGTGAATGACTTCCATGGAGACACTTGGGGAGTATCATTTGATACTCAGTCTTCTGCTACCTACTTGACAGCAGAGATTAGAAAAGCCATCAAGAACTTAAGTCTTGATCCACAGATCCTATTTAAGGGGCAAGAGCAGCACAGTCAAGTAGCATCCTGTGAACGTCATTGTAGCAGCTTTTGTGACATTCTAATAAAAGTGGTATTTTTTTCTCATCCAATTAGAAATGTTGCCTAACCCATGGGCTGCCTTTGGCAGTGACAGTAGAATAGTGTTAAACCTACAGCTTCAGCAAGATCAATTCAGACCCTCCAGAATTACTTGGGAAGACAGCTATCTACGCTCATTCACCTGGTGTCAAGGAAGAATTCTAGAGGCAAGTCAAAGAAAAGGGGCTCTTGTGTGTGTTAGTCCAAGTAGAAAATCTGAACCATGTTTTTTTCCATTGGGATAGGTGATTGTTCTATCTTAATTAAATTTGGAAGTGCAGACATACTGTCATTCAAATATTGGCTGCTTCACCTACTGTACCACCCCCATGGATCATCCCTTTTTCTGAATGAAACATATCAGTAAGGACACCTATGTAGTCAAAAATCTTGCTCGTGTTAATTGGAAGTTGAGAGATTTAGGGATTCACTTCACAGTGCATACTGATATGACAGATGCTTTTCAATTCCTTTTTTCAGTATTGTTCCCAGTTCTTGCTCCTATTTTTATGTATGCAATAAAATCCCAGGGGGAAATGGGATTTGGAGATTTCTTAATTATTCATAAGACAATTCATAAAGCACTTCTCTATTACAGCATAGTAAAATCACACACAAAAAGTCCAGTGTTTTCCTTCCATCACCATCACTATCTATTTATATACTTCTTCCAGGCAGATCTTCCTACAGCCCACGTCTAATTACATTAATATTTACCTTGGAAACTGAAAACCCCTCAGTGCCTACTTTTAAATTAAATAGTACTATAAAATATGAGGACATAGCTTAGTATAATGTTTAAGAAAGAGTACAGCCCCTAGAGTCAGATTGCTTGCTCTTAAATCTAGACTGTGACCTTTACTGCCTGTGTACACATAGGTGGGTTATTTCTCTGTTTCCAGCTTACTTGTCTATCTATTGTAGGGAAATATATATATAAAAAATAAGCAAGATGTATATTACATATTTTATAACACATGTTTGTGTGTATTATATCATATATACTTCATTATACAATAAGCAAGATATATATTTAAAATTAAATATGAAAGTATATTAATGACCATAAGTAATAAACATATAAATACGAATGTATACTATACCTCACTTATTAGATACATTGTCTGATACATCGTGTGTATGCGTGTGTGTGTGTCTTACAACATTACATTGCTAAGAATGCTGTAAACACATAGGGAATGTTAGCTATTTTAATTTTATAACATTTGCATATACTCTGGCATATACTGTGACTCTGTTGAGAAGAAATCAGAGATCAGATCTGACAGAAAGCTAAAGAGCATCAAAGTTGATTAGTGATGTCTGCTAAGGGTGTGAGAATGGAAGAGAGCACCTATTTGCCATCTCTGCCTATTCCCCTTCGTTAGTAACATCACCAAAACATAATTCATTCAACTGCTGTTTTACCTACATCTTTGACCTGTTTCACATCTTTGGGAAGGAATAGGCCCCACCCACTTTACTCACATCTCAATTGCCTGCAGTATCAAGCAGTGACTGGCATACCATATGTGCCCAAACTTTGTTGAATAAGCTTTAATTGCCCAATACCACATTCTCTTTATTTAAATACGCTTACTTTTATTTCACCTTGGGACTGATTTATGTCTGAGCCAGTAAGGTTTTACTCAGGAGATCCTGGGTTGGTCTTTGTTATCCCTGTCTGCAATCCTGCTCTACATGGATCTGTGCCTTCAAAGGTTGAAAGCCTAATTAATTCTGACAGCCTGCTAAAGCTTATATTCACTCCTCTTGCCTCTTGGTCCTACACCTGCATCCTTGTTCTTCTGGTTCACTATATTAATGATATTTTTCTTATTTTCTGTATTCTTGATGCTCTGGCATCTGGGACTGTACAACAGAGGAGGATCTGCTCATCTCATAGCTAGCCAATTCTTCACTTCTATGAAGACATAGGAGCTTGTCTTCACATGTACACTAACCAGTTAAGAGTCTGTACTCCAAAGCATCTCCTCTATCTGGCTCTTATAATCCTCTGCCCTAACCGTCTAGAGCCAGATTTCAGACAAAGAGCAATATATCCTGTATACCAGAATCTACTGAGATTACTCAAATAGTCAATCCTAAACCTGCCTACTCTGCCTTGCCTTTCCTTTGGAAACCACAATTAAGATCCCATCTCATGCCTCCCCCTTGCTCCCTCTGCTTCTAGCCTAACCCTGGTCTCTGCTTCCAGCCTGACCCTGGTGCTTCTCCATGTGACCTCCCATGCTGTGGCATGTCCACTCTTCTTGGGAACTGTGAGTAACAAACTATCTTTGCAATGGCAGTTCAGTTGTCTTCTGATCTGTGAACTTCACCATACCTAAATAACAATAAAACTTAACTTGTTAAACAACTTGCCATTCTGTTTCCAGTGATTCCTGTTGCCTCACCAAATTTTCAATCTTGCTTTTCAGAGAGCACATGAGAATCATTATGTGCCTAGAATGACCAATTTTTAAATCCTTGCCTCCATTAGTCTGGAGATAATCACATGCATCTTCCTCTCTAAATCACCTTAAAGAACTCTCTCAGCAGGAGCCCTGCTTCAGTTTATTACCTTCTAGGATAATGCCATTAGAGATAATCACATTTTGTAGATACCATCTCCAAAGAACAATTGCCCTAAGGGTCCCTATTGAGGTATTTTTCATTTAAAACAAGATCTTATGATAGTTAAAAATAAATACAGCATAGAAACCTAATCCTCTGATTCTCTAATGCTGTGAACTGTCATACAGATCAACACATCAGGATGTTTTGGAAAACCTCCCCAGCAAAAGTGAAATTTCATGATTCTCTCTCTTTTTATTTTTCCTCTTATTTTTCTACTCTCCCAGAGGGGAGAATAAAAGGGTGTGTGATGCTACTAATTAATGGATTTGGACAGTTTAAAGTAACTTTTATTTCTAACTATAGTTACACACAGAATTTTTAATAGCCAGTAAGAAATAATAACAAAAGACATATTGGAAGTGAGTATTTCCATTCAACCACCCTCTTCTATCAATGTCCTCATCCACCTAGTTAACCATGGGTAACTCCTCTCTCCACTTTTCTGCCATAGATCATCATAGTGTGTCCACATTATTTCTGAATTTATTAATTGTAAACAGATGTTAATTTTATATTACTGTACAAAATGGGTTTACCTTCCTCAGTTCATTCTCCACCATTTGCATGAACGTCTACCTGCCATACACCTATTTTTCAAATTTATTTGTATCATAGTTGCCAATTAAATTAATGATCAGAATTTGATTTTTATTGTATTAATACTGTCACATTTTTGTGATACCTTTGCAGCTTCTTCCCACAATACACAAAAGCCTTTCCATTTGGTTTTCTAAGATGTCAAAGATATTATTTCCATTTCCCCTCTGGGGAACTCCTCCAGGGGACTTCCACCCTCCTCTTTCAAATAGTTCTATTTTCTCTCTGGATCTGGTATAAAGCTTCTATACTGGGACTTCCCATCACTATCAACTGACACCTCCCTCTGAGAATGCTCTGTTTCCTGAATTCCATGTTTTCAAGTATACTTTTGGTTTGTCTTCTTATTTTGGTAGAGCACATAATCCATAGCTTCCTGAGACAAGCACAAGTACATAATAATGTCTGAGATTCTCCTTGCTTTAAAATGTCCTTATTAAACACATTCTCTTGTTTAAAGCTCTTCCTCAACATGGTAAAGATGAAAGTCAAAATGTTAGTGGCTCAGTGGTGTCCAACTCTTTCCAACCCATGGACTATAGCCCACCAAGTTCCTCTGTCCATGAAATTCTCCAGGCAAGAATGCTAAAGCTGGTTCCCATTTCCTTCTCCAGGGGAATTTCCTGACCTAGGGATTGAATCTGTGTCTCCTGCATTGCAGGCAGATTTTTTTTTTATTATCTGAGCCACCAGGGAAGCCCAATAATAAAGATATTTATCTTTCAGTGTTTGCTAAGTATAAAATTCTGATATCCAGTCTTTTGTACAGAACCTGCTGTGATGTCCTTGTTTCCTCTCTGTAAAATAGGATCTTCTCCTTATCCTTAACATTCTCAAGAATGAGACATTTTTTTTTAGTATTATTTTTTTTGACAATCCCCATTATATTTTCTCCATTTTTTTCCCTTAAGACAATTAGGTGGATGTTGGAGCCCCTAGATTAACTCTAATTTTCTTACCTTTTTTCAGCTGAAGTTCTATTGCACATTTTTTGATGTTATTTTCCAACCTCTTTACTACTTTAAATCTCAGCTGCTAAAATTCTCATTACCAAGAGATTTTTTGTTTTGTTTTTATAAGGTTCTTTTCCTATTTCATGGATGAATGAGCCCTTATTTCTCCATCAGTTTAAAATGCAATTTATTTTGTTACCTTTATCCTTTTTCTTTTCCTGTTTATTTAATTGTGTGCTTTGATTTCACTCTTGTGTTAGAGGTTTACCACAAGTATTTTGTGGCCTTTTGCTGTCTACCTAATATTAGAAAGCACTAAATTATTTGGACCCCCACTGCACACACATCAAGCTGTAGACTAGTGTACTTCACTGTAGAGTGATCTAGCAATGTGAGTGCTTCTATTGAAGGGGACAGAAGAATCTCTGTGCTGTGCGAAGCCGCCTCAGTCATGTCCGAATCTGTGCAACCCTATGGACTGTAGCCCACCAGGCTCCTCTGTCCATGACATTTCTCAGGCAAGAATACTGTAATGGGTAACCATTGCCTTCTCCAGCCGATCTTCCCAACCAAGGGATTGAACCCATGTCTCTTGAATCTCCTGCACTGGCAGGTGGGTTCTTTTACCACTAGTGTCATCTGTGTGGGCTACAATCCATGGGGTCACAAAGAGTTGGACACAACTGAGCAACTAACACACACACCACCTGTGTAATGACAGAAGTAGCTCCAGGGAAAACAAATCTGGCCATGATGTTTAGGGAAAGAAGGTTAGAGCATCTCAGAACTTGGAATGTGTGTTTAACCACACTTTCATCAGATTGGTGCCTCAGCCATGCTATCTGTTGTGTCTGGTGTCGCAGAGCTTCTCTGGGGAAGGAAAAGAGTGCGGTTAGTCAGCATGAAGAAGTAGGACTAGAGTCTTGGTATTTAATGTTTTCTGTGGCATCACTGACTCAATGGACATGAGTCTGAGTAAACTCCAGGAGTTGGTGATGGACAGGGAGACTTGGCATGCTGCAGTCTACGGGGTTGCAAAGAGTTGGACATGACTGAGCGACTGAACTGAACTGTACTGATCTTTATATAGCTTAGTGCTTCCAAACTGCTGATCCTTTCTGAGTTTCTGAAAAATAAATTGGCCACTTTTCATCAAGATCTTCAGGATCTTCCTCTGCTGGCACCAGTCTCCTGCTTTCTTTTCTTGCATTTCATTCTCATCAGTGACCATTCCTTTATACCTGCACCACCTTTCAATATGTATTGACAACTCTCATCTGCTACTGTCTCTTCTCCATTTCTTGTCCTGGTAGGTCTTTATTTATTCGATGTTTTTATTCTCATTATACTGGGGTGTCAGTAGTAACTGTAGCCTGCCAGGTGACTGTAGCCTGGCAGGCTCCTGTGTCCATGGGATTTCCCAGGCAAGAATACTGGAGTGGGTTGCCATTACCTCCTACAAGAGATCTTCCCAACCCAGGAATAGAACCTGTATCTCTTATGTCTCCAGCATTGGCAGGCAGGTTTTTTACCACTAGCACCACGTGGAAAATCCTCAATAGTAACCAGAGGAGATAAAAGCATGTGTTCCTGTGCCATATGTAATCTAAAGACAGCCACATGCATTTTAATGTTAAAGAAATGTACTGCGACTGTGTTCACACATGGGAAGTCAATGTGGTAAATGGAGAAATATCCATTTCCACACATAGATTCAGGAGTCCCAAAAGTAGGATATGGACCATTACATAGTATCATTTAGGCAATGTATTAAAAATAAAGGCTCAATTCCTTGAGTTTTAGATTTACAGTATCTTGGTGATATCCAAGGATAGATATATTTAATAAATTCCTGAGCTATTTTATGTTCAGCTACTCATTTAGACAGGCTACCTTGTTAATCCCATTAATTTTAGTCATACAATTTACAAAGAATGCATTTCACTGAGCTTTAATTTTTTCACTAAAGTTTAGACAGTAAGAGACTAATATTTATCAAACACCTAGGCCTTCTCCTAAGCAGCTTTTTCTAGAACACAAGAGTGATTTTAAGACTGAGAAAGAGTATGACAGGGCTGTCTACTGTCACCATGTTTGTTTAATATATATGCTGAGCATATCACGAGAAAAGCCAGGCTGGATGAGTTACAAGCTAGAATCAAGATAGGGGGGAAAAATATCAACCACCTCAGATATGTAGATGATACCACTCTAATGGCAGAAAGCAAAGAGGAACAAAGAGCTTCTTGATGATGGTGAAGGAAGAGAGTGAAAGAGGCAGCTTATACTAAATATTAAAGAAACTAAGATCATGGCATCTGGTACCATTACTTCATGGCAAATAGAGGAGGGAAAGGGAAAAGTGGTGACAGATTTCCTCTTCTTGGGCTCTAAAATCACTGCAGGTGCTTACTGCAGCCATGAAATCAGATGTTTGCTTCCTGGCAGGAAAGCTGTGACAAATCTAGATAGCATACTGAAAAGCGTAGACACTACTATGCCAACATACTATACAACAACTACTATAGTCAAGGCTATGGTCTTCCCAGTGGTCATGTACGGTTGTGAGACCTGGACTGTAAAGAAGGTAGAGCATCAAAGAATCAATGCCTTCAAACTAAGGTGCTGGAGAAGACTACCAAGAGTCGCTTGGCCTGCAAGGAAATCAAACCAGTCGATTTTAAGGGAAATCAACCCTGAATACTCATTGGAAGGACTGATACTGAAGTTGAAACTCCAGTATTTTGGTCATCCGATGCGAACAGCTGACTCATTGGAAAAGTCTTGGTGCTGGAAAAGATTGAGGACAGAAGGAGAAGAGAGCATCAGAGGATGAGATGGCTGGATGGCATCACCAATGCAATGGACATGAACTTGGGCAAACTTCAGGAGATGGTAAAGAACTGGGAGGCCTGGCATGTTGCAGTCCATGGAGTCACAAAGAGTCACACACGACTGCATGACTGAACAACAACAGCAAGAGTGATATAAATAAATTCCCCATTCTATAGATGACTAAGTAGATATCATAAATATTAGGTCATTTACCTAAAGAAATGTGACTAATTTGTGGCCAATTTTGATATTCCAAGTTTGACTCATTCCATAACATATATCTGTTCAATCAATAAAATGCTACTTCATGCTTTCAATAATCAATTACAATAAGCTAATTACATGCTGCATTTAACCAGTGAACTAACCACTGTTAAAGATCAGAAGAGAAATGTGAAGCATCCCTCACCCTTACTAAACTTGGGAATTGAATTAAGAAACAAAACAAATATCCATGAAATAATCAGAGAGTTCTCTGTATGTTAGAATCCCTAACTTGGATTCTAAAGGATGCTAATATATATACTGAGTAGAGAAAAAGAGGAAACCAGAGAGATGTGAATATGTATACTAAGAGAAAAATGGGATGTTCTATGATCAATAAATTATGGATAACGTAGTTAACTTTAAAGAAATGTGTGCTAATTATAAGGCATCTCAGAATCTTTAACACACATGTGCATAGATTTCCAAATGCAAGACGGAGCACTTCCTACATATATTTGGGCAGTTAACCCCATTCACAACTAATAAAATCCCATGGAAAATAATCTGGAAAATGCTAATAGAGTAGGGAGATACAATGACTATTGAAAGAGAATAGAAAGTTTATTGAAACAAAGAAGTACAAGGTGGCTCCAGGGCTGAGTAGGTACCCAATCTAACCTTTGAAGAAATTATGCAGCCTAAAGTTCATCTAATACCACAGAGGTGGGAAAGATGAAGCTAGACTGAGGCTGGCTTACTTCAGATGGAGGACATTACCATAGCAAGAGATATTATTAGTGTCAATTGGAAACAGATTTAAAAATCCTGGGAGGGGGTGTTTTTAGTATGAAAATTAAAATGAAATGACTATAGAACAATGAGGTCCAGAATTTCCCAGGCCATCCCAAAATGAGACAGTCTGAAGTTGAAAGGAAAGGGACCCTAAGAATTGGAAGATATAAAAATGATTCTCGTTACTTACCAGGCAGCCACTCTTGTGATCCTCTATAGATTTTAGAAATGCATGTCTTGAATGTATTTAGTCATGTTTTAGATATATAATGGGGCTTCCCTGGTGGCTCAGACTAAAGTGTCTGCCTGCAATGTGGGAGACCCAGGTTCGATTCCTGGGTCGGGAAGATCCCCTGGAGAAGGAAATGGCAACCCACTCCAGTACTCTTGCCTAGAAAATTCCATGGACAGAGGAGCCTTGTAGGCTACAGTCCATGAGGTTGCAAAGAGTTGGACATGACTGAGCAACTTCACTTCACTTAGATATATAATAAGCAAAAGGCTCAGTAAACAAATATTATTGTTACTTTGATGAAAGCACTATCTTTTTTTAAAATAAAAGAAAGACACAGCCATTCATTGTGGTGCAACTTCTTATTAGGCCTTTACCAAAACCTCTGGAGATACACAGGGATTCATTATAATCTTCAACATATTACAATTGGTGAAAGATATACACATATGTCAGCATTTTTTTGGTTGCAAATGACAGTATCCAACTTAAACTAGTTTGAGAGAATTTGTTATCTGCATTAACTCAGAAGGGCATTAGGTCAGCTTAAAGGATCAGAGGAATTAATATATTTGTGTATTTCTTATCTTCTCCACAGGGAGTTAGAGATCTTCTCTATCATGTTCACGCCATTACCCTAGCTCTTTAGACAGCATCTGACACTTTTAAAGTATACTAATAACACACTCACTGAAGAAAAGAATAGCATAAATACATCCTGAGTAAAATAGCAATTATTTGACTATAAATAATATGTTCTTAGGTACAGTGTACTCTAAAATAAACTATAATAATTTTTTGGATAAAAAATGTGATAACAGAAAGGAATACGGGTTTTATAGAAATCCTAAATTGATTTTTTTCCATCAAAAAATACACAAAGAAATTAGTAATGCTAATTGGGAAAATAATTAAAATTATAAAATGGAATAAATCACTATTATACAAATTTGGTAATGATTGTTTACAGATTGTGAAATAGCTTCAATTCAAAAACTTCCCTTTCAATACAATCTGATTACATTAGCAATAAGATATTTTAGATTAAACTCTGTTCTTCCTTTGCATTAAGGAGACATTTAAAGTGAGCATTAATGAAATAAATTATATTTGGGGGGAAAGAAGAGCAACTAGGAGAAAAATGAAGACAGAACAGCCTAAATAACATATAAGTACTAATAGCTAGTTCAGTTTCAGAGGGCAATAGGCAAAATAAAGGTAAACATCTAAAAGATACTCATACTCTGGAGGCCCTTGAAGGCAAGGGCACAAGACTGTCCCTAGCTTCATTGCCACTGAACAATTTTCAAGTAGCAAAATGTTACTTAGAAAGAGCAATGTGGCAGTAGTTCTTATGAAGGATTACAGTGAAAAAAGCAGCATCTATTGAACTAGATCCTAGACCATGGGAAAAATAATTGAAACCCGAGCTAGGGATGTGGAAGTGGGAAAGAGACAAAAAAACGATGGTTTTAAGAAGCCCTGAGAGGATGGGCGAGGGTGAAGAGGAGATAACGGCAGGTGTGCGATCAGAGGAGCCTCTCAATCTTGTTTTCACCACAGCTCATAAACAGGTCATCCTAAACCGGACACCCAGTAGTTTTCTTTCCCGACAATTTTACGTCTCAAATCTATTGGTTCTACTTCTCCCATTGTGACCACACAGGAAGCACATGACCAGGCCTGGTCAATCACAGGATCATTAGAGGTCATGTGACTCAAGCAGGACCAAGCAGCACTCTTCCCTCAGATTTATATATTGTTCTAGAAGAAATTATATGCATGTGGAAAAGTCTTCTCTGCAATAGAAAAGAAACACAGAAGAAGGAGAGTGCTTAAAATGAACTGAGTTCCCAGTTCCTGTCTTAAAGCATCCATGCCTATAGTTCCTTCCAGATCTTGGAGTCCTTCCCAGATCTTCCCAACATCACCCTTAGTTACATGAACCAAAAAATTCCCTTATTAAAGCTTGATTTAAATTTTGTCACTTGAAATTCAGTCTCCTCAAGTATGCCATGGTAGCATTGACCATGAATGCCCTACACATCATCTAGAGTTACAGAAGGGCTCAAATAGAAATCACATTCTAAACTATTAGACACTGTACCAATTAAAGTTCTCTACTCTGAGAAAATTTTTTTACCACGATTACTTCAATATATTATAAAGGAACTGTCATATTGCTTTATTTAAAATATTTATGTATCTGATCTAAAGCAATGAGAATTACAATAATAATAACTTTTAATGCCAGCTTTTATTTGCATAGCATTTTATAGGGCCACTCAGCTGAGAAACAATACAGCTGGGATTAAAAAGTCATAATAGCATTTGACTAAAAAAGTCACTTTTTAAAACTGAAATATCATTGACCTACAACACTAGGCTAGCCCCAGGTGTAGAGCATAGTGATTCAGTATTTCTATACACTACAAAATGATCACCATGATAATTTTAGTTACCATCTGTCAGCATATAAAAATACTGCAACATTATTGACTATATTTCTCATGCTGTACACTTCATTCCTGTGATTTATTTATTTTATAACCGTAAGTTTGTACCTCTTAATCTCCCTCACCTATTTCAATTATCCTCCCACCTCCTCCCCTGAGAATTCACTCTGAAACAAAGACATCTAAACCATCTTCAGAAGGATGATCTTTAAAAGGCAAGGGCATGATTATTTTTCCTTTACTATACATCCTGACCACAACATATGGAATAAGGTTGCATTGGTTTCAATGGTTTCAAGATTACTAAAACTACTGTATCTAGAATAAAGTTAAAAATGTAAAGTAGTTCGGACAATAATCTGCTGTAAATTTTGCAACCTGTTCTTGCTATTGCTCGGGGCTTCACTGGTGGCTCAGTGGTAAAGAATCTGCCTGCAATGTAGGGGACACAGGAGATGTGGGTTTGATCTCTGGGTCAGAGAGTCCCTGGAGGATGGCAGAGCAACCGACTCCAGTATTCTTGCCAGGAAAATCCCAAGGATAGAAGAGCATGGCAGACTGCGGTCCACAGGGTCTCAAGAATTCGGACATGACTTAAGCGACTGAGCATACATGTACCCTTGCTATTGCTCAATTAATATGATCAGTTAGAATCACTACTCAGCTCTCTCAGATTCTATCTACTGTTTCTTTCCATTTAACTCTACCCTAAGTACCTTTAAGCACAAATAATCAAACTACGGAAGACTGACTCTAAAATGGAAATTAATTAGTATCTAACATTATGTGAAAAATTATTTTGAAGTATAGGGAAATCATCTTTTATACTTGTATCACCTAGATTTAGAGAAGACGACTTTTTTCATTTAGATTGTCCACAAAGAAAGGTAATAGAGGAAATAAGTAAGTTTTACTTTCAGTTATTGGGTTTGCATTAGATGTAAAATAAGTTTGGGGTCAAACAGTTATCATTAAATAATAAAAGTACACTCCAAATTCATTAAAAGTATAGTTTTCAATCAAGCATTAAACCTCTTCTCTCTTTTGTTAATTTTCATATGCATAGGCAAAGAAATTATGAAATATTATTTGAATTGCTAATACAGGCCAACTTAATTGTGCTAAAAAGAACAATCCAGTCTGATGGCAATTATCCATGTGAAAAATTAGTTTTCTTAGGAGGTCGCATTGTGCAATTTGGCTTCTAATTGGTATATGGCATCGATTAATGTCTAACAATGCATCTAGCAAATGAAAGAAAATTTATTGAAAATAACTGAATCAAGTGCCACACTTTAGTAACACAGAACAATGGCAGGATTTGTCTCCTGCTCCTTTATTATTTTATATCATTTTTTTTTTTTTGGTCTGGCTGTTTAGGACTCATCCACATTTTCTTCTAGCTCTGACTTTTTCAGTAGTCTTCTCTGAGTTTTCAACTTTACTCAGTTAACAGTTGACAGGCACTCAGCCAAATTTTGCTGTGTGCAATGCCATGATTTGCATTATGCATGGGGCAGCCACAAAGTAATCCATAATCAATATTCTTTCTTGGTGTAATGTTCCAAGCTATCTTCCATGAGACTCTAAGCTGTTTACAACTAGAAAGGTTTCTGCATACATGTGATGCAGACAAAATATTCTTTAGATGAATGAATGGATGGATGGACAAGGTGGAAGTGGCACAATGCAGAATAGGAGGTCTAGTGAAGTCAGAGCATAGAAGGTATAGATAGCTGAGGACAGGGAGGAAAGCTTTGGTCATTGTGGGATCTCTTCTTGTTGTGTTGGAAAGTTTGAGGATTATTCTAAGAATAATTGGGAGCCACTTGATAAGGAGAAGCATAACATGATCATATACGGTATTAAAAGGAAACTTATGGTGATGGAACAGGTGAGGAAGACATAAGACACATAAGTACTGAGGGTATAACAGCCATGGGACAGTGCCTGGCAGATTTCCAAGAATAAGAAGCTAAAATGGCCAAAAGCCCCAGCTTCCTCTGAAACCCCGCCTAGCATTTTTCCTGAGTCCATGCTTCCTACCAGCTGCTCACTGGCAATCACTGAGTGCTTGCTGAATCGCTTCAGTAATGTCCAACTCTTTGCAACCCCACGAACTGCAGTCTGCCAGACTCCTCTGTCTGACAGATTCTGATTCTCCAGGGAAGCATATTGGAGTGGGTTGCCATTTTCTACTTCAGGGAATCTTCCTGAACCCAGGGATGAAAGTCATGTCTCTTAGGTCTTCTGCATTGGCAAGTGAGTTCTTTACCACTAGCACCACCTGGGAAGTATGGTAGGAATACCAAGCTAGTTCTGTTCCTGGAAACATGAAGAACTCTACTTGCTAACTTTGGCTCGAAGACTCCTTGATGGCCTTGTTGAAATATCCTTAGATGGAGGGAGTATCCTTAGACTAGGATATTTCCCAGCAACCTCCAGTTTCTCCCTCTTTCCCTCATAGCCAGATCCATGCCATGGTCTCATGATTCTCCCAACTTTATCTGGCTCCCTCCTGTTTACTAGCATAACTCCCCCAAAATTCCTTGCACCTTTCATCTTGCCTCTGCATCTGCCTGCAGGACAGAACACGAAAGGTCTACTGGAGACAACTCATATAATCTCATGAGAGCCAACAATGAAAGTTTCAGGAATTTTGCAAGTCAATTTTTATAAACTCCATTATCAAAAATTTAACTACTTAGAATTAGACAAATAGAGTTAAAAATAAAAGTAACAATATTCAAAAAACATCATTTCCTAATTATTTACTATTTGTCATAACTTATGCTCTTGAATATACTTTTTTCTAATGTTGCAGATTCTATACTGTAATATAATACTGCACACCTGTCCACGGGCAGTAACATTACACTGGAGGCTTGAAATCACCACAGGAGGGAGATATATGGCATAGAAATAAACAAATGCTACAAATCAGGTCTCCTTTGTTCTTATCACATCTTTATTACAGAGAGCCAGTTGTTATGCATTTGTCAGCATACTGATTATCTGCTTTCATATAAAGGACACAATTTCGACTTGATCATTTATAGAAAATACATTCAGAAAGAACACACTTGTATCAGGCTAAATTACAAATTCTCTGAGGCTAAGAATAACATTTACCTTTTCTTTACAAAGTGTGATCTGAGCAATGGGATATTTGGGAGTTAACTTTAATCAAATATTATTAAAAGGGAAAATAAGAATAAAGCAAAACTTAAAAATCAATCGACTTCTATTTCAACACTGGACAAGTGAAAACTGAACCTCGGATTTGCTAATGCTTATACAGTTAAATAATAGTGAAAGTACTTAAGAAAAATAAAACAAGTATACTGTGTGATCTACAGCAAAAGACAGAGTGATGTATATTTATAGCTCCAAAGTCACTGTATTTTCTTAGTCTCCCTTATTTGCTCTTTTGTCTAAACTAATGTTGGAATAGAGCTTTACAGAGGAAAAAAAATCAATACTGCTTTTGAACACACAATTTATTTCAGGTCTATCTTCATACATCTTAACTTAGACATCTTATATGTCAAGTTAAGGAATAAACCAAAAATGCGTTGTCTAGGCTGTCTGTCCAATGCCTCAGAACAAAGTCATCCAAATGCTTCTAAATAAAAACACTGACTTTGGGATTCAAAAGAAAAAATATCAGATCTGGGGACCTGTGAAAAATGTTTTGCATTTTATTTCCTTCAACAGGAAGCTGAGTCACCACCAGCACAGTGATTCCCAGACTGTGGTTTGTAACACCTCTATGATGGTCCATGAAATTTTCAAAATAAAATTCACTTTAGTTCATCTCCATTTTTAAAACATAGCACTTTTAGAACAAAAATGATTGCTAAAATAAATCTTATGATGCTTGAATGGAGAATTTGAACTAGAATGTGAATCACTTCTGTGCTGAATAACTTCCCTGACTCTTAAAATCAAGGCTATCAAGATTATTTGATGGATACCCTCTGATTTTAGCTACCTGTCCTCTGACTTCTGCCTGGACCTTACATTTCCCCCCAGTCAACTACCAATATAAAGGGTTTTCTAGGACAATTGTATTCCAAGTGTGGTCCTTAGACCAGTACCATCACTCACAAACTTGTTAAAAATGTAAATACTTGGCCCTTTACCTCAATCAAACAAGCCAGATTTTCTGGAAGCAGGACCAGCAAAGTGTTCAGTAAAACACACTCTAGGTGATACTGACACCTTAACGAGAGAACCACTTTCTTCCAGAATTTAGGAACTGGATGATATCTACAAAGTGATCTAGGAAATCATAACCTTTTGAGAATATCCTATTACACAGGCAACAGATCTAAGTAATACATGTGTTTGTGGATATAAATCACATATCCAGGAAAACAGTTAAATATTTTGTTACCAGATGTCTCCAAATATCCAGTTGTTCTTAACCAGATAGTGCAGACATCTGGATGATGGCATCAAATTTTCCCCTATCAGAAGTCATCTAAATGAGGACTTGTTTCCTGTTAACCTGTTTCTTGTAATAGACACCCACCCGCATCCTTTGAGCTTTCTCTGCATGTACCTGTCCTGAAGGCATTTCTAAAGAATTGTGTGATCAGCCCTAGGTAGAATCCTGAAATCCCTGGACACTGGGGAATTTTGGGGGGTTATAGATAGCTCTCATCCTTTTCCTTCCTACCTGTTGACCTCTCTTTTAACACTTAAAACATTCTAATCTCTAATATCTCTTAACCCCCTTCTCCAATTGAATTCTCACCACACATTTGTGATTCCCAAACTTTGTTCATGACTAAGCATCCCATTTAATTATGTTCTTCTGTTCTCACAAATGACTCCATATATATCAAGATTTTGTCCAGCAAGATCTATTAATAATGCTAATCTTGTTTCCTTAGATCTATTAAAGGCACAATTAAGAGGTCATTTTTTTTTTTTGCTTTGAGAAAATCTTTACTGCACATCATTGAATTAATTTCTGTTTGAATAAATAGCACACAAAACAAAGATTTACATTGTGAAAATCCCTGAAGCTTCTAATCAGCAGTCTGTAAGGAGTGGAGACTTTGGTTTTATGTCTTTTTAAGGCATATATTTACCATTTATTATAAAAATTTGAACATAATTGTTTTCCAAAATATTTTTTATGTCAATTATAGAACTTCTCCCCATGAAACCATGGTTCCTGACTCTGAAATGCTACTCTTTTCTGTGAGAATGAATGTGACCCCAAGGGACCTGGCACATCAGACACTTTTCACAAGACTGTGCAAGTACTAATAAATCAATCCTGTGGGATCAAATATCCATTTGGTATGCACTTTAATTTCCACAGATATATAGAATACTCTTTCAACTTTGTCCTTTAATACTAAAGGAAAGAAGAAAATCAATACATGAGTACTAAAAAATCTGATCTTCTCCAGAAATCAAAACTGTATCAAATAACACTGTCCTTCAGAACCAAATATGTGACTATTAGCTAGTGATTTTGCTTTTCTTTTTCTTTCTTTTGAAAGTGAAAGTCACTCAGTTGAGTCCAACTCTTGCGACTCCATAGACTGTAGCCCGCCAGGCTCCTCTGGCCACAGAATTTTCCAGGCAAGAATACTGGAGTGGGTTGGCATTTCTTACTCTAGATGTCAAACTTCTCATTTTACAAGTTACCATCTATTCCCTCTGCATTTGGTTTTACAATTAGAGTTTAGTGTGGCCATTTCATGGATATGCTCATGGTTTCTCACAGAATTTTTTACATACTGGAAATAACCCTTTGTTACCTAATAGAATCTCATACAATTTCAAAGAAAATAGATTTCTCTTAATTTTGCTAATAGTGTCTTGCACAGGTAAACTCCCTGGGTCTAACTATTGAAAGAGTTCTTCTGCTTTGAGAATAGAAGGAAAAATTTCATAGAAGGTTAACAAGGGCTTTTCACCCCCATGTACCCTCCCCAAGATGCACTCCTATTTCCTATCTCTGTCCTTACTTTCTAACTTTCAACTACCCTGGCCTTCATTCAGTTTTTCAAACAGATTTACTCCTTCTCACACCAAAACTCTTGCACATGGCTTTCCATCTATGTTAAATCTTCTCCTGAACCTTTTTGCTTATTACCTGTCCATTGTTTAACTCTCAGTTCAAATGTCTCTTTCTATAGACACTTCCCTAAAGCTCTCCTCCTTATTGTCAACTCCACTATGCCAGCTCCAAGACTAAATATGGTCCTCAAAGTACTATCTCCTATCACTCTGTGTTTTTCTTTCACTGCATCCTATACGACTATAGTTATATAATTATTTGAAGAATCGCTCCTTCTCCAGAGCATAAGCTCCATGGAGGCAGAAACCAAGCTTAAATTGATCTCTTTTGTATCCTCAGTAAATATCACGGTTCTCAGCACATAATACAGACTCAATAAATATTAGGTGAATGAATGTATGCACAAATGAATTAACTGAGCAAATGATTTGGACTTTCAGTTAAAGCTAAGGTAAGTAATGATTCCTTAGTTAGTCCTTATGGCTTGAAATAGACAATCTTTGACCCTCATGCTGAAAGGACTTCAGAGTCCTATTTAAAAATCTAAAGCTTAACCCTTGCTGAGTTTTGTCACATCACATGGAGATTTTTTAATGACATGAGACAATGCTCATGCAAAAAATATAAATCAAATGCAAGAAATACATTTTTATAACATATCCAGTGTGCACTTGAATACGTAAAACTAAAAACGCATGACAAGATAGAGTTTTTCCCCCCTTTCCATCATATTTCATCATTGTCAGTCATGATAAGGAGAGAGACTTTGTAACAATAATGCATTCAAACTGTGATTAAAGGAAATTAACATGGAGGAAAGTCAATCAACAGGAAGTTGTTACAGAAGGAAGTCAACAATAAAGGAACAATAACAATAATGCAAAGTAGTTACAATGGGCCAGGCACTATTTCAGATGCCTATGTACAACTACTCAAAATAAACTTGTAAGTCTAACTTTTGTCTGATGTGTTTACCTTATAGATGCTGCACTCTGAAAATTGTAGGTGTCTACTGCTGTCTTCCTGGTGTAGAGCAAACATTTCAGGAGGAAGTTACATGAATACAAGATACGTAGAAATGATCAGAAGGATCAAGTACCCTAAGAATGTTATGGAGTAAGAGGAGAAAGATGGAGAGGCAGAACAGGAAGGCCAATTGGGACGGGATTCCTGAGTACCTAATTAAAAGAATTCGGAATCAGTAGAAAAAAATTTCACAAAGGAAGGAGAAATAAGTATTTGTGTACCATACTTTGCACTCTAGGACAGCTAGTTGCCAACTCCTAAGGAGATCAAGATTTTTCTGTGATAGACTGTGCCTGCATTAACTCCCAGATGTGGTGGAAGTTAACAAGGAGATACACACACACACACACACACACATTCACCCATACACATGATTAAAGATTAGAAGGAAATGGACTAAGATTACTTGCCTCTAGTAGAGAGTTTATGAATGACTATAATTTTCTTCTTTGTATTATATTAATGATAATTTTTATAAGCTAAAACAGAAATTGCCAGAACACTTATTTTGGTCAATTGTTCTATATTCCATCATTGGGTTTATTACTATAAATCATTTGCTATTGTAGCTATTTGCTATGTTTGTGTCTTTTTGTCTTAGTTCCAAGGATGCCTGAGGTCTGAATATTCTATAGACAGTCCGAATGTAAGCAGATTGCAGAGGGACTTGTGTTGACTCATTAAATCCATGCTTGGTTTCAAGTGGAGTTTAGGTTATGCTTGAACAGGGACAAAGGGAGAGAGAGAGTGGAGAAAATTCAAAATCATTTAAATAATGCTGCACTTGAGGAAAAGGCAAGGTTTTTGAGCTGATTTCCTGGTTTCTTTCTATAAATGCACTCATGCATTCAGCAAATTTACTGAACGCTGGCACTGCTAAGGGCTGCAGTGTAAAACAGCATAGATTTCAGTGGACTTAGAAAATATATAAAGTGTATCTTCAACACTTGCTGTTCAGTGTACCTTGAATCAATTTTTTTCCTAACACAATCCAATAATCTTTTGGAAAAATGTCCTACCCTTCCACTCTTATTCATTTCAGATGCTATAAGAGGGACTGAGCCTTCTTTAGGGATGAGCATATGACCTAACACTGGTTGGTAAGAGAAATACCCCTAACATAGACACACATACAAGAAATGGTAATTGTTTCAATACCAGTGTGTAATCCAAACCAGCAATTAATAGGGACTCCTAAATGTATTAGATAAGGTAATACCAACTGCTATTACAGACTAATGCAAAATATGGAATGATTTACATAAATTAAAGTTTATTTCTTATACAAATAAAATCTAAAATGGGTGTTCCTGATCACTGGTTGGATCTTCTCAAAGCAGTGAGTCAGGGACTCAGGCTCTATGTCCTGGATCCACCATCTTTAATATTTGGTATCCAAAGTCATCATCATGGGGGCCTCAACCTGGCATTAAGAAGGGAAGGAGCATGGACAATTGCCTGTGGAAGGATTCTATGGGTTAGCCCGGAAGTGACACATTTTACCTCTGCTCACCTAGACTCTCTGAGTGGGGAAGGTAAATTCAATAGAATATAAGCTCAATAAAGGCAAGAATTATGGTACATCTTATTAAGAGCTATAGCCCAAGTGCCTACAACAGTGCCTGGCACATAATAACCATGGAATAAACATTTTTAAATAGATGAAAAAATACAAAATTGAATAGAAAAAATAAATCACTAGCTACTTCTAAATCAGGAAAATATAGCTACCATGTTACATTCATTCTTTAATTTCTTCAGTGATAACAAAGTTAGACAATTACAGAAATGATATTGAATATTGAGAAACTAAGTTACCCAAGAAATATTTTACGTAGGAAAAATAGGTAAGGAGTAGAACTCAATATAACATTCCAATAGAAATAAATAAACTACACTCATTGAATCTGCTTAGCTCACTGAAATCAAATAATGACAGATATTTTATCAATAAAATAAACCAGTGAAATAATGTAATTCTGGGACTCCTAAATCTTTCTGCAAATCAGAATATTCTGAGAACATTTAAAAATACAAATTTCTGTACTTTACCTAGAACTAGTAAATTGATGTCTTGGGGATAGGGCCTAGGGGAGAGGTATGATGGCAAGGAGTCTGTATCTTTATCTCCTCCTGGTAATTCTGATGATGAGCCAGTTTGGGGAACTCTATATTTTATATACTCACTTAGTTTCACATATAAGAAAACCAATACCCAAAGGCAAACCTGGCTTGGGTGAGAAAGGATGGCATTCTACTGTCACCAGGATCAGAACTCAAGAGTTCAGATCCACCTATTGTTCTCCCACTGTCAAGCTCTGGGTTAGAGCCCAGAACACTCAGATCCTACTTCCTGCTGGACAGAAAACTCTCTAGGAGCTGACAAATACAATTCCTGTGATGCACTCAATCTATCCATTCTCTAGAGTTTAAACAAAGTGGGCAAGAACCACAGATGTGATGACACAAAAAGGATCTCTTAGATTCCCTACAGAATTCAAGATTCTAATTTCTAAAGTTAGTACTCAAATTAGGGCCACAGCTTCTGAATGGAAAGCTGGAGCCATAAGAATGTACCCGTGTACCTGCCATGTTTCCACAAAAGATAACATTTCCCAAAAAGAATGAAGTTATTGTATATATTCCCTGATGATATCCTTCTTCTCACCATAGAGATACCTGCTACTCTCAAATTAGGGAAACTACCAAATATGTATGGTTAAAAAAAATTATTTAAAAACAAGTGAAGTAGGAATCTCAAATGACCCTATTCAACCCCCTACCTCTAGACATGTATACATGCTAGGAGCAAGGCTTATGGTTAGAGGTGAAGCTGAAATGTGATGACAGTTATAGCCCTGCCCTGACTTTAGCATTCACAATGTGAAAACATGCCCCTGAGTATATATCCATGTACTCATTCTCTCTCCTTGTTGGCTCAGTCCTACTGTCCTCACATTGGATCAAACTAGAGTATAGAGACAGTACAGGGACCCTGAGAATCTTGGAATTTTATATTTCAGGACATGAAATTCTGAGCCAAACACTCAGGAGCTATTAAGTGCACAGAAGTAATTAAAAATCAACTCTGTCTTACCACCAGTACTCCATGACTCTTTTCCACCACTACGTTTATAAAAGCAACAAAACAGACTCTGTGGCCTTTTATTTTGAGATTCTAAATGGAATATTGTAGTCTCTCTGTACTCTACTTAAACAAATGCAAAACAAATAAATTGGTGGGGGCCTCTTTATCTAGAGATTGAGTGTTGTTTTCCTCAAATATTAACTACATCAAGCAGAGGATTGTCTTTGGGTAATTAAAATGCATCTGAGTTTTCTAAGAAATGCTGTTTATTCTGAAAGGAAAGAACCTGACACGAAAGCACTCAATTAAGTGCTTACAAATTGCTCAACAGGAAAAACAAAAGGCGGCAGGATTGTGACTTTGTAATTGCCTTATTCTTTAGAAATTAGCATTTAATGTAGAAAAAAGATGAGGTTTGCCATAGCTAATTCTACTGTAGATATTTAATTCACCATGCCATTATCAATTATCTCATTGGAGGCTGTTCAGGTATTTCTTGTCACATTTTAACTGCTGAAATGTTCAGTTCTATCTTCTGTTCCTTGATTTACAGCCTAATTTATTTGCCATAAAAATGCATGTGTTCATGCATTTATTCGCTTCACTAAGAGCCTTAGAACCATTTGTCTGAGCTCATTTCACTCTTCTCTATAATTCAAAAAGCCCTTGGATAAACTAAGGGACAACTCACTCCAAAGTTTTGTATTTAGGAATCACAACTGAGACTCTGCTCTAATCAGTCCAAAGCCATTCATATTGATGAATTTTTCTATTTCTTTGAGATTCCAATATGATTTCTGCTTCATTACTTACCATTTACTACATACAACCAGCATACATATCATATGTGCTCTGTTGTAATATTCTCTACATTTCACATCAGCAGGTTTTTTGGACCAAAATAAATTTTATATGCCTTGAGGAACAGAACCATTTTTTCTCACCACTTTCCAAACTTAGCTGAAGGTTGGATACATCATACATAGCAAACATCTACTGGCTGAGTTTAAAGGTTGCATATTGATCTAATTATTTGCTCATTGAACAATTACTTATTGTATTAAGATCCAGCCCTTATTCCAGATCACAGTTTCTCAAACATCACATGAATCACCTGGGGATTTTTTTTTTAATACGGATATTGATTATCACTTCATGGGAAACGGATGGGGAAACAGTGGAAAAAGTATCAGACTTTATTTTTGGGGGCTCCAAAATCACTGCAGATGGTGACTGCAGCAATGAAATGAAAACACGCTTACTCCTTGGAAGGAAAGTTATGGCCAACCTGGATAGCATATTGAAAAGCAGAGACATTACTTTGCCTACAAAGGTTCGTCTAGTCAAGGCTATGGTTTTTCCAACAGTCATGTATGGATGTGAGTTGGACAGTGAAAAAGGCTGAGAGCCGAAGAATTGATGCTTTTGAACTGTGGTGTTGGAGAAGACTCTTGAGAGGCCCTTGGACTGCAAGGAGATCCAAAAAGCCCATCCTAAAGGAGATCAGTCCTGGGTGTTCATTGGAAGGACTGATGTTGAGGCTGAAACTTCAATACTTTGGCCACCTCATGCGAAGAGTTGACTCATTTGAAAAGACCCGGATGCTGGGAAGGATTGGGGGCAGGAGGAGAAGTGGACGACAGAGGATGAGATGGCTGGATGGCATCACAGACTCAATGGAAATGGGTTTGGGTGGACTCCAGGAGTTGGTGATGGACAGGGAGGCCTGGCGTGCTGCGGTTCATGGGGTAACAAAGAGTAGGACACGACTGAGAGACTGAACTGATACTGATTGATATCAGACATCTAAGTTAAGATGGAAGAGGAGTAGGCAGACAGGGAGTACATCTCTCTCCACAGACACATCAGTAATATACTTTCAGACACAGAAGGGCATTCAGAGCACCAGCTGAGAGCCGACAGAAGTATCTGACCAAAAGGAAAAGAATATATAGAACCACACAAAACTCGGTAGGACGAAGGAACTAGAGAGGGAAATAGGAGTGTTGGTAGGACTGGACCTGCCCTCGGTGAGTTGGGGAACTGAAGCAGGGATCCAATCCCCATATCTGGGCAAATGTCTGAGTCAGAGGAGAAACATTTAAGGCTGAAAGTGAAACAGCTGATCTGTGGCAGCCTAAATGGAATGAGAATCAGACACTCCTTTTCATAGCCATACATACACCATACAGGGAGGAGGGTCCCCTGGAAAGAGCAGTGGCTTGGAGCTGGCGATTGGAGGGTGTGGAGCAATCCCAGGGTGAGGGCTACTGTTGACTGTGGAGAGGTGAATCGAGGGGAGGGGAGAGAGACTGTGATGGGAAATGAGAGAAAGACTGTGATGGGAAACACCTGTGGAGGAAAGCCATGGAAGCAAGGCAATACTGCTGAGTTATGCCTAGGGGGTGGAGCCATCACCATAGCCTCTTTCTCCCCACATGCTAGCATTGGCAGCTGAACAATAGAGAGACTGGCCCATAAAATGCCTAACATACTGAACTACAGAGCAGTACCCTACCAAGGGATAGACCACATCTTGGGTCACAAATCAAACTTCAGTAAATTTAAGGAAATTGAAATTGCATCAAGCATCTTCTCTGGCACAAGGCTATGAGACTAGATATCAATTATAAGAAAAAAAAAAACCACTGTAAGAAACACAAACACATGGAGGTTAAACAACACATTTCTATATAGCCGACAGGTTACTGAAGAAATCAAAAGAGAAATAAAAAAAATTCTAGAAACAAATGACAATGAAAACAAAACCTAAGTAATGCAGCAAAAGTAGTTCTAAGAGGGAAGTTTATAGCAATACAATCCTATCTCAAGAAACAAGAATAACATAGAACAGACAACCTAACTTAACACCTAAAACAACTGGAATAAGAAGAAAAAAAAATTAGTAGAAGGAAAGAAATCATAAAGATCTAAGCAGAAATAAATGAAAAAGAAATGAAAGAAACAATAGTAAAGATTAATAAAACTAAAAGCTGGTTCTTTGAGAATATAAACAAAATTGACAAGCCTTTAGCTAAACTCATCAAGGAAAAAAAAGAGAAGAATCAAATCAACAAAATTAGAAATAAAAACAGAGAGGTTACAACAGACAATAAAGAAACACAAAGGATTATAAGAGACATGACTACTGGAAAAACCATAGCCTTGACTAGATGGACTTTTATTGGCAAAGTAATGTCTCTACTTTTTAATATGCTGTCTAGATTGGTCATAACTTTCCTTCCAAGGAGTAAGCGTCTTTTAGTTTCATGGATGCAATTAACATCTGCAGTGATTTTGGAGCCCCCCTCCCCCCTCAAAAAATAAAGTCAGCCGCTGTTTCCATTGTTTCCCCATCTATTTGCCATGAAATGATGGGACCGGATGCCATGGTCTTAGTGTTCTGAATACTGAGCCTTAAGCCAACTTTTTCCCTCTCCTCTTTCACCTTTATCAAAAGGCTCTTTAATTCTTCTTCACTTTCTGCCATGAAGGCAGTGTCATCTGCATATCTGAGGTTATTGATATTTCTCCCAACAATCTTGATTCCAGCTTATGCTTTCTCCAGCCCAGCGTTTCCCATGATGTACTCTGCATATAAGGTAAATAAGCAGGGTGACAATATACAGCCTTGACGTACTCCTTTTCCTATTTGGAACCAGTCTGTTGTTTCATGTCCAGTTCTAACTGTTGCTTCCTGACCTGCATACAGGTTTCTCAAGACGCCAGTCAGGTGGTCTGGTATTCTCACTTCTTGAAGAATTTTCCACAGTTTATTGTGATCCACACAGTCAAATGCTTTGGCATGGTCAATAAAGCAGAAGTAGATGTTTTTCTTGGAACTTTCTTGCTTTTTTCAATGATCCAGAGGATGTTGGCAATTTGATCTCTGGTTCCTCTGCCTTTTCTCAATCCAGCTTGAACATCTGGAAGTTCACAGTTCACGTATTGTTGATGCCTGGCTTGGAGAATTTTAAGCATCACTTTGCTAGCACATGAGATGAGTGCAACTGGGCGGTAGTTTGAACATTATTTGGCATTGCCTTTCTTTGGGATTGGAATGAAAACTGACCTTTTTCAGTCCCGTGGCCACTGCTGAGTTTTCCAAATTTACCTCAACATAGTAAATGCCATATATGATAAGCCTACAGCAAACATTATTGTCAGTGATGAAAAACTGAAAGCATTCCTCCTAAGGTCAGGAACAAGAAAAGGGTGTCCACTTTCACCACTATTATTCAACATAGAAAAAGAAATAAAAGGAATCCAGATTGGAAAAGAAGAAGTAGAGCAAAGCTCTTACTATTTGCAGATGACATGATACTGTACATAGAAAACCCTCAAGATTATATCAGAAAATTACTAGAGCTAATCAGTGAATTTAGCAAACTTGCAGGATACAAAACTGATACACAAAAAGACTTGCGTTTCTATATACTAACAATGAAAAATCAGAAAGAAAAATTAAATAATCAATCACATTCACCATTGCAACAAAAATAATTAAATATCTAGGAATGAATTAACCTAAGGAGACAAAAGAACTATACACATAAAATTATAAGACACTAATGAATGAAATCAAAGACAACATAAACAGATGGAGAGATGTTCTATGCACCTGAGTAGGAAGAATCATTATTGTGAAAATTACTATACTACCAAATGCAATCAACAGATTCAATGTGATCCCTATCAAATTACCAAAGGCATTTTTCACAGAACTAGAAAATAAAAATTTCACAACTCACATGGAAACACAAAGACCCCAAATAGCCAAAGTATTTCTGAGAAAGAACAATGGAACTGGAGGAATCAACCTTCTTGACTTCAGATTATACTACAAAGCTATAGTCATCAAGACAGAATGGTACTGGCACAAAAACAGAAATACAGACCAATGGAACAAGATAGAAAGCCCATAAACAAACCCATGTACCTATGGGTACCATATTTTTGACAAAGGAGGCAACAATATACAATGGGGTAAAGACAGCCCCTTTGATAAGTAGTGCTGGGAAAACTGGACAGCTACATGTAAAAGAATGAAATTAGAACACTTCCTCACACCATACACAAAGATAAACTCAAAATGGACTACAGACCTAAATGTAAAGCCAGAAACTATAAAACTATTAGAGGAAAACATAGGCAGAACACTCAATGACATAAATCAAAGCAAGATCCTCCATGACCAACCTCCTAGAGTAATAGAAATAGAAACAAAAGTAAACCAATGGTATCTGATTAAACTTACAAACTTTTGCACAGCAAAGGAAACTATAAGCAAGGTGAAAAGACAACCCTCAGAATGGAAAAAAATAGTAACAAATGAAACAACTGACAAAGGATTAATTTCCAAAATATACAAGCAGCTCATATAACTCATACAAGAAAAACAAACAACCCAATCAAAAAGTGGGATAAAGACTTAAATAGACATTCTCCAAAGAAGACATACGGATGGCTAACACACACGTGAAAAGATGCTCACCATCGCTCATTATTAGAGAAATGCAAACCAAAACCACAATGAGATATCACATCACACCGGTCAGAATGACTGAGAGTAAATTTCCAGGCAGGCTGATAAGAAGTCTGGGGTCCCAGAGGAGGAGAAAGGGGTCTGGGGCTCTTGAAGCAGAGATAGGGATCTCAAATTCTCAAGGAGAAGGAAGGACAAACATCTTTTTTTTCACTACATTCCTAAGTCTTAATGACATAAACCATTTTTTTTTTCTTTAAGCCAACAACTGATGATTACACAACAAACAACTCAGTTTAAACTCTGTACTAAGGATTATATAACAACGTATCCTGCTTGATGACAGTTTCTCTTTCCTGAAAACTTTCCAGCCAATCCTGTTATCTTAAAATGTAAATTGTGGGAGTAGGTCTAGTAAGATCTTTACAACCTTGAGACACTCTGTTGATTTATTATAATAACCAATTAAAAAAAGTATATAACACCCTTGCTAACACTAGCAAGAAGGGCATTCTCTGCCCCTCTTCTGATGTCTATGTCAGAAGCTTTCTCTGTCCATTTTCTTACTTTAATAAAACTCTGCTACACAAAAGCTCTTAAGTGATCAAACCTGGCCCCTGTTCCCAAAGCCAAATCTTCTTCAGAGATCATGAATCTGACATCATTCACCATAAGCTATCATGATCATCATCAAAAAGTCTACAGAGAATAAATGCTGGAGAGGGTGTGGAGAAAAGGGTATGCTCTTGCACTGTTGGTGCGAATGTAAATTGATACAGCCACTATGGAAGACCATATGGAGACTCCCTTAAAAACTAGGAATAAAACCACCATATGACACAGCAATCCCAGTCCTAGGCATATACTCTGAGGAAACCAAAATGGAAAAAGACACATGAATCCCATTGTTCATTGCAGCACTATTTACAATAGCTAGAACATGGAAGCAACCTAGATGTCCATTGACAGATGAGTGGATAAAGTTGTGGTACATATACAAAATGGAATAATTAGTTCAGTCACTCAGTCATGTCTGACTCTTTGTGACCCCATAGACTGCAGCACACCAGGCTTTCCTGTCCATCAGCAACTCCCAGAGCTTGCTCAAACACATGTCTATCAAGTCTGTGATTCCATCCAACCATCTCATTCTCTGTTGTCCCCTTCTTCTCCCACCTTCAATCTTTCCCAGCCTCAGGGTCTTTTCAAATGAGTCACTTCTTCGCATTAGGTGGCCAAAGTATTGGCATTTCAGCTTCAGCATCAGTCCCTGCAATGAATATTCAGGACTGATTTCCTTTAGGATGGACTGGTTGGATCTGCTTGCTGTCCAAGAGACTCTGAAGAGTCTTCTCCAACATCACAGTTTAAAAGCATCAATTCTTTCGCACTCAGCTTTCTTTACAGTCCAACTCTCATATCCATACTCAACTACTGGAAAAACCATAGTTTTGACTAGATGAACCTTTGTTGGCAAATAAATGTCTCTGCTTTTTAATAGGCTATCAGGTTGGTCATAGGTTTTCTTCCAAGGAGCAAGCATCTTTTAATTTCATGGCTGCAGTCACCATCTGCAGTGATTTTGGAGCCAAAAAGAATAGTCAGCCACTGTTTTCACTGTTTCCCATCTATTTGCCATGAAATGATGGGACTGAGTGCCATGATCTTAGTTTTCTGAATGTTGAGTCTTAAGCCAACTTTTTCACTCTCCTCTTTCACTTTCATCAAGAGGCTCTTTAGTTCTTCTTCGGTTTCTGCCATAACTGTGGTGTCATCTGCATATCTGAGGTTATTTATATTTCTCTTGGCAATCTTGATTCCTGCTTGTGCTTCATCCAGCCTGGCATTTCACATGATGTACTCTGCATATAAGCTGAATAAGCAGCGTGACAATATGCAGGCTTAACATACTCCTTTCTCGATTTGGCACTAGTCTGTTGTTCCATGTCCAGTTCTAACTGTTGCTTCCTAACCTGCATACAGATTCTCAGGAGGCAGGTCAGGTGATCTGGTATTTCCATTTCTTTAAGAATTTTCCACAGTCTGTTGTGATCCACACAGTCAAAGGCTTTGGCATAGTCAATAAAGCAGAAGTAGATGTTTTCTGGAACTCTCTTGCTTTTCCTATGATCCAGTGGATGTTGGCAATTTGATCTCTGGTTCCTCTGCCTTTTCTCAATCCAGCTTGAACATCTGGAAGTTCACGGTTCACATATTGTTGAAGCCTGGCTTGGAGAATTTTGAGCATTACTTTACTAGTGTGTGAGATGAGTGCAACTGGGTGGTAGTTTGAGCATTATTTGGCATTGCTCTTCTTTGGGACTGGAAAGAAAACTGACCTTTTTCAGTCCTGTGGCCACTGCTGAGTTTTCCAAATTTGCTGGCATATTGAGTGAGCACTTTAACAGCATCATCTTTTAGGATTTGAAATAGCTCAACTGGAATTCCATCACCTCCACTAGCTTTGTTCGTAGTGATGTTTCCTAAGGTCACTTGACTTCACATTCTAGGATGTCTGGCTGTAGGTGAGTGATCACAACATCTTGGTTATCTGGGTCATAAAGATCTTTTTCGTATAGTTCTTCTGTGTATTCTTGCCACCTCTTCTTAATATCTTCTGCTTCTATTAGGTCCACACCATTTCTGTCCTTTATTGTGCCCTTCTTTGCATGAAATGTTCCCTTGGAAATGGAATATTACTCAGTCATAAAGTGGAATGCATTTGAGTCAGTTCTGAAGAGGTAGATGAACACAGAACCTACTATACAGAGTGAAATGAGTCAGAAAGGGAAAGATAAATAACATACTCTAACATATATGTATACAGAATCTAGAAAAATGATACTGAAAAATTTATTTACAAGGCAGCAATGTAGAAACAGACATAGAAAATAGTCTTATGGACATGGGGAGGTGGAGGAGAGGGTGAGATGTATGGAAAGAGTAACATGGAAACTTACATTACCACATGTAAAATAGATAGCCAACAGGAATTTGATGTATGGCTCAGGAAACTCAAACAGGGGCTCTGTATTAAACTAGAAGGGTAGGATGGGGTGGGAGATGGGAGGGAAGTTCAAAAGGGAGGGGATATATGTATACCTATGGCTGATTCATATTGAGGTTTGACAAAACAAAATTCTATAAAGTAATTATTCTTCAACAAAAAAAAATAATTTTAAAAAAAAGGGTCTACTTTAGAGCCTGAGATGCTACATTTACAAGGCCCAAGGCAATGCTGATACTAGTGGTCAGTGAACATATTCTGAATAGCAAGGACCTAGACTAGGAGTTATAAGACGTTTCCCGTAAAGGGTCAGATAATAAATGTTCTAGATTTGTTTGGCCATATGGTCTCTACCACAGCTAGTCAACTCTGCCTTCGCAGTGCAAAAATAGCCATCGACAATAAGTAAATAAATTGGCATGGTTGGGTTCCAACAAAATTTTATTTAGAAAAATGAATGTCTAGCCAGAACTGGCTGGTAGGTTGTAGCTTGCTTATCCCTGGCCTAGACAATGAGGCTACATAGGACACAAACCCTTCCCTTATGAAGTTCAAGTAGAGAATATCTAGAAGTATTTAAATTCTAAAGTTTTAGTAAAATAAAATACAGATACTCTAGGTGTCAGACATCTTAATTTTGTCAGGTAATTAATTTGCTGCTGGTTAATGGCCCACTGGATGTGAATTAGCTTGGATTGATCTCTCTCAGATTTCACTAGACTACCAAAAGAATATTGATAATTTTCCAATGTATCTATCCATGATGCAACTAATCAAGCCAGTTTCAGGTAAGCATACATTCTTCTTTCTTTCTTTTTGTTATTGTGTTGTTGTTATTTTCCTTTTGTTTTTAAAGATGATATTCACTTGACTCACTCCTCTCTAGGGAGCAAGTTTATACAGCTGATTGACATTTTGCCTTTTCTATTGGTCTAGGATATGTCCAAGAAATGGATTCACACTATAATTGTCTTGTTTTTCCTTTATTTTCTGCCTTTTGCATTATTTCCAGTCTGCTCTTTATCTTTCCATTCTTAGTTCTGAAAATCCACTAAGAGTCAATACCTATACATACCTCCTTATTTCATTAGTATGGTTGATTTCCTGAAAACAGTCAATTATATAGATGGCCAATTAATCTGGAGAAATAACTGCATAGTATAGACAATGTTTTAATCACTGGAGATGATCCTAGAAATCTGGTATTGATCCTTTCTGCGTTAATATGCTTCTCTCTCTCTCAAGTTAACAGATAATTATTGAGCATAAACCATGTCTTACGTCCCACAGGAAAAAAGAAACGAGGTGAAATACATGATACTAAGTGTCCCAGCATTTTGGGCTCCATCTTTCATTTCCAAATGACCATGATTTGCTGCCATGTGACTAAAGTCCAGGCCCTCCTCACATGCTTTGAATAATCCCTATGAAAGTTTTCATTGTCCCAGTTGTTTCTCACCTCTTGTGACTAACTTCTACATCCAACTTTTTCTCTCATCACTCCTGTCATCTAATAATTGTCACCATATGACTCTTTTTTTTTTTTTTTTGGACAAAGCATTCCCTTTAATTCTTCAAGGACCACTAATATTCACTTGAAGAAAGACTAAACACCCTATGTAAGTGTTCCTGTGTTTAGTCCATTATTCGTAACTTTTTTTTTTCAGCAGTTCTCCATCTATTCTCTCCTTGCCTGCATCTTTTCAGACATACCTCTGCTTTCAGGAGCCCAAATGGCACTCACTTTTCTGTAACCTATTTTCATGTAAATCAATGAATTTCCTCTCCCATCTTCTTCAAGTCTCCTCACTCTGCTCAGTAGGAATTCAAAGTCAACTACTATTATAAGCACATCCTCTTCCGGGAGGACAGCACTTCCCTTGACCCTGCAGAATAGTTTAGCTTCTCATTGTCTCTACTTTGTTCCTAGCAGAGCCTATGAAATCAGCTTTAGGGGACCATACTATCCCCAAAATCAAGTGTCCATTAAAGTGTTTTTCCCCAAAACTAGTTTTCCTTTGCCATGAATGAAATCTTTATCACTTCCTGGTGAGAATTAAAACAGCTTCAGGCTGCTTGCAAAAGAGTGATTTAATTTCTTTAGTATTTTTTGTTACCTACCACACAACCAAAGAGGAAACTAATTAGAACCCTAACGATATGTGCTTTTAAAAAAAAATTAGATCATAGAGAAGGGCTACTTCTCTCTGGGGGAAGAGAATGAGAAACTAAGTGAACAAAAAATAGCAAAATACACGTTCTTGTATTCGACATGCTAAGTTGGTCTCAATCAAGGAGATTGATTCCTTGATGTGTGTTGGAGTAGGGGTGGGGGTGGGGGTGGATTGGGGAACTGATTTTTACTTTTTTGTTCAGATGACTACGGGTAGCTCAGCTGGTTAAGAATCCTCCTGAATACAGAAGACCCCAGTTCGATCCCTGGGTCAGGAAGATCCCCTGGAGAAGGGAATGGCTACCCACTCCAGTATTCTCGCCTGGAGAATTCCACAGACAGAGGAGCCTGGCGGGCTACAGTCTATGGGGCTGCAGAGTCAGATATGACTAAGCAACTTTCATTATCACTATCATAGGACTATAAAGGGGCCTTTATAATTTAAGAGCTGGAAGTCTGACCTAGAATATATACATGTGCTCTGAAAATTCAAGGGCATTTACAAAAACAGAGCCACACACTAGAAATGTGCAGGCCTTCCAGGTCGTCTTCTATCAGTTACTGACTCTAGGAGAGTCATGCAATGTGCTTCAGTTCCCATGGAGAAGATCACAAGTCCTTCCTTATGTGCCCTGGATGCTGTCAGACCACGGATCATAGTATCTTAGAGTACTGGAGCCATCAGGGATTCCGAAAACCACTGATACCAAAGTCCTCATTAATACAAACTATGACACCAAAGTGACTTTTCCCTGACTGGTAGCAGATCAAAGGCTTGAATTCAGGTATTCTTCTAACATGTGCCTTCTTCCCACTACTTGGCATTTCCAGTAATATGGGCCTTGAAGGGTACCACCCTGGAGGTCTCCTCAATTTCAAAACTTCCAATGATTCAGCCAAGCCCCTCTGAGGACAAAAATGAGGTGTGCCAGTTATTCAGAATGAGTCCCCTACAGCTTACCATCACATTAGCACTCGGGACAGCATGTATGTATATTCACAGAAGTAGCCTAAAATACAACTGACTCATCTAGACTGGGCAGACGTGCCATGAATTATTATAGATAGACCAGGATTTTTCATCCTCAGCACCGCTGACATTTTGAGCAGGATAATTCTTTGTTGCAGAGGCCTTTTCTGTGCACTGGAAGACATTCAGCAGTACCCCTCCATTCACCTACCACATGCAAACAGCAACTACCTTCTTATCCCTCTGCTTATCTCCAGACATATGCCAGTTGTCTTCTGGAAGACAACACTGGACCCTCTGAGTGGAGAACCACTGCTATAGGCCACATCAAAAAAAAATGGCTCCCCGTGTATCATCCAAACAGCCTATTGATAAGGCAAGCTTAATTTATTGCTTAGGGAGGTCAGGTAGAACCCCAGCTTTCAAAGCTGTGACTGTCTCTCAAGGGAAAGGTGATGCTAGAATTTACTGGAATTTACTAGAATTTATTCTAGATTCTAGAGACTTGACTAGAATCATGATGCAACAGTCCAAGAATAGTGAAAATAGCAAGTATTTGAGTACTGTGAATGTTTTGACTTGAAGATTTCAAAGAATCTTAGGGTACAAACTGTAAGATGAAAAACTGATAGGGCTTTTGGGATGTTGCTGCAGTGAACAATCAAACCATTTGCATGAGAAGGAGAGCTGCGGAAAAACAAAGCACGCTAATGAACACAGAGAAATAACAAAGTGATGTCAGTGTAGAGAGTAGGGTGTGGTTTTGGTTCTTACGGCCCAGACTGAGTGTGTGGGTGGTTTAGGTTCTCAACTGTCACCCTTAGAAAGGTTAGTGTTCTACCACGGTCCTCAAAATTTTCAAAAATATCTTTAATTGGTCCTAAAAAATACCCAAAGATCCTTCTGACCCTGCATAGTATATATTCCTCACAGGTGCATTAGAATGCCATGGTATTTTATTGAGGTTTTAGACATTGGAGGAGAGCGTGCACTTAGTTTCATATTTGCCTATTTTTAGTCTTCCAGGTATAAAGCATCTTGCATGCATTACCCACATTTCTAGACTCCACAGCTTTGTTGTCAGGATATAGGCTTTTCATGGAGTCATTAATATTTTAGTTAAATGAATGTTTTAATTTTTAATTATACTCAAAAATCAATGCCCCGAATCTAGCTCTGATGTACCTAGTTCTCTAGATAGACCCTGGCTCCCAGAATTCTGATTCAGAGTCCTGCCAAAAATATTCTAAAGATGCCACAGCTTTTCTGCTCCATCTACTTAGAGGTGTGCGATTCCTTCAGTGATACTTTGGAGAAGAATGTTAGATCCAGGCTCTGCAGATAGAGAGCCCTGAATTTAAAGCCCACTCTACCACACAACTCATATGTTACCATAACTTGGTTACTTGAGAGATCTTATCTGTAAAAGGGGAAAAATAACACAAACTTTTTATTTGGCTGCACTGGGTCTTAGTTGTGATCTGTGGGATCTAGTTCCTTGACCAGGGATGGAAGCCAGGTCCCCTGCACTGAGAGCATGGAATCCTAACCACTGGACCACCAGAGAGGTCCCTATAAACTCTTTTATAGAGTTTCTGTAAGGATTAAATAAATTCAATGTAAAATATATATGAAGTATTAAAGTGAACATCTGTTGACCTGGGCCTATCCAGTATCTAGTTAATCTATTTTTGCCAATAAATCCCATATTTTATTCTGGAGAATCACTCATCCTTCATTCTTACTTCATAAATTTCTGGTAGATTTTAAACACTTCTTCCAGGGGTAAAGCATAACAACTAGGTATAAATGAATCTTCTCAATCTGCCATATTCTTTACTTGCTTTAGGAAACAACACAATGATCAAAACTAGGCCAAAGAGCCCATCAGAGTCAACTCCTAGCTTTTGCTCTAAATGTAGAAAAGTGGCATTTGTCATTAGGTTCACATCAAACATACGAAACTGAGCTGCCTCAGCCATCCCAGTCCTCAACCATACTGTCCCCAATACAGCCAGAGATGGACCTTGTTAGATCATTTCAGTCCTTTAGTCGAGTGATCTGATACTCATTCTGCCCATGGCTTTTTAGTTTTGTGAGCAGTGAATTTCTTATTTCATTACTCTTACTTGCAAATTGCAAAAATCATAGCTGATACAAGTGCCTGGCAAATAGTTCTTAATAAATGTTTTTACTATTAATATCTATAATGATAGATTTTCTTATATCTACCAAGGCCTCCACCTTCAATCAGAATAACTTTTATGTAAATATCCAGAAGAAAATGTACTGGGTCACAGAGGGAAAATTGCTGTTATTGATGGTTTCTTAGCTATAGACAGATACTTGCTGGCTGTAGGGCAAGGAGAAGGGAAGTAAAAATTACTTATTCTTTCTGTATTAAAACATGCTTTTGAAAGGGAATTTGTCTTGCCAAATACAAAACCACCAAAGATTTAATCAGATGATTCTACTTTCTGGAAAT
This sequence comes from Antilocapra americana, assembly GCA_007570785.1. NCBI lineage: Eukaryota > Metazoa > Chordata > Mammalia > Artiodactyla > Antilocapridae > Antilocapra > Antilocapra americana. The sequence goes on from ML660201.1 coordinate 17,795,675, forward strand.
GTCAAAAGTATAAGAATCATGTGTTTATAACCTCTCAAATGAAAGCAGTGCTTATTAACTGCATTATTGATTTGTGCCTTTTCAGCTTTTGAGTCTTATTACAGAAATAAGAGAATCATTCACAGTTAGTTTCTTACATAATAAATCTGTCAATTTCCTTGATATGGAATTCCCATTTTGGAAACATTCAAGAAGAAACTTGAGAACCAACTTCACTTTATTAGTGGATTCATTTGCTAATTCTTTGCCTCATTCTTTTTCTTGAATCTCTCACCTAGATTCTATCTGTGCATTTGGTAGTAGTTCTTTAGTAAGAATCACAGATTGTAAAGAAATTCCAGAAAAGCAAGTGTCTAGGTATGGATGGGGCAGTGGATGGGAAAGCGGGTATCAGAAACAGATTAAGCTAGACACATTTGTTAAACTGACTTCAGCCAAGAAACCAAGTTACTCACTATTTGTTGCCAACAATGTGCTAATGTAATAATGAGAGACAGAAATTTTCCAGATAGTAAATACAGACTATCTCACTCTTCAAATTAAAAAGCACAATGTGTCTTAGGTAATACTTTTTCGTAAACACAGTAACCTGTGTCTTAGAAGATTTCACTTACAATGAAACAAACTAGCAATTCCAGAATTCAGACAGGGCTGAGGAGACCTTAGGATGCAAAGAAGGACAGAATGCAGTATTCTGAATTTTCCTGAAAGAAAACAGGAACTCATCCTGTATTTCACCCAGCTTGCAGGACAGTACCATCTGTGAAAAGAGATAGCAATGCTCTGCCAGCTGCCATGGCCTTGATGACAGACTCCTGTATTTACAATTGAGGAATGACTCTGGATTTCCTACGAGGTGAATTGCCAAAATAAAGCTATCTTTTACAGGAACATGTCTTTTGTCCTCAGTCATAGAACAGAGTCACCAGATATTTCCTTCAATATTAATATGTTTCTAGAAGTGTCTAGTTTCTAAATAACTTGGAATTGCTCTTTTAAAATGGCCAAGTCATGAGAGAATAGTATTGAAACATACATTGCCATATGTAAAACAGATAGCCAGTGGGAATTTGCTATATGATGTTGGGAACCCAAAGCCTGTGCTCTGTGACAACGTGGAAGGGTGGGATGGGGATGGAACTGGGGAGGGAGGTTTAAGAGAGAGGGGACATGTGTATGCCTGTGGCTGATTCCGATTGATGTGTGGCAGATACCATCACAATATTATAAATAATTATCCTTCAATTAAAAATAAAATTTAAATTAAAAATAAAACTTATTAAGTCAAAAGTATATTATAAACCATAAAAAAGAACAAAATTATGCCATTCTCAGAGATATGGTTGGACCTAGAGACTGTCACATAGAGTGAAGTAAGACAGCAAGAGAAAAACAAATACCATATGTTAATGTTTTATGTAGAATCTAGAAAAATAGTACAGATGATCTTACTTGCAAAGCAAAATAACGACAAAGACATAGAGAACAAATGTATGGATAGCAATGGGGAAAAGGAGGTGGTGGGATGAATTGGGAGATTGGGATTGTTCTAATAGTGTACATATGTCATTCCCATATTATATATGGGCTTCCCATATGGCACTAGTGGTAAAGAACCTGCCTACCAATGCAGGAGACCTGAGAGACATGTGTTTAATCCCTGGGTCAGGAAGACACCCTGGAGAAGGGCATGGCAACCCACTCCAGTATTCTTGCCTGGAGAATCACAAGGACAGAGAAGCCTGGAGGGCTACAGTCCATGGAGTAGCAAAGAGACACAATCAAAGTGACTTAGCACACACACTATTATATATAAAATAGAGTTGTATCTTTCTTTAGTAAATCTGCAATCCAGAAAGCAAGACATATCTCTGAGTTCTGGGAGCCACTCTAGCTAATCAAATTAGAGGAGGAGGTCATGGGAATCTTTGTTTATAGCCAGTTAGTTAGATGAACAGAAGACAAACTGAATATGCAACTGGCATCCTGAGTTGAAGGGGGACACTGGAACCTCTGATCAATCGTGGGTTGGTCAGAAGGACAGGTAGCACTTAGTCTTGCCACCTGCATCTGAAGTGTGTGTGTGATGTTGGGGGGTGGGTGGCGAGCAAGCAGTCCCATAGGTCTGAACTCTTAACCTGTTGAATGGGATGCTATCTTTAAGTAGATAGTGTCAGAATTGATTTAAATTATCAGACACTGAAGAAGAAAAATCTATCTGCTATACTAAATTAGCAGTTTCTACTTAATAAATAGCCTCCTCATAGATAATCAGTAGGCAATTTTATACATTATTTAGCACATCAGGAGATTTGAATATAGACTCTTAAAAAACCTAACACGGGCTCCATTAAAGGCATAGCTTCAACTACAGTGGGAATAAATTAGTATAATTTTTAGTGGGAAAATATAGGTATTCTGTTCATTTCCTTTATGATTGTAAGTCTCTTGAATTAAAAACTCAGATAATTCCATCACAGGGAAAAAACCAACTAGCGAGCATTAGTTATTTAAACATAAAGCTGAACATCCACATAAATAGAGTTTGGGCTTTTGCATTTGTAGCAGATCAATTAGCATTAAATACAAACAATAATGTCTGATTTAGCCTCCTAAATACTGTAGGCTATAAAATGTATTATTTGAATATACTGCTAGTGCTGAAGTTTTAAAAGGTTTATTAACATTTTATAATTAAAAAAAAAGGTTTATTAACATTTTATATTATTCACTGTGAACTAAAGTAGCAGGACCAATTGTTCATATGGAACAAAGTCCTTAAAGTGATTCATGTTCAGAACAACTGCTTTAAGATAGCACTAAAAAAACACAACATTATAATATTCTGATGTTAATACTTCCTGAGGAATGTTTCCAAAACATCGCAAAGCTTCACCTCATTAGACCTGAACCTCAAAGAATGAATCTGGTTTTATTTCCAAGTTATCTTTCCTGTGTGACACAAAACTATTACGTTGGACACTGTTCTTTCATCTGTTTTTATTTCACACTATTACTTGATTCCAAATTAGGATCATCTACAGTAGAAGCTTCTCGTGCAAATTATAGTTTGCTTGTTTGTTTTCCCTGTCCACTTGTTAGCAATGAAGGAAATAAATTATCAACTTTCTGAAGAGCAGATATTATTAGCCAGTAAGTGGCTAAAGCTTAGCCTTTGCAGAAACTGGGTCAGTGAAAGAACAGCCAAGGGTAACATATGAATTTGTAACAAGTACTACTCACTTGAATTCTGAGGTTTTTTTTTTTCCAATTTTGCAGTCTCAGGTCACTATCCTTCAAAGCAATCATCTTTCAATTGCCTATCAATTATTTGAAAATAAACTTTCTGCTTATTAAGGTCATACAGAATCCAAGGGTTCAGATCTAGACCCAAACCAAACCCAAACAAATCTGGGTTCCAATCCATCAAGTACTAAAATCCATCAAGTTACCTAAGAGTTTAGCTTCAGTTTCACTGTCTACAAAATGGGAATAAAATGATACTTTTCTCATAAGATTATTATAAAGGTTAAATATGATATTGCATGTAAAGCCCCATGCCTTGCATATAACAGGCATTCAATAAACTTATTTCAGTAAGTGTACACTATCAGTGAATTTTTTTTAAATTTTACATTAGAGATCCCTTGTCACAAATAACAACTCTATGTTTTACTACAAATACCTATGGTATTATGTATGGCTTGAAGGATGGCAAATACACATTAATTTGAATAGTATAGGTTACCAATACTTTTGCCAAAATAATAGTCATAAGATACAATTGAAAACCAAAATAAAATGGATGTTGGATTATTTCCCTTTTTTATTAGCTAGTTATTGCTCCAGTACCACTGCCACAGTGACTAGTTAAGCATATTTTCTATAGACATTTGGGGTGATATGAACTAGGGTGAGAGGATCCAGATTGCCATTGCAGTCCCAGCTCCATCTTATCAATATTTCACAGGTCTGGAGGGGTGTAGAGTGGCTTAGACGGTAAAGACTCTTGCCTACAATGCAGGAGACCCAGGTTCTATTCCTCGGTCAGGAAGATCCTTTGGAGAAGGGAATGGCAACCTACTCCAATATTCTTGGAGTTGTGTCTTTTGGGGTGGATGCACAGGACACAAACACAGTTCCCTGGGCTCTGTACCAACCCACCTACAGGGTGGGCATAAGTGGCAGCTAATGTCATTTGCTGCTCTATGCCTATGGCTCACTAGATCAAGGTGGACAATGACTTAAACTGCACCAACCAATGAAAACCACTCCTTTGGGAATTTCTAATTGGAGCTGACAGAGTTAAGTGTCTTTCTTCATCATTTGAATTCAAGAAATGGAGACTCAGACACTGAGAGCCTCCCTCATTTACAGAGAAAAGCGAAGGAAGCTTTCCAAAGAAGGAAGGAAAAAAGATGATGTGTAAGGAAGCAGAGAGGATGCTGCTTTGTTTCTGAGGTGTCCAGGTGTATTTCTTGCCACTCAAGGGGGAACAACAGCATTTCTTGCTTTGGTTTGGTAGAGCAACTCAGAGTCAGAATAACTTTCCCTTTTTGCCTAATTTAAGTACGTTTTTGTTTGGCTTTATTAAATTAGACATAAACAGTACAACTGTTCTTGTCATTTCCCTTTCTCCACTAATTCACAGGGTTGACTGCTTCTTTAAGGGGTTTTAATTTTTTCAGTCTCAGAGTAAATTATGCTTTGGGCCCACATAAAAGGTGCAATGGTTGTTCTTTCAAAATAGAACAGAAAAAATGTGACTGTATTTGTGTTTGTATATATGTGAGTGTATGTGATAGCCACAGTAGGAAAGGGTATAAAAAATAATACAAAATGCATTGAAATTGTTTACATTATTTTATGGGTTTGGAGAACACATATTATAAGAGAAAATTATATAGGTAACCCACAAATTCACAGACTGTTTTCAATATGACATCCCATTTATTGCAGAAGATTCTCACAGAAACCCTGGGAATGAGGAAGGCACATGACTAATTCAAGATCACACACCAAGCAATTATTTCATCTTTGGATGTGACTACAGGATACATGATGTTGAAGGCTTACTATTTCTTTCCTTTCTTGTTTTCTGTATTTCCTAAAATGTATTCCATATCATACAAATTCTTTGGGGGTATTCTATGGTCCAGTAGATTTCAAAATGCTAAATAACCTCTCATAAAAATTTATATTATACATTCATATTATATGTGTCCATAAAGAAGTACATTCAATTCTGTTGATTCCAGTGTTTGATTAACACATTTTCCAAGGAATCATTTTAAAGCATTATTAAACTTATGTTACCAAAAGGAGTATTAATAAATTTAAATGTTAACAGTTGATAAAAGATAAGGAAATGTTGAATAGTACACTGCATATTTTTCTGTGGATAGTTCATATTTCTTTTGAATATATGTTCTTATTGCTAAAATACTAAAATATATTAAAGTATAAATATATAAAAATTAGTTAAAAATCCCATCAACCTGGGCAAATCACTATCAACATTTTATTGATGATACTATCATATGTTTCTATTCATGTCTGTGTGGTTTTGCATAAATCAGGTACCATCAAAGGATGATTCCTCACCACTATCCCCACCTCTTCTGTCTTCTAACTCTGCCTGCAGCAATATACACCCCTAAGTAACCAGTGTTTAAAAATCTGATGTGCATACATCCATAATTGGATAGATGAGGAAAGAGACAGAGGAAGAGGGGAAAGGGAGATGGTTTCTTGGCATTGATTATATTATGATAATAGAGTCATAGTATGTACATTATATCACATCTTTCTTTTCACATTGTCCAATAAAATGTGAAAATGCCTCCAAATTAAATGCTATAGAAAAGAAAAAATTAAAAACATGGTTCAAATAAGTTAATCCAGGAAAAAATTATAGGTTCAGGCATGGCTGGTTACAAGGACTCAATCAACATTTTTTCATCTCCCCCTTCATCTAGAACAATTCTTTCCCTAGACTTTTCCCTTGAGGGAAGCCAAAAAGCAAGCTCTGTGATCCTAGGGCTCCTTCCCTGCTGACTCACTTTTGTCAGCCAGAGTGTGAGCATTTTTATCCCAATATTCCCTACACTTTTTACTCTCTTTTACTGATTGAGCTGACTTAGGTCAATAGTTTGTCCTTCATCAAATCCCCTGCATTACGGCCGTGCAAATCTCTAGTAATCTTTTTCCTTTGAACTGGGCATTCCACTTTGCCCAACCTGAAGGACTGAAATGAAGATAGTGAGCGACTCCCCAGCTAAAACCTAAGAGAGACTGACCCCCTAACAAGGTAAATAAACACTGAGTGTCCAAAAATAACCAAGATTCTGTAAAAAATGCCAAAAGGTAGAAGTCAAATCTGAAAACATAATATTCCACTAAAGACCAAGAAAATATATAGCATAATTACATTTCTTAATCTTGGTGAATTAACCTCAACATGGAATACTGGGGTCAAATAAAGGTACTTACCAAATTTTCACCTGAATATCTTGGTCCGATGTCCTGTAGCTGAAGAGAACTGTCATTTCAACTGGTTTAAGGCCGAGATGACTTTATTTGACGTCTACAGAGGAAACAGAGAACCATATGGCGAGAAGCAGGGCAGGTGTAGCTGACTCTCAAATGAGAGCTCGAGTTTCTCCAGGAAGTGATCTAAGATTTCATAGTCTTCCTGTCTCTTCATATCTCTACACATCCACATCATTCTCTTCTTCCAGATCAACTTCTCTTTTCTAGGATTAAGGATGCTGATAAAAATGGAGTTTCTATCCCCCTTTTTTCCCTATCCTTTGAAACTTGCCACTGGAACATTGCTTATTTCCTTTCTGATATTTCTCCCCAGAAAGGCATTTTGCCAGTGCTTCTGAAATACAAAGATGCCACTCCAGCCCGTTCTCCATGTGGTCTTCCATTTAGAACTTATTCCTCCATTTCTTCATGTTGCTGGACTCTCCAAGTTGGTTTTTGTGCATGAGATGAAGCAGCCACCTTTTGGGTCTGGGAAGAGGGGTGTCGCGCTGATGGACCTTATCTTGCAGCCCGCCCCGGCTTGTGGACGTCTCTCAGCTTTTTTAACCGGCCAGCAGCCTGTTTTATTTTTCAGGCTCCCAGTGGGTGAGGCTGTGACCAGACTTGTCAGCATCCTGATGAGGGCGGCGGGGGTCTCTGTGGGCACCTGACGGGGGCTGACAGGAGAACTCAGCTTCAGGCAGCAGCTCTTCTACAAACGCATAGACAAGGTCCTGGCGGGAACAGAAGCCGCCAGAACCAGGCATCTGGAGGTGTCTCCAGGGCAGCAGTGACAAATACCGGGGCTCCGGACGAGTGTGGAAGCTCCCGTGTGGGGCGCCCGGGACAGCCATGTGGGTGGAGGGGGCGCCAAGATGGCAGCGCAGCCTCTTCACGCGGCAAGGCTGGAGCTTCTCACAAACAGGCCTGTTTCTCAGAGAAAAAAAAAAGTGGAGGTGTATTTCAGTCCTCAGTCTGGGCTCTGCCTGCCACAAACTGAGTCTCGGGTGACTGCAGTCCCATGAGGCTCCAGAGTGTACACCCTGCCCAGAGTCGTGCATGGGGCGCCATAGCTGAGGGAGTGCAGAAAACAGCCTCGGAAAGTTTCTGGAAAGGATCACAGTTGCCCTCACCACGTGTCTAATTAGAAGCCGCCTGTCAGGCTGCACTATGGAGATGAAAATTAGGCCTCTTTCACAGAGAAGGACTGTGGCCTACTGCTCTGCCCTGGAGCTGGTGGCTGTTGAAGAACTTTTTCTCGTGGGTAACAAGCCTGTGGGACCCCACTGGGTCACCAGAACAAGGACCGTACAGGAGTATCGGGAATCGGGACCGGAGAGGCACTGACGGTGCTGCTGCGGAAGGTTCCGGGCGGACGCTGAGGAGCCCCGTGTGGCGGGGGCGGGTGGGGAAGGTAACACCGTCCACCGGCCCCTCCGCAGGGCTGCCCTGCCAGCGTGACCTCTACGTGTGTCACATCAACACCTGCCCTCCGGGTTGACGCTCCGAAATAGCCAAGGAGCCTCTTCCCACGCGACCTCCGGCACTCCTCACCCGCAGTTTCCACGGGGACCTGAAGCGGGTAAGTCCGGGCTGTAGCCCTTTGCATGCCTTTTTCAGATCCACATACCCTTGTGTGTCTCCTGGACACCGAACTCCACGGATTTTCAAAGCTGAATGTTTTAGAGCCTTGTCTCCCAGGTGTAGATCTGAAAAGTTGTGGTGCTCGACGTGGAGTTCAAAGTCGAGTCCTCAGGAAGCTCTGGGTGTTGAGTTTCCTCCTAACTGTGGGTCTTGGCACTGGGATGGCATTAGTGGCCAGATGGTGCCCCAGTCTCTGCCACCTGCTTCCAGGATAACAACTCCATTTTGCCCCATGTGATGCATAGGAGTCGCTCCACTGGCTCTTAGGGATTTGTCGTTGTTGTTGTTGTTTTGTTTGTTTATTTCTCAGGGAAAGTCATGCCATATGTAGCTGTAGATTTGGTGTTGTCTTAGAAGGAGATTACTTCATGGTCCTCTGGCCTCTCCATCTTGGAGGGGAACCTCATCTCCATGTACTCTTGTGACTCCCCATGGGCTCATGTAACTCACTGTGTTTCTAATTCCAAAGTCTTGACACAGAATTGGATTGGGGTATCCTGTGTCAGGTATGCTGTACCAGGAGGTACATTTGGCTATAGCTGAGGAAACAGTTGGCCCTAGGAGGGAAATCTGAGAGGAGGATGTGGCTGTGGGGGAAATGAGGGGCGCCACAGGTGGACTAGTATCAGGGATGTGAAAGCCCACAGTCCTTAACACTTCATTTTGAGGCTTTGTGGTTCAGTTTACTGGTGCTGACAGCAGACTACCTAAATTTCAAGCCTAGTGCCATCTCCTATTTATGTGACTCGATTTTCTTAATCTCATCTGAAAATTGGAATGATGTTCACTATAACATCATACAGTTGCTATGGACCATAAAAAAGCCAATAGAGCTAAAACTCTTAGATTCCTGGTAGGAATGCAGAAGGCATTAAATAAATATGTTACTCTCATTAAAATAGTATGTCCATAAGCTCTGTGGCCAAAGTGACAATTTCAGACAAAGCCTCAATTGATGCACTGAATGAAATTTACAGTGGGAGCCAGGCAAACAGATCATACACAGCTTCAAGTCTTGATAATCAAGAAAAATGGAAACCAGTGACTAAAATTGACGTTGAAGGCAAAATTTCCTGATTCCTTGTGTATGAGCCCTGCAGTGAGCTAGCAGCTGCAAGTTTTACACTAGGTCTAACCAGCTCCAGCCTCCAAAGGATTCATTGTATTCAAAACTCCTCTGCTCAGCTGTTGAAGCTTTTGCTTGATCAAATTTACATGGAGTGAAACTTGCCCCACTAAAAAGTAGTGGGTGGTTGAAGTCCAACAAAGCATATCCTCATTAAGGCAGGGATTGGAGGCAAGAAAGCCAATTATGGCAACCTGGAGCCCCCATGAAGGGGCTGCCGTCAGGGGCTGCCAGCCACTCTTGCCTCAGGGCAGTAGATAATAACTTCAGAATTGGCACTTGGACGACCAGCTAGGCTCAGCTTCTCCTTAAGAGCGCAGGCACATGAAAGGCAGTACCTTTCAGAATAACAGAAATGTCCTGAAAGCAGCAGGGAGATGGAGTATTTAATAGGTGTATTCTCCTGGTAGGTGGATGTTAAGGAGAATGGTCTGAGGCTGTTGATTAAGTGTTACCAAGACGTGGACACAGAGGTGGCACAAGAGGCCCAAGCAAAACTCAGACACGGTTTCACAGCCAAGATGAGCCAGTGGGTTTTATAGGAATAAACTCCACTAGCTCTTAAGAGGTTCTGTGCTCTGAATGCACCACAGTTATGGGATGAAATCACAAAGAAAGTCAAGAAGAACTTATTAAATCCGTAGATAATATCCTTAGTACAGGTGAAAGTTAAAAAGTCAGGCTCTACTTTCACTGACTCCCCCAGGACATTGTTAACAACCTGTAATACTGATGGTATGATTTGGAAAGGACTTTTCATCATATATGTACTGAGGTATAACTTTCCTATTGAAAATCACCCCACATGGAAGATGTCAACATTATCATGTAAATAAGATGTTAATTAAGCACAGCGCTTGAAAAATAGTAAACATTCAAAAACACTATTTTTCTCTCTCTGTGAAACATGTGCTTTGGAGTAACAGTTCCTTATATTTTTTTAATTTATATTCATTTGATGACCACATATATAATGTAACTGTGTGCCAGGTAATTGTCTCCGTGCTTTATATATAAAAATTCACTTACTCATTACAGGACATTTATCAGGTAGGGACAATTATAAACCCTGCTTTAAAAGTGGAGAAACTAAGCTATAGAGATGTTGTGTGTGTGTGTGAAATTCACTCAGTCGTGTCCGACTCTTTGCGACCCCATGGACTGTCCATGGAATTCTCTATGCCAGAATACTGGAGTGGGTAGACTTTCCCTTCTCCAGGGGATCTTCCCAACCCAGGTCTCCTGCATTGCAGTCGGATTCTTTACCAGCTGAGCCATAAGGGAAGCCCAAGAATACTTGAGTGGGTAGCCACTCAAGTGGCTAGATCTTCTCTAGCAGATCTTCCTGACCCGGAATCAAACTGGGGTCTCCTTCATTGCAGGCAGATTCTTTACCAGCTGAGCTATTAGGGGTGGCTAATAAATGGTGAAGCCCATCAGGATTTGAAGTAAAAAACGCATGCTCCTAGTCACTAATACCACGGTCTCTGTTCTTTGAGAACAGAGAGGAGATACATTTTACAGTTTTATCTGGGCTTGGGAAGTTCTTGACTCATAGGCATCCAGTATATGTTTATTTAACATCAAGGAAAACAAGCAATACAAATTCCTAAGACCCTTGTACATATCTTTACCATATGTACTGAAACAATTCATATTCTCACTTAAGAACTTAAAAGAGAAAGGGCTTTGTGAAAACAGTAACTTTTTGCCTGTTTGCTCCACCAGTCCAAGTGGAGATTAGAGAACAAATGTAATCATGAAAATGGGTACAGTTTTCATTCTGTTTCTCAGGCCTAGAACCAAATATTCAGAAGTTCAATGTTAGATCATCTTGTCCAATTCCCAGGCTGCTTTGACTTTCTGTTTGTTTTAGTTCCTGCTCCTGCCATGGTGAGATAAAAGATATCTATTGGGTTGCTATCTTTCTTGAGCCTTTTGATTCCACCTCAGGTACAACTAATTTAGGACTCAAAGTATGTCACTGATGTTTGGCTACACTTCCATTTTCATTTGCCTTTTTCAATTTAGGTTGCATTCTCAATTTCTTCTTTCAACATAGTCAACTGGCCACATCAACTCCAGGTTTCATACTTCCTTAGCTCTTTTAGCCCTTTCTCAGAAACTCTAGCCAGTTTTGTTATAATGGTTAGATTTGAATTGAGTTATATGCCATCTATAAAAAATCAACTAATAACCACTTTTGTCTGATCCCCTTTGGAATATGGGAATCAAATTAACAGTCACTTTGGATCAGGACAATCTGGTACTGATTGATTAGGCCAGGCTAAGTGCTCTACCTTTGGACCAAAGGAACTGATGAGTGACTCTGCAAACAGGTGCTGTGCAGTTCAGGCATGATCTTTGTTCTTGCAGATGCAAATAACTTCCATTGTAGAAACTTAAGAACAATCCAAATGGATATTGGAGAATTAAAATATCTAATAGCTCTCACTTTTTTCTTTTCATACACCCTCCCCATTTCACTGCTTAAAAGTTTTCTCTAAGAACATTTCCATTTGGCTTTAAACTTGCTGTTACTGGAAAATCTAAGTGCTATGGGCACGATCCTTATTCATCAAGTACAGGAACAGAGTGTTGTCATCTTAAAAGAATTATCAGCCAATGCTTATTCCCTGAACTACTTAGAAGCATCTCTTCTCTCTTTCCAAAACACCAGAATGAATCAATTGCCTACAAACATAAGTACATTTCTTTAGTTGTTAGATTCATAACTGAGGCTCTCAATGCATTTCCTGTCCCCACAGAAGGAAGGCATGCAAGGGCAATCCTTGGGCTTTGGGGGATGAGTTAAGAAGTCACTTTGGCACTTTTAAAATATTGGGTTGGCCCAAAAGTTCTTTCACGTTTCCCATCTAATTCCAATAAGCAAGTTTGAGTAGGAAAAAAAATATGTAATTTGTGGAAAATGTGCATGATTTAAAGGATAATGATACAAGAAACACTTGTTCCCCACCTCTCAGTCCTTTGGCAGGCTCCTGTGTGTTCCTCTTTTATTGCCTCCCTTTCCCTAGAGTACGCATGATTTTCATTATAATTTTACCACACATAGATCTCCATAACAATATACTGATTAATCTAGCAAGTATCAAATCTACTTAATAAAATGCTCACAATTATATTTTGCCATGACTTGTTTTTTTGCTTGTTGTGTCATTTCTGAGAATGATACATATTGTATATAGCTGTCTTTCGTCCATTTTTCTGATATATAATACTTCATTGCATGACTAGACAACCTCTATTTTTATAGTCTAGTCTTGATGGGCGTCTATTAATGATCTCACATGTGTTTCCTGATACAAGAGTGAAACTGTTTTGTTAGGGACTATCCCAGGTACTATTTGGCTGGGTCATAGGGCTTACCCATCTTCAACTTTAGTAAGTAATGCCAAGGTATTTGCCAAATTGGTTAAAACAATATACACAATATATTGGTTAAAACAATATATAACAATACACCAAATTGGTTATAACAATATATTTGTTAAAACAATAGTGTGTGTGTGTTTGAGTAGATCCACATCCATACCAACACTGATGCTGAAATACTTGAAAATGTGTGGAGCATTCCCAGTATTTCCCACACCAAGTTTCTTCTATTTGTAACTTTATAAAGATACATTTGTTACATTTAATGAACCAATAATTGAAACATTACTATTAATGCAAGTCCATACTCTGTTCAAATTTTTTTTTAGTTTTTACCTAATATCTACTTTTTTCTTTTCCAGGAAACTCATTACTTTGCCATCTGCTTTACATTTATTTGTCAACTCTTCTTAAACTTTTCTTGACTAGACAGTTTCTCAAACTTTCTTTATTTTTAGTGATCTTGACGGTTTAGGGGAAGGCATCTGTTCAGGTATTTTGTAGACTATCCTTTGATTGGGAATAGTCTGAGATATATTCTCATGACTACAGTGGAACTATGCATTATTGGGAAGAGACCACAGAGGTAAAGTACCATTCTTATCACATCATATCAAGAGCACATGCTATTAACATCACTTCTCATTCTTGATGTTGACCTTGATCACCTGGCTCAGGTAGTGTTTGTCAGATTTCTGCACTGGAAAATTATATTTTTATCGTACTCTTGGAGTCATATTGTAATTCCTTGAGGTGATATATCTATGTAAATCATTTGAATTTTTCTTCATGGGAAATTTGTCTATTTTATGCATTTATTTATTCATTCCAACATATGTGTGTGTGTGGTATATGTGTGGGTGTATGTGTGCACATTCCCCCTCAGTCGTATCTGACTCTTTGTGACCCCATGAAGTGTGGCCAGCCAGGCTCCTCTGTCCATAGTATTTTCCAGGCAAGAATACTGGAGTGGGTTGCCATTTCCTACTCTAGGGGAACTTTCCAACCTAGGGATCAAACCCACATCTCCGGCATCTCCTACAGTTGCAGGTAGATTCTCTACCTCTGAGTCACCTTGGAAGTCCCATGTATCAGTATAGACTTATCTATAATTATTTTAAATCTTAGTGATAATTTAATACTATTTTATTTTGTTGCTCAAATTGTTCCAGCTTTGGTTACCAACAGCTCTTTGGAAGACTTTAATTTTGTCAATATGGGTGCATAATACATGATATCTCCTTAGGATTTCAATATACATTTTTGTAATTCTCTACTCTGAGAATTATATTTAATTTTTTTCTATTGGTTTGTGTTTTTTCTCATTGATTTATTTTATTATGCTGGATACTTTTTTTTAGTTATATGTGTTAGAGATATTAGATATTTTCTACCAATTTTTGGCTTCTCTTGTATTTATGGACTCTATTGTCATACTGCATTCTTAGTATTAAAACAAATAGATACTGATCCTTCTCTTAATGGTTTGAAGCATTGAAAGATTAGTTAAGAAACTCTTCACTTCCCGAGATCATAAAGATATTCTCTGAGATATTCTTTTATATCTGCCTTTCCCCTAGGTAAAATTGATTTCTGTATACAGTGTGAAGTAGGGATCCAATTTCTGTTTTCTTCTATACAGATAACTGATTGTCTCAGCACCATTTCTTAAAGAGTAAATTTTTTTTGCCAGTGATCTAACAACATTTTAACAGTGTTGTACGTTGAGTTTCCACATTTGTGTGGGTCCTTGTCTAGGATCACATTCTATTCCATTCTTCAATTTTCTATCCCTTTTATTACTAAAGCTGTATTTTTTTTTATTTTACTAAGACAGATCTTTCAAACTTGTCTTTAGGTATAACTTGGAGATTCTTTGTCATTTGCTTTAACATATGAAGTCTAGTATCTTTTTGTGAGTTTCCATAAAGATTAAAACAAAACAGAGAGAGTTGCTGGAATTGAATCGAATCTATACATCAACTTGGAGGAAGTTAATCTCACTACAGTATTCAGCTGTTTACAATATTCCAACCCATGTAAATTGTTTACATCTCCATTAAGTTATCTTTAATAGTTTTCAAAAAAGATTATGATTTTCTGCATAATAATATAGTCTGTTGTTTTTTAATCTCTATGTATTCAGCATCTGTTGAGACCATCATCCATAGCAGAAACTAAGTATATATTTGATAAAAAAGAAAAAAGAGAAGGAAGCATAGAGACAGACAGAAAGAAAGATAAGCTGTAACCTTATCTTCTAGGCTATTGCAAGCTAAACTTAAATTCTGTTAAGTAGGTGGGAAATCACTGAAAAGTTTTGGGGAAATAAATAAATGTAAATATACCTGACTGACTCAAGAAAAAGAAATCAGGGAGGAGCAAGACTGAAGGTAGTGAAATCAATTGAAAATAAAATCAAGTGTCAGATGAGCCATTTGTAGAAAGCCTGCAGTGTCAAACAGGGTTAAAAAGTGAAATACTTGCATACTTAAGATGGAAAAATAAAAGAGGGATTCATTAAAAGAAATAATTTTAAGGACTATGCTCCAAAATAATTCTTTACACTTTATATCTGAAATTTAAATGTTAGAGCAACTTAAAATGTCCATTCATAGATTTCAGTTCTACTTTGAAACATCAAGGACTGTCATTCAATTATTGTGTACAACATTTTGAAAGACAAAGATGTTCCTATGTGATCTGAGCAAGTTGTTTTACCTCAAAGGATTATTTATTCATTTTATATGAATTAAGAGTTTGATTTTGATCCCTGAAGCCTCCCCGCACCAATAATAAAGGGTTGTAATTATGTATTTCTAGGTACAAGAATAACCTGGGCATTGAAACCCAAAACTAACCTAATAGAAGCTAGATGAAAATTTAGAAGATTTTCCACACTCTTTGGAGAGGAAATATGGGTAAAAGGGATGGAAATTCCTAAAGATACGGGTGAGGATGGAGAAAAAAAAGTGATATCCTACATATAGATTCCTATCATTATTTACTTATCATGTTCATAACATTTTCTCCTTGTGTCCCAAGTAACATTACACTTGCTCTAAGGTAGCAGTATGGTTAGACCATTTTATGAATCCTGCTAAGGGGCAAAGTGAATGCCTGATTCATCTTTGAACTCCCTCTGTCTAGAATTGAATTTTGTACATAAGTGCCCAGAAGAGCTGAACAGTTCTGTCGTTGCACTTGAAAGAGACAGTTACTATAGACCTATGTGTAGTTGTTCTCTGGAGGTAAAGCAGTCCTGCCAAAGGCTACTTTTGTGTGTGTTCCTGGGATCCCTACTAGGTACCCAAAGAGTTCTTATTTAGATCTCCTCAAAAATACTTGCAGATGAAGTCATCAAAATTGGGTCAGCAGGTTATTTAAAAAGTACCAGGAAGTAGTGACAAAGTTAAGTGTTTGCAACATCTGCACAAATATCAAAACTACCTTTGTCAGAAATGAAAAAAATAGAATACCAGGTGGTTTCTTCTCCATCAGAATTAGCTGTTTGTAGCCAATTAGCTGAAGCCAGGAGCTTCATTCTGAAACAAATTTCAGTGTTTTTTCCCTCCTGAAATGAGATATTTAAGAAGCGATATAACTTACAATGAAAATCTTGCCAAAAGGCACAATTAGATTTTCCAAGATTAAAGTTTATTTAAACATAGAACAAATTTGAAAAAATTTGAAAAAATTCCACAGTGAACATAAAAATACTGACCATCTACATTCTACTGTTAGTATTTTACTAATCTTGTTTTTGTTTTACGTATCTATTCATCTGTACCTCTCTGAATTAGACCTTCTCATGCTTACACACTTCACAGTCAATTGCAAACATCAATAGACAGCTCCCAAATATTTCAGCTGTGTGTGATTTACTATAAAATTGCAGGTTACTGCAGTGACCACCTCACAGATCACATGTAGTGATAAAGTAATAGATTCCTGAAGGGTGGGTTGCTGTGAAAAGACATATATCCATTATGAGAACCCAAGCCAAGACTTCCTGATTCCCTCTCTTTGCTGAGTAACACTGAGTCTTGCAGATCTAGATGGAGGTGCTTGACTAGTTTTGTAGACCATAATTACTGCAGTGTATTACAAGACACAGATGTTATTTAAACAAAAAGAAAATTTTTCATGTAGGACATGTAATTTGACTGAATCATGAGGCATTAGGAAGATTTCAACACTGACACACCTAGCACAGTGTTCTGCCCAAAGGAAATACTTAAACAATACATTTTCAAATCCCTTTTCAGATTTTCTATGTATCCCTTCCTCATTCAGTATTCATCTAATATGACTAGTCTGAATTGGTGTAAACATCTTTTGTTCCCCAAAGCCCTTACTCAAGGCTTCTTTCTGTGATGCTCAAAGGCTATACAATATAACATAAAAAATAAAAATCTGCTTCTTCCCCACATTAATAATGTTCTCTGCTTCTCATGCTGATGTTTTAATTATTGGGTACACATTTTGTAGAGTATAAAGTATATAGTCTTATAACTTTTCCTTCCTGCCCTAGTGTTTTTAGGAGTTACAGTTTTTAAGTAAAGAGAATAAGTATTGGGACAGAAGTCTAACTAGTTGTTTCCAACATTAATGTCCATGGATGTCAAATAATGAGTTTTTTGACTGGCATGGTGATTGCCTTTTAAGTGACAGCATGTGTGTCTATTCCTTCTCTGCCAGCATTATGATTCTTAATTTTTCTTTTGGTTCCTGTAAAATAAAAACTAATAAGCTGGCAAGAGATCCATCCAGAAGGTACCAGTTTAACTGATTTTCCCAACTACTGGGCAATATGGTGACACTGCAGTAAGTCTTAGTTTCTCCAACACGTGTGTGATGGGCCACATGTAAGCATAGGGTCTGGTACATAGTAGACATTCTATAAATATTTTTAGATGTGCATATGGCCTTCCTTGGTGGCTCAGATTATATAGAATCTGCCTGCAATGCAGGAGACGCGAGTTCATTCCCTGAATCAGGAAGATCCCCTGGAGAAGGAAATGGCAGCCCTCTCCACTGTTCTTGCCTGGAGAATTCCATGGACAGAGGAACCTGGTGGGCTATAGTCCATGGGGTCACAAAGAGTCATACATGACTGAGCAGCTAACACTTTCACTTTTCACATGTTAAACTATTATTTATTCCAGCTACAAAATCATTTTAAAATATATACATATAGCATCATATTTAATATTATTTTATTGTAAATAGAATAGCCTACAATGTATTATAAGTATAATAATCTATAATAACAAAGGAAACCAAAGACTACAACAGTATACAGAATAGGTAAGTAGTATATTCATTTCCTAGGGTTGCCATAACAAATTGAGACAAACTTGGTGGATCAAAAAAAATCCAGATATTTATTTTCTCATGATTCTGAAGGCGAGAAGTCCAAAACGTCGGTGTCAGCATGACTGTCCTCCCTCTGGAGGGTTTTTGGGAGAGTTACCTCACTTTTGTCAGATATTGTTGCCTCCAGACCTTCTTCCTGGCTGCATTACTCTAATCTCTACCTCTGTCTCCCCCTGGCTTTATCTTCTGTGTCTGGGACTCCTTCTCTTCAGTCCTTTCTTTTTAAAGGACATTTTTTAGGACTTCCCTATCAGTCCAGTGGTTAAGAATCCACCTTCCGATGCAGGGGACAAGGGTTTGATCCCTGATGGGAGAACTAAGACCCCATATGCCAAGGGGAAACTAAGCCCACACAACTACTGAGCCCACGTGCCACAACCAGAGAGCCCGTGTGCTGCAGATACTGAGCCAGTGCGCCACAACCAAAACCCAATGTAGACAATTTTTTTTTTTTAAAGAGCAATTATTTTTGAATATAGGGCTCACCCATGTTGGAGAAGGAAATGGCAACTCACTCCAGTGTTCTTGCCTGGAGAATCCCAGGGACAGAGGAGCCTGGTGGGCTGCCGCCTATGGGGTCACACAGAGACAGACACGACTGAAGCAACTTAGCAGCAGCAGCAGCAGCACATAGTAAACCTCATCTACACATTGTTAATTACATCTACAAAGATT
Source organism: Antilocapra americana (assembly GCA_007570785.1). Classification (NCBI taxonomy): domain Eukaryota; kingdom Metazoa; phylum Chordata; class Mammalia; order Artiodactyla; family Antilocapridae; genus Antilocapra; species Antilocapra americana. The sequence continues at coordinate 17,814,423 of ML660201.1, forward strand.
CTCTTTCCAAATGAGATCACATTCACAGGTCATAAGGCTTAGGGCATGGATACAAATATTTGTGGGCTACCATGCCACCCCCTTGGAGAAGGAAATGGCAACCCACTCCAGTATTCTTGCCTGGAAAATTCCATGGACAGGAACCTGGCAGGCTACAGTCCATGGGGTCACAAAGAGTCGGCCATGACTGAGCACATCAGCACATTCAACCCACTATTCAATATTTTATGCTCTCACAGTGCTTGTCATGTAACAACACAATTGAAGGGACTGTTGTGCAGCACAGCTTTTAAATTAACATACTGTATTTAAGGAACCGTTGAGAAATATAACTGTTGTGTTTTTAACTTAAGCTGCAATTTTCATTTCTCAAAATCTTTGCTGTATATAATGGATCTAGACCTCAAATCATCCAAAAATGTAACAAACTGTGGTTGTAAAGAAAATTCCATAATTTAACTCTAACAACATTAAAATAAAACTACCATAGATCTTAAAGTGGCAATTCTAATTAGAGAAACAATCGTTGGGCATCTCCTCTGAGGAGGTGGAATCCCTCAGCAGTTTTTCAAAACTATCTGTATCTAAGGCTTTTGTTGCAGAGCTGAAATCAGTACAGGAGAGATAAAGGAGTTAAAGTACAAATCATATATCTGATAGCTTTTACTTTTGGTTTTTTTTCCCCTTTAAAATTGAAAACATAAAATGAAATATGTGGATTGAATACTTCTTCAGTAATTTAGTGACAGTTGAACTTGGCACATTCAACATTTTTTTATGTAATCAATTGCTTGAATTCAAATAAATTTACTTTCAAGGTTATCTATTCATCTGCCATTTAATGAGCTACCTCTAGGTTAAAGGCTCTCTGGAAACCTAACACAATTATTTGAGTGGATAGTCAGAAAGGCACATATATCAAACAATGGCATGATATAGATTACACAGGTTTGTCAAAAAAATCCTAATTTTGGAGCTACATATTAGCAAAATGATCACACTTTCATTTTATTTGGTTAACATTGCCTCCAGGTTGCTGCTGTACATTGGCTGATCATCTTAGTTTTTCATGCCATTCTGTACTCTTGTCTTTTGCTCATTCTCCCTTGGGATTTTAGAAGGATGTTAATCAGATGCCTTCAAATCAAAAACTGAATTTCACAGGGTATGTGAAGATGGGAGTAAGAGCTGTTAGATGCACTGGACAGTGTGAGACAATACACAGAAGCCAAAGGTGTCCAAGAGACCCCACAGAGGAAGGAACAGAAGAATACCTACTGGTTGTTTCACAGCAGAATGAAAAGGGACGTGGATGGGACATGAGCTGGGAGGGGAGGGCATGGGTCCTGGAGAGGGTAGGAGAAATGGTGAAGGTTGATGAAAACATCTAGCATGAATGCCCAAACCTTATATCACTGAGCAGCACATGGTTGAGATAAATTCATCTCCCGACTTTATATGATGGTCTCTATGAAGGAGTTCCCTGTTTGTGTGCTATATAGTCCAGCCCACCCTTACATCGATTGTTATTACTGGTTAGTCGTTAAGTCATGTCCAACTCTTTTATGACCCCATGAACTGTCAAGAGCCTGCCAAGAGCCTGCCAAGCTCTTCTGTCCTTGGGATTTCCCAAGCAAGAATACCGCAGTGGGTTGCCATTTCCTTCTCCGGGGGATCTTCTCAACCCAGGGATCGAACCCAGCGATAGAACCCAGGTCTCTTTCATTGGCAGGCAGATTCTTTACCACTGAACCACCTGGGGAGCACTCTTACACTCATTACAAGCATGCAAATTATTACTAGAGATGAGAGCTCTGAGGGAAGTGAACATAGTCCACAAAGTAATAACGAAGCTATGCTTTAAGCTCTTGAGTTGAACTGGAGAAGGGAAGGCTTCACTAAAGAAGTGAATCTACACTATTGATACAATATATATAAGATAGATAACTAATGAGAACCTACTGTGTAGCACAGAAAATTCTACTTGATGCTCTGCAGTGACCTACACGGGAAGGAAATTCAGAAGAGAGGGGATGTGTATATATATATATAGCTGATTGACTTTGCTGTACAGTAGAAACTAATTCAACAGTGTAAAGCAACTATACGCTAAGAGAAATTAATTCATAAAATTTAGAATGTGAATCTAGACCTGAGATATAAAGTAATAAGTAGGATTTACAAGTGAAAGGAGGAAATGGGGAGATTGGATGGGAGGGAATGGCCATATGGTGGAAGGTGCCAAAGATGGGTGAGAAGTGGGAACTTGGTAGAGTTCCAGAACCAAAGATGGCCAGTGCAGCAAGATCTTAGAAGCTCACAGGGAAAGGGGCAGGACAAGAGGCCAGGGGGTACGAGGGGCCCACTGCCTACGTCTGTTTCTCAGCCTTGAATAAGAATATCATCACCTAGGGAAGGTACACGGTTGGATGAGCACTGCCTTCTGTGGGTGGTAGAACAGAACAAATTGAAAGAACAGCGTTATTCATTGGATCCAGCTTGTCAAATACACATTTTCCTCCTTTTAGGCTTTATGATAACAGGTTGCTTTTCTTTTAGCTGACTTCATTTACCTTAACCTGCCTTCTGTTATAGTTTCTGGTATCCTTGTGTAATCCTCTCCATTAGATTGTAAGCTCCTAGCCTAGCACTCTTAAATATTTGTTGAGTGCAAAGAAAAAGCATTGCAATACCAAGTTTATGTGTGGATTTGCAGTAGAATACCAGATCCATTGGACCCTGGTGTCAGTTCAAAATGCTGCTTGAAATGTATAAAATATATTTCGAAAATCTTTGAAGTTTCTTGCTTCTTAATATATTAGCATTCTTTCATAGTTATTATTTTTGTTTTATTTTGTATTTTATGACATTATCTTATGTATTCTATATTCCAAATCTTATATTCATTTTCATTCACTCATATTTATGCATGAATTCATATATATATATGTGATATATATATATCACACTTGGTACTAGAAAATATTTAAGGCATCATTCATGAGAATAAATTAATTGGTCTCCATCACTATGATATGAGCATATTATTCAGACTTCTGGATCTCCATTTGTCAATAGTGGTGATAATACTGACTACCTCACAGACCCTCTATGAAGGTTCAGTGCGATCAGACACATAAGGTACAATATCTTGTAATATAGAAGTCCTATATCCATGCCATCAACTGTTATTATTTCTATAAATGTTATAATAATGATGATGATTATGGCAGCAGTGGTTGCGCAGGAGGTATGGGGATGTCTTTGTGAGTTACAGAATTGATATCCTTTCTATGTCCTACAATTATTTTTGGTATTGACGTAGTTAATCCACCATTAGTACTGAGTATGACATTTAAGGTATTCTGAATCTGAATATGGAAGTAAAATCATGAGTAGCAATAATTGGCACCATTTATTGAATCCCTGCCAAATGCTAAATTTTTAATTAGTACTTTGTATGTAGTAATGTACAAAGCGGGTTTCCCTGATAGCACATTTGGTAAAGTATCTACCTGCAGTGCAGGAAACCTCCATTCAATTCCTGGATCAGGAAGATCACCTGGAGAAGGGATAAGTATTCTTGGGCTTCCCTTGTGGCTCAGCTGGTAAAGAATCCACCTGCAATGGGGGAGACCTGGGTTCGATCCCTGGGTTGGGAAGATCCCCTGGATAAGGGAAAGGCTACCCACTCCAGTATTCTGGTCTGGAGAATTCTATGGACTGTAAGCAAAGAGATGGACACTACTGAGTGACTTTCACTTTCACCTTCACTTTGTATGTATTAATTTGTTCCATACATCAACCTTGCAAGACAGGGATTATTGGCTATATTTTATGATTCAGAAAAGTAAGACTTAGATAGGAATCTGCCAAAGGCACATTGGCTATAAACTATGACATCTATTAGGGGAAACTGGAATAATTATTTTTAGTGTGTGTGATTCCTCTGAACCACTTTAGGAAGCCTCCATATCAAATTCGGAGAGGTCTACCTCTCTGGGTCAGTGAAAAGCTTATTCTAGCACTTCCATATTTTATTAATATCTTCTGTTTACTCATCTCTGTTCCCAACATTCTGATTCTTCCTTAAAGACAAAGTGGATGGGATTTATATACATATTCTTTCTATTGAACACAGAGTCAGACACATTGAATAAATGAGTGAGAAAGAATGACCAATATGCACATACCCGTTCATATATATGCTGCCTTGAAATGCAAATCCAGCTGTTTAGTTTTAATGACATAGAAACTGTTGCAACAATGGCTGGATTAGATGGACAGTAACTATACTCCTGGACTGAACTTCAAGAGAACGTGGGTCTAGTTCTGGATCATTGTCATTAACACTTTTAATTCTTGATAATTTTTTTAGTATCACAGTTTCTTCATATGTAAACTAGCAACATAGGACTAGATTACCTCAAAAAACAAAACAAAAAACCTTACCCTATTTTGATGACTCTGGAATTTAAACCAATTCTTCTTTCCTCCCTATGCATACAAAACACGATACCTCCAAGCCTACCATATAGATAATTCTGAGGAGCCTTGGATGAAAGAAACATGGGAGTAATCCTCCCATTTCTCTCTTTCTCTCTCTCAACAATCAGAAGCAATATGTTGAGATAGCAGAGCAATGTAATGGAAATAGGGTCCATGTATTAATACCACTTCTTGGAAGGAAGCTGCCGTAGGGGGCATTTCCCTGAGAAGAGAAAAGGTCAAGTTCAGGAATGACCATCTAAAGCCCAATAATCTACTTAAATTGAGAAACATGGGGATAAGAAAGCAAAGATATAATGATTTAAGAAAATGTGTAAACAAATGCTATGTGTGGTCACTGGCACAAAGTGAAAGAAAAGCTTCATAAGATTTTTTTCCAATCATTTTGTTGTCAAAGAAATCTTAATTAAAAATGAAAAAAAGGCCTGTGACTTAACATCAAACTTAAAATGCTTCTTGGTCTACCACTTCTTATTGGATGAGAAGGCTGAGTGGCCTCCAAGAAGAGCATATGTCTAATTGTAGACTTTGACTATGGCCAAGAAAGAGAATGAAATGAAAGAACGTCCAAGAGGATGAAACCAGGCGCCGCAGAAAACAATGGCAATCTTGAAAGCTAAGGGTTTTGAGGAGATGGAATTACAAGATAGAAACAGATGTGAACTACGCTTCATGATGGGCAGTTCACAGTAGCTGGAGCCAGAGCAGACATTGTGTGGACCAGATACACACTTTTGTGGGTTAAGCCTCTGAGCTTTGAGGGTTGATGTGTTATCCCAGCACAGTCTAGCGTAACTGGAATATTACAGCTCTATCTTCCATTTCTGTGAAACATAGTAAGTTATATCTTCCCAAGTACACATTTGGTCCCTGATTTTGTGCAACACAGTATTGACAACTGGTTCTTGATGACCTGTAGATTCCCAGATAAAGCACAAAGGAAAATATCTCCCTTAAAGGAAAGCAAACTAGGGCACTGGGCATCTCCAAGAGTAGGTCTGATAACACTTCCCCAAATAACTAATGGGTATTCAGAGAACAAAATGCTTAGAAAAGTTGGATCACTTTCCTGCTTTCAGAACATTACTTGTATTGTCGTAAACAGGAAAAATCATTCATCCTCTCAGAAAACCGAAGGCTTTTGTTCCGTTTTTCATGTAGGTATAAATCTATCAGAGTAGGAAAACATGTTTCAAAGTAGGAAATATGTGTCCATGTTTCAGGTTCGTTTAAAATTAATTGCAATAGACCTATACTTAATTCCTTTTTTAAAGTAATTTATTTAATTAGAGGATAATTATTTTCCAGTATTGTGATGGTTTTTACCATATATCAACATGAATCTGCCACAGGTACACATGTGTCCCCCCATCCTGAACACCCTTCCTACCTCCCTCGCCACCCCATCCACTTAATTCTTTCTGAGATAAGGGATATGAATGTGTGTGAGTCTGTGTGCACACACATCTGTGTATACATGTCCCAATGACTTTTATAAGTCTATTTATGGTCTGATAAGTTACTTTAGCAAAGCATGTCCTTCTATTCCAAGTATTGCATGACAGTATTGTGAAACTAAAGCTTGAGGTATTGAAATGCAGCTCCCCTTTTAGTGAGCATCCTGGTTTGTCACTTAGCAGTGATTAAAAGCTTAGGAGTTGCTGTGCTATAAGTAGTGATGCTTTGAAGATGTCATGCTGAGAGCCCACTGGAGACCCAGTCCACTAACATGCAAGAGGCCCTGAGAGTATATTTTAGAACTCAGTCTCTGATCTCACCAACAAGAAGCACCGATACACTCAACTTTGCAAAAAGCAAGACTCTCTCCCATTTATCACAGAAATCAAATGCCTTGTATTTTCCCCCATCAATTAGTGACTTGCTTTATTCATCTTTATTTCCAGATGACCTTTAAGAAGTTTGTGGATTTTGAAAGATGTTCAATCAATGTTTAGGAGTATGAATCAGTGCCGCAGACATTCTAGACTCAGCTGAAAGTGTAGGTCAGACTAGATCCATAAACGGTATTTCAATGTTCTTCCTTCATACTGTGTGTTTCAAGTGTGGGAATGTCAGCAGGCCATTTTTTTCAGGCTGCCATTGCACATTTCAATGGCAGTGCCATGCACACACAAAGAGTCAGCACAGAACCCCCACTTTTGAGGGAGCAGCTGTAAGAGCAGCAGCAGCATAGCTACCATTTAGTGGGTTTACTAGTTGGCAAGGTGTGGTTCTTCTACAATAGATATTTACTTAACCATCAAATTACCTTTATGATATCTATTCCCATTTTATCAGTGAGGAAATAAATGAGCATCAGAATGTCAGACTTTTCTTCATAATGATCTTCAAAGCTCACTTACAGAACTGCCACAACAAGCAATATAAATGCAGACTAGAGAGCGGCAAGTAAAGCAGGAAATTTTTTTCTCTATGTAGGTAAAGTTGCCTCTCTACATGAGAGTTGAGTCCTCCACCCTTGCATCCTGGATGAGAAGCATTCTTCTTAAAATGAGCTCTAGTACAGAAGGCACAGAAGGGCCTCAGTCACTTGAGACTAGTAATTTAACTTGTGGTGAGATGCCTTACCAGAGTTTGAAACCAGCCTTAAAGAGCTTGCACACATACATTTTCAAAATAATCTATTCAAAACAGCCCAAAAGAAGTTAAACAGTAAGTTAAAAGCCTTTGTTATTTCAAAAACTTAATTTCCTTTGAATTCACTCTGGCTTTTAAATACTATGATACTCCCAGATATGGTATCTTTTAAAAAAAGAAAAAAGTAGAAGTGCTAGCCTGCATCCTAAAATTGCTGGAATTCACATAGCCTTTCTTATATTTGGGAAGCAGTTTAATATATATTTTAGGGCATTGCCTTCACGGCTAAAAAAGTGAGGCTCAGAGGTTTGATAACCTGCTGTACCTATCAGGATGGGCAAAGTTATACTGCAGGAATATCATTGCAGAAATCTCAAAGTCTTAAACCACTCAGTATATTTCTTCCTTAATTTATTTCCCTGATGATTGGGAAGAAAGTTGAGGTGAACAAAGTCACTCAGGAACTCAGACTGATGGACGTTCCCTCCACACATGTATTTCTGTGAAGGCAGAAGCAGAGCCTGGGGAAACACATGGAGGTTCTTAAAGATTCTTTGTAGAAGTGGTATGTATCACTTCTACACACATGTCATTGGCCAGAGTAACACAAAGGCCAAGTCTAACATCAGTGGTACGAAGATAAGTACAAGTGTCCCCACTTTGCCATCTTTTGTCTACCTCTCAAGTGCCTTTTCCACCTGCTTCTGTCCCCTGAAACCACAGAAACCATAACCCTGCACTCCATGTCTTCTGGGATATTGGAGGAAGGAAGGAAACTCAGGTGAGGCTGTTTAATCCCTGGTCACCTCCAGATGATGTCACCTCCAGCCTGCTGTATGTCTCAGCCTGAGGCTACTGCTTCTCTCTGGGCGTCCTTTTCTGTAGCTCCCCCTCCTTGCAAGTTCTGTCCTACTCCCTGAACTTATGCATTTACATTTTGATGAGTAACAGCATCTCCACATTTGAACCCTAAATTTTTAGACTATTAAATTTATATTCCACACTATCTTAATTAATAGTTCCTTTGTAAATAACAACACCTGGATTTCTCCTAATTTGGTGCACCATCTGTTTTCCGTTGGGACACTGAAAGGGCAGCAAATAATGGAGAAAAATAATCCAGGCTTCTGTGCTGTCCTGTGGTGACACAGTGGTGAGCATAGGAAAGAGGGATTATTAATGATATCTCACTGATCTTTGCAGAAGGAAATGGCAACCCACTCCAGTTTTCTTGCCAGGAGAATTCCATGGACAGGGGAGCCTGGTGGGCTCCAGTCTGTGGGATCGCAAAGAGTCGAACACGACTGAGCACACAGCACACTGATCTTCAATGATAATATATCAGGAGCTATCCTGTGAACAAACATATTTGCCAAATAATTAAAACCACGGTATTTCTTACCTGTATATGCCCCAGGTAAGTTTAATGTTTTGTTTTGTTTTTTAAGTAAAAACTTAAAAATCTAAGGATATCCTTTAAGATATTGTTGGGAATATTAAACAAAACTTGTCTGCTCTTTCCCAAATAATCACTACCATTAATTTGCCCAAGGTGATTCCTAAATAATAAAGCAGAAGCCCAAAAGATGTGCTTTTAGATACCTAATATATCAAACATTGATTATATTGGGAGTTTTATCTAAAAATCCCTTAATCACAGCTTGTCATACTATCTTTATTGATTTGTTACTGTTCACACTGTTCATTAAAATGCCAGAGAGCAAGGAATTCATTTTTAGTGCTCTTCCAGACACCAGATTTTTATCTCCTAACAGTACAATTCAAGGTCAAGGGTGTTTATTGTGTTTAGACAGAAAAGTAATCAAAGTAGCTTGGGTTTAAAAACACGCAGAGAAAAGGAAGTTTGCAGTTTTTGCTTACCCTAAGGATTGCAGCTTTGATCATAAAATGTGGTCTGAAGAGTCTCTAGATATTTGCTGAGGTTTCAAGGTTTAAAGTGGGAGGGTTTTTTTTTTTCTTTCCTTTTTTATTTCACTAGTTGCAGAAAGAGTGATAGTAATTATTGCCTTTTATTCCCAAGCAATTTTGCTTTCTGAGTGACTTCATTTCAAATTCTGTGATCTATCTCCAAGGTAATCTTAAAGTCAACAGACTGCTTAATTCACCACTTTCAGGGACAGAATGTTTCATTTAGTAATGTCTCCAGCCAGTTTTTCACCTAATCTTTAAGTTCTCTAGAAATAAAATATTCAGTATTTTGTTTATGCTTGATCTATATGAATCCTAATGGAGTGCTAGGTATATCCCATCAAAAAAAGTGACAAAATGTAAACCTATTCTTTTAAGAACATTCTACTATGAACTTCCCAGGCCAGAATAATTGAATTTCTACTTATATGCAAATACCAAAAGCTCCCTATAAGTTGATGAGATAAAGAGACAAATCTCTGAAGAAAGGTTGCTAGTTGGCAATGTTCAGGAAAGAAAAGATATCATGCTTATACACATTACAAGTGATGTTCAAGCTCACTGAAAGGAAAGAGACTATAAATATGGTGAAAAATGAGGTAGCATGTCTCTTGCCCCTCAGAATGGTAAAATGTATATAAACAATAATCCTATTCCGGGGAGGCTATAGGAAAATGATTACTTTTTTCCCTTTAAATTTTTGTTTCATGTTGAAGTGTAACAGATTAAAATGTTCTAATAGTTTCAGGTGGACAGCAAAGGGAGTCAGCCATACATATTCATGAGTCCATTCTCCCCCTCTTGTGCATCATTAGTGCACAAAAGTAAATTCTGTTCCTCTTTTGAAATCTAGCAGTGTCTTTGGAAGTAAAAAAAAAGCAAAATACCGATTTTTGATCAAATAAGCTACCACTATTGGTAGTTTCTATAGAAATGAATGTAAAAATATGCATATGAGAATATTTATTAGTTTACTATTCTTCTGGAAAACTGCACACAACTTGAGTCAATAGAGGCAGAATAAATTGAATCTAATGTTAGATACAATACAAAGAGTGAATTAGATTCATGATTACCAGACTGGTAGGAAGGGAAGTAAAGTCTTTTTATGTGAAGTAAAGCGTGCAAATGAATATATATAGCATGATTATATTTTGATAAAAGCAATATCAAAAATTGTCTATATGGGTGGCAGCCAGTCTGTAAGATGGCCCCCAATGATGGCTGCCCCTCAGTGTTCATGCTATTGTGTCAGTCCTTCCCTCAGAATTGGTCTGTGTGATCAACAAAGTGCAGAAGTGATGGTGTGTGATTTTTCAAGGCTAGGTCATAAAAGAAATTGAAGCTTATGCCTTGCTCTTTATAGAGAACTGTTTTTTTCTGGGGTAAGCCAGTGGCCATGTTGTGAGGAGTCTCTAGCAATTCCACAGCGAGGTTCCCATGGTGGGAACTGGGGCCTCCTGCCAAGCGCCAGCCAGGAACAAGGGCCACAGGCTGTGTGAGGGAGTCCTCTTACAAGGACCCTGCCAACATCCTAACTGCAACCTCAGCAGAGACTTTGAGCCAGAACCACCCACCTAAGTCACTCCTGGATTCCTGACTCTCTGAAAGTCTAATATAATAAATATTTTTGTTTTGTGAGTACCAATCCGTAGGTAATTTGTTACACAGCAACAGTTAACTGATGTTGTATATAAAATTGTGAAAGGACACATCGTGTTGTTAAATTGTTACCTTAGTGAAGTAGAGGTGGAAATAACTTTTGAGGTAAGTTTTAACTTCCATTTTTGTATTTCGTGCTCTACAGTTATCTTACAGGAATTGTTATATGCTCCAGACAGCATCCCAGGGATTTTATGTATTTGTCTAACCAACAAATACTGCAAATATTGACTGAGTAATTACTCCGAGTCAAACACTATTAGATGTGAAGATTTAAAAGTAAATAACACACTAATTGTGTCCTCAAGAAGATCACTCATTGAAATAGGAGATAAAAACTGGTACTTATCTTCGCCCATTTTAAATCATAATGTTTAAATAGTGTGCACAGAATGTTACTGAGCAAAGGGGGATATGTGGGTGATTCCGAAGCAGAGATTTACCTCTAACATAGCAATACATCCAGAGGGACAAAGTTGAGTTTTTCAAGGAGAGAAAAAGCAGATGGAGTGGGAAGAACAATGTTGGAAAACACTAGATTTTGAGATTTGTCCAAGTTATGTTTTCTCAACATAGTTCATTGTGCATGTCTTCCCTATCACAGTGAGTAAAAGTAGCCAATGTTAAAAAGCATAATACAAGTTTTCATTACGTATTGATATACAGATTTACTAAAACATTAAGGAAGAAAACCTCTGTTACTCAGTTTCAAAATCCATTTTGGTGGAATCTGATCACCTAGTGCAAAACGAGGATTTGCTTAAGGGGCTTCCCTGGTGGCTCAGTGGTGAAGAATCCGCCTGCAGTTCAAGAGACACAGGAGACGCGGATTCAGTCCGTGGATCGGGAAGATCCCTGGAGTTGGCAACCCACTCCAGTATTTTTGCCTGGAAAATCCCATGAACAGAGGAGCCTGGAATCCTACAGTCCATGGGATCACAAACAGTCAGACACGATTGAGACACTCAAAAGCAACAGCAACAGCCCTTATACAATATCCACGTAGCCGGCCAAAGTGCTCACTTAAACACTGGGTAATCCACACTGACTGACTTGCAGATTGAGTGATGTTACTTCACAATCAGTGACAATTTAATTGTACTTGGAAAGCTGGGTGATTTGAATTAATTCTGCCTTTCTTTTTTCATATCTGTCCCATAAGCATCCATAAACAGAACAAGATCTTGCCTATAACATAGGATAAAATAAATGGGTGAAAGAATGCCATTCTCCTCCCCATTACCCCATTTCACCCCCTAATAACTGATACATTTGGGATCCATCTCTGTTATTTTATTTTTTATGGTAGCCAGTTTATACATTTATAGGAAATCAGAGTTGTGTATCTTTTATCTGCTTTATGCTATTTGGATAGGAATAATGAGCTGGCATTACAATAGAAAAATTGACAGTTCTTTCCTCAACGCAGTTGTTATTGTTACATCTTATAAATTCTGGCCATTTATGCTCAGGTCAGTGCAACAGGGAACAACTGATTTTGTGGGCCAGTTTTTTTTCATAGTTCATTCTGAAGATAGAGAACTGTAAAACGTTTGGAATCAAAGGAGGTTATATAAATTAGATGTTAAGTGACAGAAAATTTGACTATTTTAGTTCAGCCAGACGGAGAATGTATTGACTTATGTAATGGGAAATCTAGAAATTGGGATCGCTTTAAGGAACATTTCAGTCAAGTTCTGAAGGGTTCTTTCATAGTCTGGTCTCCTGTTAGTAGGATTGACTCCACTCTCAAAGACGCTTGCCCCAGGACTTCCTGGTAGTCCAGTGTGTAAGACTTCACCTTCCAATGCAGGGGGTGCAGGGTCAGTCCCTGGTTGGGGAGCTAAGATCCCATGTGCCTCGCAGCTGAAAAACCAAAACATAAAACAGGACCAATGTAGCAAATTCAATAAAGACTTTAAAATGACCCCCTCAGGGCTTTCCTGGTGATTCAGTGGTAAAGAATCTGCCTGGCTTGATCCCTGGTCCCGAAGATTCCACATGCTGCAGAGCAGCTGAGCCCATTGACTACTGAGCCTGTGCTCTCTAGCCACAACTGCTCAAGCCTCTGTACCTTAGAGCTCATGCTCCGCAGCAAGAGAAGCCACCAGTCTGAGAAGCCCAAGCACCACCACAACTAGAGAAAGCCCAAGAGCAGCAACAAAGATGCACAGCAGCAAATAAATAAGTATATAAAAGAATTTCAATTTAAAAAATGATCCACATTAAAAAAAAAGTGCTTTTTGGAAAAAGGGCACTTGCCCCTTATAGCACCTAGGTGCCTGCTACAGTACCAATCTGCATTTCTCAGGTTCACATCCAGCACTATAAGGGACTGCCTTTGGTTGCAGCATCTCCTAAGTGAGACAATATCATTGGCTTTTATTGGACTATTATATCTAATATAGCACCAATCACATGACCCAAGGATTAGACCTCAGGCACAGACTAGCCCCTGGGGCCAAGGGTGGGGTCAGTACCAGCAGAGCTACAGGGACAGGGATTCTAAAACCATGATTCCTAATCATTTCAAAACAATACCATTGATGATGTTGATGAAAATTATCAAAAGCCTCAAAAAGCCTCAAGATCTGCCTTATAGTTTGATTGCCAAGCCTTATCTGAGAGAATTTGCTGTGGACTGAATGTTTTTATGTCTCCTCAAAATTTATACATTGAAGACTAATTCCCACTGTGATGCTATTTGGTGGTGGGGCCTTAGGGAGGTGATTAGGTTTGGATGAGGTCATGGGGTGGAGCCCCCTTGATAGGATCGGTGCCTTATAAGGGAATGAAGAGCACAGACCTCTCTCTGCCACGTAAGGACACAGTGAGAAGATGGGTATCTATGAACCAACAGTGGGGTCTCACCAGACTCTAAATCTGCCAGAATCTTTATCTTGGACTTCCTGGTCTTCAGAACTGTGAGAAATAGATGTTTGTTGTTTAAGTCACCCAGTCTATGGTATTTTCATTTTTGCATCCTGAGCTAAACAGACTTTGAAAGTGCTTGTCACATTTTCCGTGTTTGTCTGACAGTTCCTAATCTGCTGTTGTTATTGTTCAGTCACTCAGTCATGTCTAACTCTTTGCATCACACCAGGCATCCCTGCCCTTAACTATCTCACAGGGTTTGCTCAAACTCATGTCCATTGAGTTGATGATGCCATCCAAACATTTCATCTTCTGTTTCTCTGCCTCTCCTCCTACCCTCAATCTCTCCAAGCATTAGGGTCTTTCCCAGTGAGTTGGTTCTTTGCATCAGGTGGCCAAAGTATCAGCCAAGCATCAATCCTTTGACACTCAGCCTTCTTTGTGGTCCAGCTCTCACATCGGTACATGACAACTGGAAAAACCGTAGCTTTGACTCTATGGACCTTTGTCGGCAAAATGCAGTATACAGAATATATTTCAGTAGTTCTCAAACTGTGGTTTCCCAAGCAGCAGCACTGACATTACCTAGAAATTGTTAGAAATGCAAATTCTCATGTGCCAACCCAGACCTACAATCTGTGTTTTAATGAATGAAGCAGGTGATTCTGATATAGGGACCAATGCTTTGGTCCTGAGTTGTATCCTTTGTAAAGTGGGATTGAGAATACTTGACATGCCTACAGATGGAGCCCATATTGTATAGGGCATGAAATGCTTAGTAACAGCCCCAAGGTGCCCCTTGACCAAGGCTGCAGAGAGACAGTTGATAGTATTATACAACAAGTCCAAAGCTGCATTGAAGCAGGGAACCACTTTAAACTGTCCTCTGATCTTAAGGGCCTTTCCCTACCTCAGGTGCTGAAAAAGCAGCATCTCATCAACACAACATGTGGAGGATACAGTCAAAGAGCAGAGCATCTATGATCCATGCAGAGGAAAACAGGGAAATGTCAACCTACTGCTTTTCAAAGCCTGCTAAAAGAGTAAGCCCAGAATCTTCTAGAATCATTGATAACCATAAATCAGACATCCCAGGTTTTACTGTATGAAAAATCAGTGGTATCACACTTCTAATTGGTTGACTTATTCCATCACTGTACAAGTTAGTGGCATTGGAGACTGGGTCAGAATTCCTCAAATCTCTACCACAGTATTATATTATCCATAGATAATGTCTTGAGGTGGGTGGGATATGCTGTATGTAATTTTCCTCACAAATTGACTTAATTTCAATAAATCCTCCTCTTGTGTTTGTGAAGTTCTGTAGCAGACACTGTTGTTGCATGTCCCATATACCCTCACCCACCTCCAGGTTCATCTGCTCAAACTGACAGCTCCACTCTCCATGTAGCAGCCTCCCTCTTCCTCCATTTTCTGTCTATGGGCTTTCTAGGGGCTTATGCACCCCCTGGATAGGGGCAGTCAGGCAAAGCCTAGAATTTAACATCTCAAGGAAGGTCTCTCAGTCCTTGAGAACTGGATCTAGATTCCCCGTCCCTCCATATTCAGTTGCTAAGTCGAGTCCGACACTCTGCAGCCCCATGGACTGCAGGACACCAGGCTTCTCTGTCCTTCACTATCTCCTGGAGTTTGCTCAAATTCATGTCCATTGAGTCAGTGATGTCATCTAACCATTTACCCTTTGTTTCCCCTTCTTCTCCTGCCCTCAGTCTTTCCCAGAATCATGGTCTTTCCCAGTGAGCAGCTCTTAGTATCAGATGGCCAAAGTGTTGGCGCTTCAGCTTCCGCATCAGTCCTTCCAGTGAATATTCAGGACTGATTTACTTTAGGATTAAGTGGCTTAATCTCCTTGCAGTACAAGTGACTCTCTAGAGTCTTCTCCAGTACAACAGTTCAAAAGCATCAATTCTTTGCCACTCAGCCCTTCTTTATGGTCCAACTCTTGCATCCATACTTAACTACTGGAAAAACCATAGCTTTGACTATAGAGAACTTTGTCAGCAAAGTGATATCTCTGCTTTTTTAAAAAAAATTTAATTTAATTTTTTTTTATTTTCTTTACATTATCATCTTGGTTTTGCCATACACTGACATGAATCTGCCATGGGTATACATGTGTTCCCCTTCCAGAACCCCCCTCCCACCTCCCTCCTGATTCCATCTCTCTGGGTCATCCCAGTGCACCAGCCCTGAGCACCCTGTATCAAGCATCAAACCTGGGCTGGTGATTGATTTCACATATGATAATTTACATGTTTCAGTGCCATTCTCCCATATCATCCTACCCTTGCCCTCTCCCATAGAGTCCAAAAGACTGTTCTATATATCTGCATTTCTTTTGCTGTCTCGCATACAGGGTTGTTGTTACCATCTTTCTAAATTCCATATATATGCATTAGTATATTGTATTGTTGTTCTTCCTTCTGGCTTACTTCACTCTGTATAATAGGCTCCAGTTTTGTCCACCTGAGTAGAACTGATTCAAGTGTATTCTTTTTAATGGCTAAGTAATATATTGCTAAATTTGCCATAGCTTTCCTTCTAAGGGGCAGCGTCTTTTAATCTCATTGCTACAAAGCACTTACACAGGGAGCCTCAGAGAGACCCTGCCTAGATTGAGCCCCTAACAGCACTAACCAGTGATTAACACACCTCCTTTGACTTTTTTTTCCTATTTTTGTATCATTTTTCCTGCACCCACACCTATGCTTGGAATCCCTTTCCAGATTAAGTAACTGCAGCTAAATGCCCATGTTAGGGTTGGCTTTCATGAGAATGCAAATGTACACAGCTAAACATGGTAGAGCTAAATTTCAAATCCAAACAGTCTGACTCTTCAGCCTATATCCTTTTCCACTCTGCTATACTTCCTCAGTATAATACCTCCTTAAGTCTGCAGAAGCACTGATCCTTACTCTACATAATCTAGGAGCTGGAAAGTTAAGTCTTAAGATCTGCAGTCCCTAAACTTCATCAACTGGATCAGAAGTAATTGAGATAAAGCAATGACTGCTTCATCAGTACAAGTAAACTCAATTTTTTTTTAAATTTCTAAAACTGCTGAAATGCTTCTAATACAACAGTGCCTCTCTGTCATCAAACCAGCCCACCATTGAGAGCACTGTTTGATGCGTGTCTCTCTGGAGACCGCCACTCACTGTAAATGCATTCCAGTTTTTCAAAGATGCCCAGGGTAACAAAGGAACATTCAGTATTTCTGCCCATTGTTGATTTTTTTATGCATCTCTGCATTTCAGAAACAGTCATTTAAAAAGCCAACTTGAATCACACACACTTCAAAAGAGCTGCACTTCAGCTTATAATAGTTATATTTTACAAACCTATAAAGAAAAAAAGCAGATTTCAGCAAACATAAACAGAGTAATCCCAGAGGAAAATACCAGGAAGAAATTCCTCCCAGCCATTCTGAGAGACAAGTAGAGAGATTACCATGCCTCCCAAAATCCCTCCCATCTTCATGATCCTATGATAAAAAGAGTAGTGGGAAAGAAAGACTCATATCCATTAGCTCTATTTGAATCCCCCTTTTTCCCAGAAATCTTTTATTCTTAGACTTAACAACGGCTATCAGTCTACAATTGATTTTGACTTAAAGTCTGAAATGTCATATAGAAAAATGGGTAACACAGATTCACTTCTTTGAATAGTTACTAATCATCCACATTGTCATCATTCTTAAAATGTTTTAGCTTTTAATTTTATTCCACCACTCTATTTTTCTACATTAAATTAAATATGACTTGGAGATCCCACTAACCAGAGTGATAAATCAATTCACCTTGTGGTTTAAAGTGTCAGTTAGTCTCCTTAGGTTGTCAGCATCCTTCGTCAGTATGCAGTGTTTGGAAAATAGGTGAAGCGCCTATTATCTTTAACTAATCACTGTAACCGCTAATATATAAATGTATCACTTGGGTCCATTTGAGGCAGATGGGTACCTATGCCCATGACTAGACCCAGAGCTATTTCAACAAAACCATCAGCCACATCTTTATGCTTGAGGTTTCAGCATCCCCAAGCTACTGCATCACCTCTGAAGTGGTGCTTTATGGGAGTGGGCACTGGTGCTCACCACTCCTAGACTAAATCACACCTTTCAGTCTGCAGTGGACTCCAGGCTTTCTGCTGGATTTTTACCTTCTCCTCACTTAGCCTTTCCTTTCACCAAATCCGCTTCTAGGAACTCTTTTCTCCTCTCAGCAAGCTTACAAAATCACCAATGCCAGGACATTTCCTGTGGGTAGAAGTGAGTAGATGGGAGAAGAAATAAAATACTGTTCATTTTTTCCCCTCCTAATTCACCATGTTCCACCTACAATATCTATTAACAGCCAAGAATAATGCCTCAATTTTATTGATTATAACTATGTGCTAGGTACTTTACAGATATCTCATTTAAATCACCAACTCAGGAATAAAAAAGTATTATCCATGCCATTTTGCAGATTACACTGTGAAACGCAGAGAAGTTGAAGACTTGCTATTATTGTATCACTAGGAATATCCTGAGCTGTGATCTGGATATAGTTATTCTTGTTAAGTCACTCTTCATTTGGATTAATAATGACTAACAATAAAATGTTAGTCATTTACTATGGTCCAGGCAATGAACTTAGCATTCTTCTAGACCCTGGAGAAAAAATTACCATATGACCCAGCAATTCCATTCCTGGGCATATACTCAGAGAAAAACATAATTCCAAAAGATATATGCACCTCAGTTGTTATTACAGCACTGTAACTAGGACATTGAAGCAACCTAAATATTCATCAACAGAGGAATGGATAAAGAAGAAATGGTATGTGTATACAATGGAGTTATTACTCAGCCATAAAAAGAATGAAATTGTGCCATTTGCAAAGTTATAAATGGACCTGGACACTATCATACAAAGTAAATCAGAAAAAGAAAAGCAAATATTGTGTATTAATGCATATATGTAGAATCTAGAAAAATGGTACAGATGAAACTATTTGCAAAACAGAAATAGAGATACAGATGTAGAAAACAAACATATGGATACCAAGGTGGGGAATGGGGAGTTGGGATGAACTAAGAGATTGGGATTGACATATACATGCTACTATGTATAGAATAGATAAGTAATGAGAACCTGCTGTATAATGTGGGAAACTCTAATACTTCATACTCTGTGGTGACCTAAATGGGAAGGAAACCCATAAAAGGGAAATATATGTATACATATAGCTGACTTGCTTTGCTGCACAGCAGAAATTAATACAACATTGTAAAGCAACTATTCTCCAATATAATTTTTAAAAAAAGAAGGCATCTTTGCCTTTATTGTGCAGTACCAAAGGCAATACTTGGCCGGGGTGGGTGTGGGGGGAGATTGAGCAGTAAACTCAGAATACTGTAGTCCAGCCCACATGATCTCTCCTGTCAGATGTGTGCTGTGGTGTATTAGTCGCTCAGTCGTGTCTGACTCTTTGCAACCCCATGAACTGTAGCCCACTAGGCTCCTCTGTCCATGAAATTGTCCAGGCAAGAATACTGAAGTGGGCTGCCGTGCCCTCCTCCAGGTGATCTTCCCAACCCAGGAATCAAACCAGGGTATCCTGCACTGCAGGTTGATTCTTTACCAGCTGAGCTACCCAGGAAGCCCCCTGTCAAGTATGGGAAAATACTTGATGTATTTAATGATGTGGGTAAAT
The DNA here is from genome assembly GCA_007570785.1 of Antilocapra americana. Taxonomy (NCBI): domain Eukaryota; kingdom Metazoa; phylum Chordata; class Mammalia; order Artiodactyla; family Antilocapridae; genus Antilocapra; species Antilocapra americana. The sequence continues at coordinate 17,833,713 of ML660201.1, forward strand.
AAAAATCGGGAAAGTTCATTAAGATGCTCCATTAAGGATTAAATGTAGTGAATTAGAGAAGCAAAAAGCAAGCTCACAATCACAGTTACTCAGTTGTTTCCTTATTTTTTAATGTCTTCTCTAGGTAATAAAACTGTAAAACACACAATGTCTCTTTTCTCCTCAGTCTTAAACCCTGAAATATCTGGCTCATGTATTTAAAATTAAATGTAAATCCCTCACCATGTCCTCCTAGACCCCTCACGATGTGGTCCCTGCCTACCTTTTTGACATGAGGTTTCATCTCCAACCCTCCAACTCCACGTGTCTGCCTCTGTCTCACAGTTCCTCAGACATAGCATTCCCTCCCCAGGGCCTGGGTATTTGTTATTCTTTCCATCTGGAATTTCATCTCTGTTCTCTCTTCTGGGCCAGTTCCTCCTTATTAGTTAAGTAGCAGCTCAAATGTTGGCTCAGAACCTCTCTATGTAATATTCCGTTGTATATATGTACCGCATCTTCTTTATCTATTCTTCTGTTGAAGGACATTTAAGTTGCTTCCATGTCCTGGCAACTATTCCACCAAAAAAATAAAAAAGATGAAGAAGACCAGAGATAAATGTAAAAAAAGAACTAAACACCAACCAAGCAAAAAAGAATCTCCCTTTGTCTCTCTTTATTTCCTAACCTGCTGTGACACGGCTGCCCCTGTACGTACTCATCCACCTGGGGACTGAATGTTGAGCACCGTTCCAGCACTGGTCTAGGCCCAGGGGATAAAGCAGGCCCAAAACTTGCCCTATGACTTGCCCTGTAATATTTAGTTTCTAGTGAGAGTATTGGACAATAAAAAGAGAGAGAGGAGAGTTACTGAGAACTATGACTTTCTTGTTTGCTCCCTATGGCATTGTCGTGAGCTGGTAGGGGGCAGGAGGATCCTCACTATAGCCATGTGCCACATTCCCATAATTGTTTCCTCCCATTGAGCCCATCCTCATTAATCCCAGGGTACCACATTTCCCCCCATAGTTTCTCCATAACCTGTTTCTATCTTTTTAGTTACTTTATTCAAATTCTTCAATTACCCAGTGTACGCATGTCAAAAGCCTGAGTATTATGGAAGACCTCTTTGGAAAGATGGTAATTAGAAACCTGTAGGCAAGCAAACAGAGGGTTATGTGGGGGCCTAGGGATGAGGAGTGAAATTCTGGGAAAGCAGAACAGCAAGTGAAGAGTTTTTATTAGTTTTGTTTTTTCAAATTAAAAATTAAATGTCGTGGCTTAAAACAACATACAGGTATGATTTCATGGCTCCTCTAGTTCAGGAGTCTGGGCATAGTATGACTGCATTCTCAGCTCAGGGTCTCTTACAACATAAATTAGGCTGAGCTGCTCTGTCATCTGAGTCTCAGCATCCTCTCAAATGATTTAGGCTTTTGGAAGAATTTAGTTTCTTGCAGTGACCAAACTGAAGTCTCCTTTCCCTGCTGGCTGATGGCTAGGGGCTGCTCTTCGCAACAGGAAGCCACTCTTATCCACTGCCACGTAGAGCCCCCTTCTTTTAAAAACCAGCAACAGAGAACTCCTCAAGTACCAAAACTCCCTGATACTGTGAACCTCTGATTTTCTCTCTCTTACCTCTGGATCCAGACTGAAAAGCTCATGTAATTAGGTTCAGTTTACCCAGATAATCTTTCTTACTTTTTTTTTTAACCTTCCTAACATAAAATCAGCTGATTTGGGACTCTGGTTAAACCTGCAAAGTTCTTTCATAGCAGGGCCTAAATTTGTGTTTGATTAAATGGTTAGCAGATGGTGTGTGGACATCAGGAATCTTGGGAAACCATCTTGGAATTCTGCATACAACAGAACCTAAGGCAAGGGCGAGCCTCTTGTATCTGAAGAATAACAAGGGAGCCAGTGTTCTAGATCAAGGTGGGCAGTGAGAACAGTGGGTGCTCAGGTCATGGAGGTGGTGGGCAGCTGATAAAGGGCCTTAAAGACTGGTCATTGTCCCCTTAATGACTTTGGCTTTTATTCTGAGATCAGAGTCTTTGCAATGAGTGGCAGGATTTGATTTATGGTTTAGAAGTGCATAAGAATAGACTCCTAGTAAGGAAGGTGAGGGCTGAAGCAGACCATGAGGAGGTGCCTGTAATAATAGAGGTGAAAGAGGATGCTAGCTTGGACCAGGGTGAAGGTGACCAGGGTAAAGAGTCCCATTCTGGATATATTGTGGAAGGAGGGCTGATAGTTTTTACTAATGAGGTGAATATGGGCTGTGAGGGAAGTGAGAATGTATTTTTACTTTACCTCAATAGCACTTGAGACACCCAGCCAGACAGGGGCTGCGTGGGGACTCCGGCCAGAAACTTTCTCAACTGCTCGATGGGGAAAACAGGAAAGCAACTTGCCTCAGGTCATTCAGCGAGACCACGACAGAGGCAGACCACAATACAGGTCTCCTGTCTGCTGATAGGGAGTCTCTCTCTGTCTTGCCACTCTCAGCCTTGTCTCCTGGTGGCTCAGATGGTAAAGAATCCTCCTGCAATGCAGGAGAACTGGGTTCAATCCCTGGGTTGGGAGGATCCACTGTTGAAGGAAATAGAAACTCACTCCAGTCTTTTTGCCTAGAGAATCCCATGGGCAGAGGAGCCTGGCATGCTACAGTTGATGGGGTCACAAAGAATCAGACACAACTGAACTATTAACACTTTCACTTTCTTTGAATACCACTCTCTTAAAATTCTAATTTATGTATTTATCAGCCTCTTAAAATACTTCATGTAGTTATTTCTTTAATATCTTTTCACTCCTCTAAGCTCTATGAAGGCAAGTTCATGGAGCTCCAGTGATGCTCCAGTCCATTGCTGCATCCCCAGTGCCTGGCACAGAGTCTGGACAGAACAGGCATTCAAGAGATACTTGTTGAACACATGAATAAATAAGTAAGTTATTCCAATATATTGGTAACAATGGAAACTAGAAATTTCCTTTCCATTTCCCATGCAATCAGATCCAAAATAGCAATATATTTCACGCCAGTAAATATTGTCATCTAGTAAACAACTTTTTTTTTTTTTTGCCAAATGTTTACTTACCTTACATTTTAGGTTCTCTCAAATGTATCCAAGGTGTTTCACATCTCAATATTTTCCTCCATTGCTTGCATTTTCTTTTATTTTCTATTTCTTTCTCGCTCTTTTTTTAATCTCCTGCTGTCACTGTTTTCAATTTTCAATTTTGCAGACTTCCTGGAAGAGAGTTCTGTTGCACCCGCTAAACATAATATGTTGCTAATTTTCAAGGTTATGTTTACTCAGTTCAGTTGTGGGGCAATGTGAACTCTGTAGACAGTGGAATTCATGACAATCTTCCCATGGAGTGCTTAGAAAACCACTGAGTCTGGAAGGGACAGCGGGTGAAAGAGGCCAAGGACTGACTTAGGCAGTAGAGAAAAGAAAGCCTGATAAGTTATAGGAATACAAAGAAGTGATAAAAAGCCTTTTAACTGGCAATAGAGGGAAGCCATTAAAATCATGAAGTGTTCTTTGTAAACATGTAAAGTGAATAATGGATATTGAAAAGAGATTGTGCAAAACACTGTTTTTCCTCATTTTTAATGAAATTTAATGTGATTTTTTATTTTAAAAATGGACAGTGATAAAGAATACAGTAAGAGAGACTTCCTTAGTGGTCCAGTGGTTAACACTCAGCACTTCCACCGCAGAGGGTATGGGTTCAAACCCTGGTCAGGGAAGGTAAGATCATGCATGCTGCACGGTGTGACTGAAAAAGGAAAAAGAAAAAAAAAGAATACAATAAGATATCCAATCCAGAAGGGAAATAATCCTAAAATGAATAACAAATATTCATGGAATAACAAGTAATGGTTTGGAAAGTTTTCTGACTATCTGGTGATGGTATGGCAAAATTCTCCCCTTCTTTAAGACTCGGGTTACAAAGTTGACCTTTATGCACAAACACGTTAGAACATTTTATGTACTTAGTTGCTAAACCAGTTTCTGGCCTAATTGACTGCACTGAATGCTTAAGTGAGGCTGTCTTAAAAGCTGAATGTGTCCCTGCAAATGTGCTAAGCACTGTGGGTGTGTGAGTACCAACTGATTAATAATCTCCCACCTGAACAGAAAGAAAACTAGCTGCACTCAGGGTTATGCTTTTTGACCTGCAGGCCAGCAGCCATCTATCATCTCCTTCCATTATGGACAGTCTGTGTTCTCGTCTGCTCTGTCTTGTTCCCTTAAGCCTCTGATACTACAACATTAATACAATCATTGAGAGGCAGAGGAGGTAGGAATGGAGAAAAGGAAAAGAAAGAGTGAAAGGGAGACAGAGAGAAGGAAAAGAAAGTCTATGCCTCAAATATGTGACAGAGTCAGTATTGCAAGAAGCTCTGAATACTGTCTGGCTCTAGGGTCAAGTAAGTTCTTTTTGTTCAGTTGCTAACTCATGTCTGACTTTGCAACCCCATGGACTGGAGCACACCAGGCTCCTCTGTCTTCTACTATCTCCTAGTGTTTGCTCAAATTCATGTTCATTGCGTTGGTGGTGCTGTCTAACCAGCTCATCCTCTGCTGCGTGCTTCTCCTTTTGCCTTCAGTATTTCCCAGCATCAGGGTCTTTTCCAATGAGTTTGCTCGACACATCAAGTGGCCAAAGTATTGAAACTTCAGCTTCAGCATCAGTCCTTCCAATGATTATTCAGGGTTGATTTCCTTTAGGATTGACTGCTTTAATCTTCTTGCTGTGCGAGGGAATGTCAAGAGTCTTTTCCAGCACCACAATCTGAATCCATCAATTCTTCATCACTCAGCCTTCTTTATGGTCCAACTCTCACATCCATTCATAACTTCTAGAAAAACCATAGCTTTGACTATATGCACCTTTGTCAGCAAAGAGATGTCACAGTAGTTCTTAACCAAGTCAAAATTAGTATGTGAAGGATGAGCTGTGTGGAGGAATCACAAATAATTGCTTTGTCTTTGCGCATTTCCACTTAGTTGTTGGAAGAGAATCGAACAGACTGTGTTCTTCTGGTTGCAATATTAAACACTCAAAGCCAACTTGAAAAACTGTTAGGAAATATGTCATTTTGAGACCTGCAGTTTTGCCAATCACTTTATACAGAGCACCTCCTAGTATCTTGCTGTGTAATTCTTTTAACACTGCAAAGGTCACACAGTGAGAACTGGCCATGTTGAAAACAGACTCTCTCTTTGTTAAGGACCCACAGAGATATAGAAACACTCCTCGTGTGTGTTCTTTTAAACTGCTCGGTGTGAACGAACACTGATAAGCCTTGACCTATGGGGAGGCCGCCCTCATTCTCCTTGATACCTGGACCAACCAGGGAGTTCATTCTCTACTTTTGCTTCTCCCTTATTCCTCACATCCCAACCATTTCTAATTCTCACCTATTCAATCACCAAATATCTCTTTTCTCTACCTCCAACACCACTGTTGATGCTCCTGAAACTTGTAGATTTTCTAAATGTTTATTTACAAATTTATTTGCATTGCATTGGTTCCTTAGGTGCTATATTCTTTTGGTTTCTTTCCTCCACAATGGTGCCATAGAGATATCCAACATACCCACCAAATGTCAGTGTTCTTTAGCATTCTGTCCCAGGCCTTTCTCTCTAACCCTGTACTTTCACTCTGGGGCATCTCTTCCACTCTCAGGGCTTCTGTATGTTGAAATATCCTCTAGGTTGATAGTTCCTAGAGTCTTATCGCCAATCCAGTCTTTCTTGCTAAGCTTCAGACGTATATATTGAACCTCTACTTGGCTACATTAAATATATGCAGGCATTTAATCTTGAGTATCTTACAGGAACGTCAAGCTCAATGTGACTCAAACTGCACCCACTATCTTATTCTCAGATCCCAAATCCATCCTAAGAAAGGCCTTCCTCTGATTTTGTGGAACCAAGACCAACCCAGCTGTGCAGTCTAGAAACCTGAAACTTATTCTAGTCCTCATCCCTGATAATTAATCTTTCAATAACATGCCATGAATATTATATCTCCAAATTTAAAAAATCTCCACTTTTATCCAGTCTTGTTGCTAACATCCTCATCCAAGTCATGATCATCTCTGGTCAAGATTGTCCCTATAGCCACTTCACAAGGCCCTGATTCTAGGTTTGCTCCATGTTGATGCATCTACAGCGAGAAGGGTTTCCATACAGGTGTCACATTATTTTCACGGTGCTTCATCCCTTAGATGGTTTCCCTCTCACAATTGGGCCCTACAGATAAATCTCCAGATTTCTTTCCCACCATCCTCTTCATCCCACACATAATGAACTGCTTTTGGTTTCTCGAATGTGTGTGCCATTTTTTCCCTTATCTCTGAATGAACTGCTTTTGGTTTCTCGAATGTGTGTGCCATTTTTTCCCTTATCTCTGAATCTTCACACTTGCTCTCCTCTGTAACTTGTGTGATCTTCCCACATTTGCCTTCACCTCACTGACTCCAAATTTCAGTCTATACTTCACTTCACTAAGGGAAATCAACCCTGAATATTCATTGGAGGGACTGATGCTGAAGTTGAAGCTCCAATACTTTGGCCACCTGATGCGAAGAGCCAACTCACTGGAAAAGACCCATGATGCTGGAAAAGACTGAAGGAAGGAGGAAAAGGGGCAACAGCCAATAAGCTGGTTTGATGGCATCACCAAATTAATGGACATGAGTTTGAGCAAACTCCAGAAGATAGTGAAGGATAGGGAAGCCTGGCATGCTTCAGTCCACAAGATTGCAGAGTTGCACATGACTTAGCAACTGAATAACAACAATTACTTCACTTCTTTGAGTCACCTTCCTTGAACCCTTGATTGGCTTCTAAGGAGTATTGTTACAGTAAGTATCCTATATATGTACAAGTTCCTTTCCAAGAGCATGTTCATAAGTCCAATAAAGTTAGCCTTGGTACCCAACTAACACCATTGGCTATATAGTTCTGTAATAAGTTTATAATACATATATATATATATATATAAAATAGAAAAATATAAACACACACACAAATAACATTCTTAATCTATAGTAAAGTACCTTAAAAAGTTCAGTACTATAGTACAACAGCTTGCAAACAGGGGTTCACACACATGTTTGCATCTTTGAAAGGTCACAACTTGAAGGTTCATATGTCAGGGACTTATAGTGTTTGCTTTTCTATTCTAGTTCCTGGTCCATAGGACAGAAGCTATATCTACTTCTTTACTGTTATTAATACCAGACTCTGACATAATACTTGGAAAGCAATAGGAGCTTAATAAACATGTGTCAAATTAATCAACCATTGTGTTTATATTTTTACTTTTCTGTCTCTCTGATGAAAGTGACAGATTTGTAATAGCAGGGTATGTAATCTCTCCTTTGGGTACCCAGTACCTTGCACATAGTACATGCTCAATACATAACGTATTTAGGGACAGATTCATGAATGGGTGGATAAGTGTAGTTGGTCTACAAATTCATTTTCATGCTTTCGAAAAATGTTCCAGATAATCTTTTTTGGAGATTCCACAGTAATGCACATAAGAGGTAACATCTTACGAAGTTAAAAAAAATATCAGAGGAAGAAGGAATAGCAATAAACTCTATAAGTAAATAAGCTGAGGGGAAAAAGTAACTTTTTCATGAACCAAATTATTTCTTTACTCCTGTTGTAAAATATTATAAAATAACCCTATTATATAATTTGTCTTCAAGATGGCTTTTTAATTCTGCTAGATCAGTTAGGTCCCAAGATCCCTATTCACACCAAAGAGGAAATGGAGCTTTGATGATATCTGCTTCCTGTTATGTCTGGTTTAAAAAAGGGAGGGAGGGGAGAGGACATCCTGACAGATGAGAAAGAAAGAGAGAGGAAGGAAGAAAGAAAGGGAAGGAGAGCAGGACAGAAGGAGGGTGGAATAAAGGAGGGTAGGAGGAGGAAGGAGGGTGAAGGGAGGAGGGAAGGAAATAAAAAAAGGGAAAGACAAGGGAAAGTGAGGTGGGGAGAGGAGGGAGGAAAATACGCCAAACTTACTATTGATAAAAAAAAATTTAGTATTTCCCCCTAGATACCAATTCCAAATTCGTGACACTGAGCATAACGTCTCTTCATTGTTTTTTTTGAAAAATCAACTAAACCTGGTCCCAGTTATTGATTGCCCCAAACTTAGAGACTAGAACAACAACACTTGTTCACTATGAGCCATCTGGGAAGCTTGGCAGGCACTAGGCTTTGCTCCACTTGGCTTCAGCTGGGATGATGCAAAGGCTGGAAAAGTTGCTTACATGTCTGGTGTTGACACAGGTTGATCAGTGAGAACCTAGCTAGGACTGTGGTGGAAACTCTTACACATGGCCTCTTTGTGTTGCTCGGGCATCATCACAAAATGGTGTCTGGATACTAAGAGCGTGTATTCCAAGGAAGAAATACAGGAGCAAGCAGTCTTGCCTTTAATGACGTGCTTCATTGTCACTTCTGTTCATTGACATATCACAAGAGACATCTGGCTTTTAGAGAAGGGGCAAAGAGATTCCATCTCTCAATGGGGGAGTGCCAAAGTTCGGGAAAAATATGGAAAATACTGCTGTGAACCTTTTTGTAATATATAATATGACACAAGACAATTATGTTCTTTTGGTCACTGTCAAAAACAAAGCATCAAATGAAAAATGCCAGGATTCAGGCTCCACGTTTAACTTTCACGATTTTCCAATGACCCCAGGACTGATGATTTGGATCCTCTGATCAAATAAATCAAAGCTGCCTGCTTTCCTTTTTAGATTTTTACAACTAAATATGAAATACCTGAACTTTATTGCTGGCAATTCACTTCCAACCAGAGGTACACTCGAACCTTGGAACCATCTTGTAAGCAAAGCCTTTGGGGTAAAACTAGCTAGAAAATCTAAGTAAAGCTGATTCATAACAGATCTTCCATGGATAGAATTTGGATTAAAGAGGCTAACAAGGAACTCCAAAATGTTAAGACAAGGCTCCCATGGGTTTGGGGGCTTCCCTGGTGGCTCAGATGGTAAAGAATCTGCCTGCAATGCGGGAGACTTGGGTCCAATCCCTGGGTCAGAAACATGCCCTGGAGATGGGAATGGCTACCCACTCCAGTATTCTTGCCTGGAGAATTCAATGGACAGACGAACTTGGTGAGCTATAGTCCATGGGGTCACAAAGAGTCAGACACAGTTAAGTGACTAACACTTAGTTTCACGGGTTTGGGAGCAATCAGAATTTGGAGCAGGTTTATTCCTGATCTCCCTTGATAACAGAATGACATATGCTGCTGCCTGCTTCCCTCTGCCCTCCCCTCATACTCAGACTTGAGAGGCCAAGAACATAGGGTGAGAATGAATCTCTTTCCTGGCCCCCAAAGGAAATAAAACACAGGCAGCTGCCAGGAAAGAGTAATGAAGTCAATCATTACCTCTGCCACCATGCAGTTTGACAGGTGACTTCTATAGAAGACACGCACATGAAACAGAAAAACAGAGACTCAAATACTGTGAGTGTGTGTGTTTGTTGGGGGGGGGGGCGGGGACAGATGTCAGAGACTCAGTCCTGAGTGTGACAAGGAAAGAAGGATTGGATTGTCCTTGCCACAGCCATCCTTAATTTATTGGTTCAAGGCAGACAGTAGAAAGCCAAGGCAAGCTTGAAGAAAAGTTATGTTAATCCCTAACCCTCTGGAAAGAATCTGTCATCTAAAGAAAGCTGTAACTCTTATATTATAGGAAGGTCAGTGTTATCAGAAGGGTAAACTGAAAAAGGTTCCCTCTGTGAGTTAAATCTAGTTCAAGCTAATTTACAATTTTACAACTCACAATCTGTACTATATCCACAATCTTCCACTACATAGCCAGTCCTGTAGACCATCAATTTTCCTTCATTTTCTGCATCCCAAGGAAAATGACAATAAAAGTGACAATTTGGGGACCTCCAACCTTGTAATACTCTCCTTAGAGGCTATGAGGGAGAGAAAACCAGTGTGAAATTCTGGTTCTAACTCAGTCACTTGTTCCTGCTCCTTCTTAACTTCTTGACTATAGATTTCAGGGCTTTCTTCTCCCAACACAACATTCACTTGTCTTACTTGTTAACAACACACTTTGTTCATTAGTGGTCCACCCCTTGTCCACTCTCTTTTCATGTTGTTTGGGAGTAGGCTGCACCCACAAGCCCTTATGTGATTCAGTGATTAGTTTGAGGTTCATTACAAACACAGGTAGGTCAAATTTGAACCTATTCACTTTCTGGAGTGAGTGTTTGATGTTGTGAAGGTATAAAACCTAGAGGTGCCAAGAAAGCTAGAGATTAGAAATGGAGGAAACAGACTGAATCCTGATGACATGTTTTGAATCCTTGGGTCCAACCATGTCTGAATCTGCTCCTTGCTTTTCTCTATTATGTGAGTTAATTAATCCCCTTTTTACATCAGTCAGAATTTTAAAAAATAATAATCTGTGTTATTTGCAAAACAACCTATAACCATTTCTGCCCTGATAGGGTCAGATTAGTTGGTTTCTGTGGACAACTCCGGTTCCAATCTGCTGGGTGTGACCATGTTTGGGCTACACTACACTGTGTTTACAGTAACTGTGGCTACAGGAGCCCAATTATGTGCTAAAGATGGCACACAAAAAAAATTATGGCAAAAGATGATAGGCCGAACTTTCCAGTTGTTTCGATTATTATAAGTAACTTGGGAAATAGGTTAACACATGAAGAAAAACCCAAAATTCAAAGCTCTATTCTGTTTGTGACTCTAGATTTTCAATCTGTGTGATCTGAGGCAGGTCACTTAAGCTAAGTTCCAATAATATGAAGATAAAGGCATTATAAATTGTTAATTGTTAAATACTAATGGTGGTATTATTACATTAACATTAATGGTAGAATTCAGTTCATTCTGACATTTCTGTTTGGTTGTCATTTCTCAGGTGTAGAAAATAGCTCACATTTTTATCAGTCTTATGAGAAAAATGTTACCAGTATAATAAAATCCAACATTAAAATTCATGAAGCATAACACCTACATTTCTGGGTATTTGTTCTGTCATAAACAGAGCTATATAGCTCCTTTTCTTGCCTATCACAGTCTTTAAAATTCTGAAAATATGATGCTGCTTTAAAGTTTTCTTAAGCTATTTTTTGGCTGGGATTTTGCAATGTTCCTGAGAACGAGATAAATCTATAAGGTCACATGACCTCAGAGGCAGACACATTTTTTTAAGAAAGTAGAATCATGCATCTGGCCTACTCAATGGCTGTGCTACCATATGCTTGGGGAACAATTAGTTGAAAGATCATCATGTGACATCATAAAATCCCGGAAAGAGAGCATGACATTTATCAGAATAGCCTGGAGCCAGCCTGATTCCTTGTCTGCTAAACTCACGTCCAAGAAGCAAATCATATTTTGTTTACTCAATTGGAACCTGATGAGAGGACCAGATAGGAATTATTTTTTGTAACACTCTGTCTTTTTATATTTACTTGATTGGAGTATAATTTCAAAGGAGCCAAAGATAATTAATTGGTGAGCGGGTGTACTGCAGATGATTGAAGTAAAGCAAAAAAAAAAAAAAAAAAAACAGCTATATGAAACCAAGAGCTGGATAAGAAGGAGTAAGTAGCTGTGTCTCCTCAGTGACGTAGGTAGTCTGCCTGGTAACCTTTCTTGGTGCACTGTGGGTGTGATGTAACTAATAAGTGACGTGAGTCACGGACACTCGAGCTCTGAGGCAGATCAGCCTGTGACAACATCAGCCTGGGCTTTATGCTCTTAAAGCCTCACATACCAGTGAATACAGTAATTTAGATCCCTTTGGCTATGGCTTGCCTTTATCACTTAATAAGCTCAGTCTTCAAGGAATCAAATTTTAAATAAATGACGCAACTGTATTTAAGTCACTCATCTGTACTCATCTGATGATTGCCAACTTGACCAACAAAACGTACTCCCAGAGCTGCTGACATTTGAAGGCAGTGCAAAACAAATTCTTGGCCCAAGACTTCCAATCCATCACTCTTTGTCTACATTTCCCATAGTAAGAGAATGAGGTTGGGAACTATAATCAAAGAATTAACATTTGGTCCTCCCTTCTTCTGAGAGTAGTCGTCCTGAAATCAATCCCCTGTGGGTACCACAGGACAACAATGATGTTATCTATATGTGAATAGACTCTCTAGTTTTGTTTATTAGAATCAGCCAAGAAGCCAACATGAAAATCAGAGTTAAGACTCTGATTTTTATTTTCTCAATAAGAAAAACAGTTTTCTAAATGTTTAGGATACTTATGCTCCTAACATAAGTAAATGGTTGACTACAACTTTCAACACCTATATCTGAAAGAAATATGGACAATCAAAATTCAGTCAAAATAAAAACAGTGAAATAAAGTAGAAATAGTGATGTCATCCAGTATTTGCAGAAAAATTATTAAATCTTTCAATTAACTCTCCCACGTTTTAAACAGCAAAAAACATTTTGACCACAGTATATTATTCAATTTATTTATCTTCCTGAGAAGTTACACAATAAGTTTTCATTACTCAAGTTCTATGAAAAAAAAGTCTGTGGGAGAATTGCTATAAAAAGATTTTGATTAAACCTTAAGAAAACAAATTTCTTGGCAATATAATCATTTGAATTTATGAGTTCTATATTTTATATAACACATTTTCTTAACATGGAATATAGTGTCACTGCTGGAGATACCATTGATGTTTCTCATATAAATATTAAAATAAGGGAGGATGAGTAAAAAAGATTTTCTAAATGCTCTGGATTATCAAGACTTCTGTCATTTTAAAAGTTTTTATTGGAATGTACTTGCTTTACAACGTTGTGTTAATTTCTGCTGTACCGCAAAGTGAATCAGCTACAGGTATACATATATGCCCTCTTTTTTTGGATTTCCTTCCCACGTAGGTCACTATAAAGCATTGAATAGAGCTACCTATGCTATACAGTAGGTTCTTAGTATTTATATATTTTATACATTACTGTCATTTATAGGGTGCTACCAAGTCAGTTGGATGGCATCACCAACTCAGTGAACATGAATTTGAGTAAACTCCGGGAATTGGTGATGGACAGGGAGGCCTGGCATGCTGCAGTCCATGGGGTCACAAAGAGTCAGACATGACTGAGCGACTGAACTGAACTGAACGAAGATGAAAGCACTTCCCTGGTAGCTCAGCGGTAAAGAATCCACCAGCAGTGCAAGATACACAGGAGACAAGGGTTCTATCCCTGGGCTGGGAAGATCCCTTGGAGAAGGAAATGGCAACCACTGCAGTACTGTTGCCTGGGAAATCCCATGCCTGGAGGGATATGGGATCACAGAATTGGACACAACTTAGCAACTAAACAACAACAACCAAGAATAAAATGACCATGTGAGGCATTTCCTTCATTTAGACTAACACAGTCCTCAAAAATAATTGCTCAGAGAACATTTTAAGAACATGACATCTGATGTTCAGGAAGGTATGCTGCCCTAATTCACAGTTTGATCCATATGAGAATGTTTGGCTGTGTGGAAGGTGTCAGTGCAACAAGAGTCACACCCTCTCCCCAGTCCTGTGTGGGCTGTGACAACCAGCTTTGTGCAGTGAATAATGAGAAGAGGTGATTGCTTATACCTGCTAGGAGGGATGGCAGATACCTGCTTGTTCTGACAAAGTTCAATACAGGTTTCCTGCTATCTAGACGTACTAAGGTTAGAAAGATCAGAAGAGAAACATGGAGTGCAGTAGCATGGATGGAAATGCAATTTAGGCATTTCACTCAAATATATACATTGCCCATATTGATGAACTAAAGAGTTCTATTAAAGGAAGACTAGTGATGCTAAACCCTTGAGGTACCCAACACAATTTTTTCTCACTGGTTTAATCAAGTTCCTGTGGCATGAGCCTGAGACTGCTGTATTTTACCTGTATAAACAAAAAGTGATATCCTCTAAGTATTATTTTTTTTAGTATCAATCAGAAAAAAATGGAGAAGGAATAAAATGAATAATTTACTTTATTTCACTTATTTTCAAAGAATGCTATGCATATCCTCAGTGAATCATATTATCATTTGATGTGGAATGTTGAGAACACTGTTTTATTTGAATAATTTAATTTATAGACTTGAAATATATATATATAGGAGCATTTTATACATATTGCTCAACTTCTCTTTAAAGTAAGTTCAAACCCTGGTTAGGGAACTAGATCCCATATGCCACAACTAAGATCTGGTGCAGCCAAATAAATATATAGTAAATAATTTAAGTAATAAAATATTTCCTTTATAATGGTAGAGACAATATGAAAAAATGGTAATAATTGTGTTGGTATATGCATATGACTGTTTAGTGGAAACAAGCAAAGAAAGAAGAGCAGTACTGTACAGGTCCTACATAAATTATTTTTACATGGGATTGGACATAGATTTCCAGATTGTGAGTAACAGGAGCACAGCTGGAAGCAGAGCTCTTCAGATCTTTAACAAACTGCTCAAATCTCCTTTCAACATCTCTCCAGAAACCTGTAGAGAACTGATTCCCCGAGGAGGACTTCATTATGACATTCTCGTCGCTGGCAAATAATGTCAAGTACCTTTTCCCTATGTCAGATCACCCCGCTACTCCTTTCTAAGTATATGCAAGTGAAATAGTATTCTCTGAATTCAGTAGCTGACGTTCCATGACAAACCAGCAGTGGCTGGTTTGGGTTGACAGAGCCTCTGTCAAGGCAGTGAAGGCCAGAGACATTTCTCACTCCGAAGTGATTCTGTGGCGGATGACCTAAGAGACGCCATAGAACCCCTGAGGGTAGTCTGCGCTACAGTTATCGTTTCACTATAGATTATTAGGATTCCAAAACAGGAAGGCTGCAATGAATTTAAAGTTTGTTTCAACATCTGCTAAATTCATAATGTTTAAACATGTGATAGAGATGGCTTCCTTTGGATCTGACACTTTAAAGTGAATTATAGAACATTATATTATCAGATCTCAAAAAACAGGTGTATCAAGAGTCTGGATTTGTGCTGAGGGGTGTCTCAAGAATGCTTCCAGGCATATGAAGCAGATTAAATTCCTTTTTGCGGCAAAATAGCCCTTCTAAATCAAAGACTTGTGGGTTCCCTCAAAGGCTCTCTGCATAGAAAAGAAAAAGCTGAGGAATTCCGACCACATCGTCTGATAAAGGTTGCCAATCAAGAGGACGCTAGTGAACTTCTTAATCCAGAAGTTAATGAGAGCATTTGCAAACTTCCTCTGTACTTGCAGGTAATTAAGGAGACTTTGATAAGTGATGTAGAGGTTACTAAGGAAATACAGAATGCAGCTGCATACAAGAAGTAATTGTTATTTTGAGAATGCTAAACAGCAGAACTGCCGAAAAATTGAGGGTAAGGATTTCTAAGTGCAAGGATGAGCAAGTTTATGCAGATAACCCTTCAGTGGACAAAAACTTGAGGACATTGCTTCTATAAATTTTGTGTTTTTGAGGTGCTACATTCATCCTTTGGCAGAAGAAAATGGTCCTGTTTGTACAATGACATAAGTTTTGGTTAATTCAATAATTCTTACATAGAAATCAGATATGTAGTATGGAAAGAATGCCTCTATTTAGCCCACATCTTTTCTTTTGCTGAACTATACCTTTTAACACATTAACATTAAATATAATGGCTACTTCTTTACTAATACCACAGATTTAATTATTTTACTGATTTAATTGTTTAATATAGAAATATGGGATAGGATCGCACTTTGGGTTGGAGATTATTTTAAAATTAACTTCATGATCACAAATTCCTCTTGGAGCAGGCCCATGAATTTTTAAGGCGAAAAAGGAATACATTGTCTTCTGCTTACAGACATTAGCCCAGGCTAGGTCAGTAACAAACTAGGTATAAGGGCATATGCTAATTGGATGTTTGGGACAGTCTTTGATTAATCTCTAAATATTTATTGAATGTCTTCTGTGCACCCAGTATTTAGCACAAACCTTTCTTAGAGATGACACACTCTTTCAACTGTCATGCCTGGCTGCTTATGTGGAGAAAACTGTTAAAATCTTTTCGGAGTCTGAATCAGGTTTCAGCAAGAATAAATGTTTAGATATATTGACAATGTCTTATATCAGGGAATAGGGAAAACGATCACTTAGTTGCCATGAATTTGCTATTCTTGTTCTCGCTAAATTGCTGGTCTTCATTCTTGGCTATACATTAACCTGGGCGATTTGGAAATTACTAGTGGCTGATCTGCACCCTGAAAGATTGTGCAGATTTGGTGTAATAAATGCTCCAATATGTTAATATTTTTGTAAAGTTTCCCCAGTAACTCTAGTGTGGAACTAGAGAGAACCATCACTGCTAAAGTTCATACAGAGTTCACAAAGTCTCAAGTCTTTTGGGATCAGACTACTGGAGTATGTGTTTTGTTTTGAAGCACAGTTAATTTAGAGTGTTAATTTCTGCTATTTCTGCTGTATATGTATATATACATATATATATATACGTTCTTTTTCATATTATTTTCTATTACAGCCTGTCACAGGGTATGAATATAGCTTCTTGCGCTTATACAATAGGACCTTGTTTATCCATTCTATATATGATAGTTTGCGTCTGCTAATCCAGAACTCCCAGTCCATCCCCCCCGCCATCACAAGTCTGTGTCTGTGAGGCTGTTTCTTAAATAAGTTCATTTGTATCATATTGTAGATTCCACACATGAGTGATATTATAGGATATAATATATTAATATCTTTTTCTTTCTGACTTAACTTCCCTTAGTATGATAATGTCTTGGTCCCTCTAATTTGCTGCAGATGACATTATTTCATTCTTTTATTGGCTGATAAGTATTCCATTTTATGTATATATCATATCATCTTTATCTATTCATCTGTTGATGGACATTCAGGTTGTTTCCATGTCCTGGCTATTGTAAATAGTCCTGCAGTGAGCACTGGAGTGCATATATCTTTTTAAATTATAGTTTTCTCTGGATATATGCCCAGGAGTGAGATTGCAGGATCATATGGCAACTCTACTTTTATTTTTTGAGAAACTACATACAGTTTTCCATGGCCGCTGTACCAATTTGCCTTCTCAACAATAGTGTAGGAAGGTTCCATTTTCTCCAGCATTTGCTATTTGTAGACTTTTTAATGATGACCACTGGGATATGTCTTTTACATGGTGTTTCCGGTGATCTGGCCTTATTCCTTAACAGTCCTAGGAGACCACTGAAAAGTAGCTATTTTTTTTGAACTTGGTAAATGGCATCTAACTCCTAACAATGTATTTGTCATTGAAAGTTTCTAAGAAGATATATATTAGTTATCAGGCACTGGTTGCACATGTCATCAACTCTCTTTTAAATGATATGCAAAAAAGTCTTATCAGTGATTCATATTTTACACATTTATTAACCTAACTTGTAAAACAAATGAGATATAACTCTAAGTAATGATCATTTCAAAATGGTGGTGACACCTAAGTGCCTTTAAAGCAATCCACTTTCCTTAATACACTCATTTAGCATTTACTCAATCAACTTTATTCTTCTGGGAATGCCACATCTCCAAAATAACTTCCAGATTGTGTTAGGAAATTTTGAAGTGATTTTAAAATAGACTTTCTCACTTCATGTGAAAATGAAGTTTTAAAATAGAAGAGGAGAAAGTCAGTTCCAACTAAAAGATGCTATGATTAGTCAATGAAACTGTGAAACCCTTTTCTAAGTCTCTGATTTACTCAGACAATAATGTTTACTATTATATAAACTCTCTCCCCATTCCTGATCCTTTACATTCACTGGAATATCTTGCAAAAAGTATTATGGAGAATAAGAAGATGCATTTCAGTCCTCAAAGATGCCCGCAGTTGACAATGACTTTACACAAACCTACCATGGATATTTGCTACCCTTAGAGCTACTCATGGCCCCTACTGCAGCCCAAAGATACATTGAGCACCTGCTATATGACCAGCTTCGTGCTTGCTGCTTGGAACAGAGAGCTCAATAAGACAAATTGCCTCCCGTAGGTAATTTATCATCTAGCCCTGAAAGTACCCCTGACAAATCTCCAGTAAAAATAACAACAACAGGGGCTTCCCTGGTGGTCCAGTGGTTAAGAATCAGCCTTGCAATGCAAGGGACACCAGTTTGATCCCTGGTCCAGGGAGATCCCACATGCTGAAGAGCAGCTGAGCCTGTGAGCCACAACTCCTGGCCTGTGCGCTAGAGCCCAGGATCCGCAACTATTTAAGCCCACGTGACTTAGAGTCTGTGCTCAGCAACAAGAGAAGCCACCACAATTAGAAGCCCACACACTGCACTTGGAGAGTAGCCTCTGCTCACCACAACTAGAGAAAAGCCTGTGCAGCAACGAAGACCTAGCACACCCATAAATAAATAAATAAATAAATAAACAGCAGCAGTAAAACACCTATGTAGCCTCAGTATTTGTGTGTAATCTATATACTTGAAGTTAATCAGATACACGTATAAAGATATAATCAAACTGTTTGCATTGTTCGAGTTAAGAGTATGTAACCAAGATGTGAAATGGGAATTAATTGGACAAAGAGGGATGCGCTTGAATAATGACGGCAAAGCTTCTTCAGATATAACCATCTACCACTAAAAATATACATTATCTGATTGCCTTATGACCATAAAACATATATTCACAAGAGGAGACCATATTCTGATGATTCATTATGTCACAACACTTTTTTAAAAAGTAGTTGTCCTTATTTTATTTGCAAGGAAATTGAATCTCGGGGGTGTTAAAGGAGTTATTGAAACCATGCTATTTGGAAGTCTAGATTAGAAACTAGCCCATTTCTGAGGACTTGGCATGGGGTCCTGCCTCATGCTGCCTCCACAGAGATGTGCACAGGGTGCAGCAACTGTTATAAGCATTCTGGCAAGTGCAACAGTCATCTTTTTTCTTTTTTACTCCATGCCCCAATTTCTGCAAAATATTCATTCCATTTATTTGTTTAGTCACTAAGTTGTTTCCAACTCTTTGCAACCCCATGGACTGCAGCATGCCAAATTTCCCTGTCCTTCACTATCTCCCAGAGTTTGCTCAAACTCATGTCCATTGAGGTGATGATGTCATCCAACCATCTCATCCTGCCCTCAATCTTTCTTAGCATCAGGATCTTTTCCAGTGAATTGGCTCTTCACATCAGGGGGCCAAAGTACTGGAGTTTCAGCTTCAGCATCAGTCCTTCCAGTGAATACTCAGATTTGATTTCCTTTAGGATTGACTGATTTGATCTCCTTGCAGTCCAAGGCACTCTCAAGAGTCTTCTCCAATATCACAGTTTGAAAGCATCAATTCTTAGGTGCTCAGCCTTCTTTATGGTCCAACTTAGATCTGTACACATGACTGTAGCCACAAAATTAAAAGACGCTTGCTTCTTGGAAGAAAAATGTACATAAAGAAGTGATATAAATATTAGTGATAAATTATCAGGAAAATATTCATCTCCAAATTTCCATAGGTTTGTGTGTTTTATCTAAACTGTTCATTTTGCCTAGACACTATTATATGTACTAATAAGGCAGGCAATTGTTATCAGAAGTTGATTGACTGATAGCTTGGGAGATAATCAAGTTTCCTTCACGCTAAATTACTCATATTAAATGGCCATTTATTCTAACATTCTGAATACCAACCATGGCAAACTATATTGAACACCATGAATCTTTTATTAGTAATTTTTTTCTTCTTAAACCAAAACTTCTGTTTTTAGAACCAGATGAGGAATGGGGTCTGCTCTTATAATTTCCCTAGAGACTGAAATATAACAATAACATATGCCACAACAGATTATATAGATACATGTGGGGTTTTTTTCATAGGGTTAAATATTTAACAAAACAGGAGAGTTTATCCTAGAATTTGCTGATCACTTACACATAAAAAGGGGCTTCTATTACATAAACAAAACAACAGGTGGCTCTAGTGATAAAGAATCTCCCTGCCAATGCAGGAGATACAAGAGAATAGGGTTCAATCCCTGGATCAGTGAGATCCCCTGGAGAAGAAAATGGCAACCCACTCCAGTATTCTTGTCTGGAAAATTTCATGGATAGAGGAGCCTGGCAGCCTACAGTCTAGGGGGTTGCATAAAGCTGAACACGACTGAGCTACTGAGCACACACATTACATAAATAGTATTGCCAGTCATGTATGAGCCTTAAAAATAGCAGAGAGCACCAAAAAGGTATCCAGCATTTGAATGTTATTTATTTAGTTTGGATTGTCAAAATCTAGAAACGTGATACGTTACCAGTCAGGATCAAACAACGTAAAAGGCCACTGGCACCTCCCTGCTAGTTCTGAGGAGAAACACAAAAAGAGAGAAAGTGGTGCTCCTGTTTAGAGTTACTAATAACCAAGTAAGCCAAAGGCAAGGACAACTAACATTGACATTTTCAGATTTTCATTCTCCACTCGCAAGAAACAGCACAGTCCATAAGGAGATAGCAGATGAGTTACTAACCTCACTACACATATATCTGTGACAAAATGAAGACAAAGTGATCATCTTTGTCTTTATCCTGATCTTAGATGACATGATTTTTTGAAGCATTAATTTGTTTAAAATGGTAATTTTCAATGAACTATATAAATATTTCACCCCCTCTGAAATGCTGTCTAGAAACCATGGGCATAGTCTAATTATTTGAAAATTCAGAATCCAATAGGGCAAAAATAGAAGTCCTTTATTACCCACATTATCAAGGTTATCAGAATGTTCCATTCTGCCATCAATCTGGATTTAAAGAATTATGTAAGGTCATTTTTTATCTTGTTAACAATAATATCTCATTTTAAAATGCTGTTTGGCTTTTCTTATCAGCTATATTAGATAATGTTGTGACTTCAGGAACCACAGTCTGGCAAATATCTGGTCTATTGAAGATGGTTAAGAGACACTGAATGAATGAGTAAATAAAGGTATAATGAAGGAATAAATGAATTCTAAATAATTTAAATTAAATGGATGGAATTACTTTAGCCATCCAATTTTATCTATATTGACAGTAAATAAATGTATATAAAACCTTTTAAAAAGTAATATTAATATAGTTTATCTTTAATTTAAAGTTTTTCTTTTGATGTTTAGTGAGAAACAAGTTTTGGAAGTGAAAGAGTACTGATTGTTTTCCCCAATTTTGTGCTAAATTTGGGATTATATAAATGTGATGTTTATATATTACAAATATATATGTGCGTAGTTGTCATCATCAGTCAGTTTCTCAGTCATGTCTGACTCTCTGCAACCCCATGGACTGTAGCCCGCCAGGCTCCTCTGTCCATGAGATTCTCCACACAAGAATATTAGAATGGGTTGTACATAGTATGCTTCTATAAATATATAATATGTATATATAAGTATAAATATGCACATGTCATATATTATATTATTATATGTGTTATATGTTATATGTTGCATACATATAATATATGTATACATAGTATACTGATTCAGTGCTTGCAAGTGCTTTTTGGAGAAGCAACGTTTTCTCTGTTTTACATAATATCTGTTTAGCCCAAATTTTTAAATGAATCTTTCATAAAATCAAGTAATTGAGTGAATTGTTCTATACTAATTATCCAAGTATGGAAAAAAATACTTGTTAAATGGAATTTGAACAATTAAATAGAAGTTTGGCAGAACTTCCCTGGTGGTACAGTGGCTAAATAAGGGAAGTTTGCTTTGGTTTGAATGTCACCTCCCCACTCTCCACTTTAGACTTAGAAGAAAGATAAAGATGAACAAAATACTAGCTCTTGGTAAGTGCTAAGGGCTTTTCTATGTCCTTCCCTGGATTATGTGTAAAATCACACCATATATCATATATAAAACCAACAAATGCAGTGCTAGATGGAAATGCAGTTCAAAATCTCCTTGGCTCCCTCAACATCAAAGAGGCAACCAAGGGACATGTATAGTCTTCAGTCCCAGGATACATGTGACATTGAAAATATAGGTGAAGATTGTTCAGTGAAAATCAGCCTGAAATTTTCTGCAAACACAATATTATTACTTTTGAAGATGGCACTATTTAGTAAGAATAATGAGAAGGAAGTTGTTACAGTTCGAAAATTAAGAGTTTTAGTTTAGCTGTGGTCGAATTAGTGAAAAACCAGTTCTTTAATTTATTAGTGTAGGAGGAATGCTAATTCTCAAAATGAGAATGGAATTCTACCCTATTCTGTGTACCATAATTATTATGTATAATATGATTATTAAATATTCTTAGTCTACATTGTAATTATGTGATCTTTAGTCTGCCTATTATAGGGCCAAAATTAATGACTACATACCTTAATCCTCAATTATGAAGCTATTTTATGTATAGCAGAACATAGGAGTAGAAGGCGAATGCCATAGAAATGGGTAGCAAGAAAAAGTGACAATTTTAACTACAGCAGAAAACACTCCCTATTTCCAGATGACATAATTACCATAAAATGCCTAGAAATAAATCTGACAAAAAGACATTCAAAATTGCTTTACTGAAAACCACAGAACATTGCTAAAAGAAATTTTAAAACTCTGGTGGCTCAGAAGGTAGAGTCTTCCTGCAATGCAGGAGACCTGGGTTCTATCCCTGTGTCGGGAAGATCCCCTGGAGAAGGAAATGGCAACCCACTTTAGTATTCTTGCCTGGAGATTCCCATGGATGGAGAAGTCTGGTGGACTATACTTTATGGTGTCACAAAGAGTTGGACACAGCTGAGCAGCTAATACTTAATAATACACTAAATTCATGGATTATTGTACAGATAGTTTCATAAAACTGATTCATGGATTCAATATAATGCCAGTTAAAATTCCAGAAGTATTTTTTAAAGAAAATGGTAAAATAATATTAACACTTGAATACAACAAAAGTTACTTAAAATATGAGATAAAAAAGAATAAGTCTGGAGGATTATCTGTGATGTCAGATTTATTTTAAGTCAAGAGTAACTACGACAATTTAGTAATGTGGAAATATAGATCAGAGGAAAATAATTGAACCCTGAAACAGACCCATACATATATATATCTCAATAGATTTTTGGCAGATGTGCCAAGGTAACTTAATAAGAAAATAAAATTTTTAAACAAATTGTGTTGGATCAACTGAATATACATACATTTAAAAACAATGAATATCAACCTTTGCCTCACAACATGTAAAATGTCAACTCAAAATGGATCATAGGCCTAAATGTTAAATCTAAAACAATAAAACTTCTATAAATAAATCATAGGATAAAAATCTTTGCAGTCAGAGTTTGCAAGGTTATCTTCCATCTAGAATACTTTTAAAAATCTAGAAAAGAGTTTTTAAAAAGAAATTAGACTTCACTAAAATGTAAAGTATTGTCTTTCAAAAAACATCATTTAGAAAACAAGACATATCACAGCTTGGAAGAAAACATTCACAACACATATACCAGCTAAAGGAGATAAGATACATAAAACATTCTTTTAACTAAAAAGTAAGACAAACAAGTCAAAACATTTTAAAAAGACAAAGGTTTGAAAAGACTCTTCACCGAAGAGAGAGAGAGAGGCACAGGGACAGAAAGAAAGAAAGAGAGACAGTCAAGAAGTACGTGAAAAGATGATACATTAATCACTAGCAAAATACAAATTAAACCTAAAAATGACATGACAGTATATAGCCATTAGATCATCTAAAGTTAAAAAGGTTGACTGTACAAAGAATAGGTAAGAATGTTGAACAACTGGAATTCTCACGCACTGCTGGTGGGAATGTAGAATGCTACAACCAGTGTCAAAAAAACAAAAAGATGGGCAGTTTCTTAAAAAGAAATATGTGTCTATTATAGAGACCAATCATTCTACTCTTCAGTCTGCACTCAAGAGAAATAATTATCATCCAAACAAAGACTTGTGTGCAAATACTCATAGTACCTAAAAATTGGGCAAAAAACAAGTCTCTCTCAAAAGATGAATGGATAGCAAATTGTGATATATTCATACAAAAGATGCTCAGGAATAAAAATAGATTAATTGTTTATACTTATTAACAATATGGGTGAATCTCAAAATAATTATGCAGAATAAAGGAAGTCAGGCCGAAACCAAATAGACAAAAAGCCTCCCCCCAAAATGAAGTGATGATCTATGACTCCATTTATATAACTTTCGGAAAAATCTGAACTAAGCTATAGTGAAAGAAAGCATATTACTAGTTCTGTATGAGCTATGTATGGATAGGAGTGATAAGAAGGATGGGTTATAAATGGAAAAGGAAAACTTGAGAGTGCTATATACGTTTGGTGTCTTGATTGTGTTTATGATTTTATGGATGCGTATATTTGTCAAAACTCATCAAACGGTACACCTTAAATATTTCCAATTAATTTTTGTCAAGTATTCCTCAAAAAGAGAAATTTTTTCCAATGGATAAATAATTCAATATACTTTCTTAAAGAAAAACTGAGCAAACTAGGTATAGAATGTATTTTCTTCAATCTAAAAATAATTATCTACAAAAATCTTCAGGTAATGTCCTATTAGTAAATATTGATTTCTTTCTCCTCAAGGTCAGGAATAAGACAAGGACTTCCATACTTTTGCTTGTTCTAATTGAACAAAACTTAATTAAATGATCATGTCACTCAGAAGGGAGGCTAGAAAATGCAGTGTTTCAGGCAGACAAGTTTTCATAAAGAAATAAGAGGGGGAGTTGGCCACCATGTCCTACCTGTGGTCCACTGCATACAGTGGGGGTGTCTGTTGTCCCAGGACCCTGCTTCAGACAGATGGAGAAGTCTTGAGGCTACTGTAAGAATAAGACTGAAAACCAGAGGCAGGAGGCTTAAATCCAAATGCTGAGAACACCAGAGAACTCCTGAATCCAAGGAACATTAATTGATAGGAGCTCATCAAACGCCTCCATACCTACACTGAAATCAAGCACCACCCAAGGACCAACAAGTTCCAGAGCAAGACATACCACACAAATTCTCCAGCAACACAGGAACATAGCCCTGAGCTTCAATATTCAGGTTGCCCAAAGTTACACCAAACCCACTGACATCTCAAAACTCATTACTGGACACCTTATTGCACTCCAGAGAGAAGAAATCCAGCTCCACCCACAAGAACCCCTACACAAGGTTCCCTAACCAGGAAACCTTGACAAGCCACCCATCCAACCCCACCCACAACGAGGAACCTCCACAATAAAGAGGAACCACAAACTGCCAGAATACGGAAAGGCCACCCCAAACACAGCAATATAAACAAGATGAAAAGGCAGAGAAATACCCAGCAGGTAAAGGAACAGGATAAATGCCCACCAAACCAAACAAAAGAGGAAGAGATAGGGAATCTACCTGATAAAGAATTCCGAATAATGATAATGAAAATGATCCCAAATCTTGAAAAGAAAATGGAGTTACAGATAAGTAGCCTGGAGACAAGGATCGAGATGATGCAAGAAAGGTTTAACAAGGACCTAGAAGAAATAAAAAAGTCAATATATAAAGAATGCAATAAATGAGATCAAAAACACTCTGGAGGGAACCAACAGTAGAATAATGTAGGCAGAAGATAGGATAAGTGAGGTAGAAGATAGAATGGTAGAAGTAAATGAAACAGAAAAGAATTAAAAGAAACGAGGACAAACTCAGAGACCTCTGGGACAATGTTAAGCACACCAACATTCGAATCATAGGAGTCCCAGAAGAAGAAGACAAAAAGAAAGACCATGAGAAAATACTTGAGGAGATAATAGTTGAAAACTTCCCTAAAATGGGGAAGAAAATAATCACCCAAGTCCAAGAAACCCAGAGAGTCCCAAAAAAGATAAACCCAAGGCGAAACACCCCAAGACACACATTAATCAAATTAATAAAGATCAAACACAAAGAACAAATATTAAAAGCAGCAAGGGGTAAACAACAAATAACACACGAGGGGATGCCCATAAGGATAATAGCTGATCTTTCAATAGAAACTCTTCAGGCCAGAAGGGAATGGTAAGACATACTTAAAGTGATGAAAGAAAATAACCTATAGACCAGATTACTGTACCCAGCAAGGATCTCATTCAAATATGAAGGAGAAATCAAAAGCTTTACAGATAACAAAAGCTGAGAGAATTCAGCACCATCAAAACAGCTCTCCAACAAATGCTAAAGAATCTTCTCTAGATAGGCAACACAGATAGGGGGTATGAACTCAAACCCAAAACAACAAAGTAAATGGCAACGGGATCATACTTACCAATAATTACCTTAAATGTAAATGTGTTGAATGCCCCAACCAAAAAAACAAAGACTGGCTGAGTGGATACAAAAACAAGACCCCTATATATGTTGTCTACAAGAGACCTGCCTCAAAATAAGGGACACATACAGACTGAAAGTGAAGGGCTGGAAAAAGGTATTCCATGCAAATAGAGACCAAAAGAAAGCAGGAGTGGCAATACTCATATCAGATAAAAGAGACTTTAAAACAAAAGCTGTTAAAAGAGACAAAGAAGGTCACTACATAATGATGAAAGGATCATCCAAGAAGAATATATAACAATTATAAATATATATGCACCCAACATAGGAGCACCACAATATGTAAGACAGATGCTAACAAGTATGAAAGGGGAAATTAACAATAACACAATAATAGTGGGAGACTTTAATATCCCGCTCACCCACATGAATAGATCAACTAAACAAAATTAACAAGGAAACACAAACTTTAAATGATACAATAGAACAGTTAGGCCTAATTGATATATATATAGGACATTTCACCCCAAAACAGTGAATTTCACCTTTTTCTCAAGTGCACACAGAAACTTCTCCAGGATAGATCACATCCTGAGCCATAAATCTAGCCTTGGTAAATTAAAAAATCATTCCAAGCCTCTTTTCTGACCACAATGCAGCAAGATTAGATGTCAATTAAAGGGGAAAAACTATTAAAAATTCCAACATGTGGAGGCTGAATAATCAACAAATCATAGAAGAAATCAAAAAAGAAATCAAAATATGAATAGAAATGAATGAAAATGAAAACACAATAACCCTAAACCTATGGGACACAGTACAAGCTGTGCTAAGGGGGAAGTTTCATAGCAATACAGGCTAACCTCAAGAAACAAGAAAAAAGTCAAATAAATAACCTAACTCTACACCTAAAGCAACTAGAAAAGAAAGAAATGAAAAACCTCGGGGTTGGTAGAAGGAAAGAAATCTTAAAAATTAGGGCAAAAATAAATGCAAAAGAAACAAAAGAGACCATAGCAAAAATCAACAAAGCCAAAAACTGGTTCTTTGAGAAGATAAATAAAATTGACAAACCATTAGCCAGACTCATAAAGAACAAAGGGAGAAAAATCAAATCTACAAAATTAGAAATGAAAATAGAGAGATCACAACAGGCAACACAGAAATACAAAGGATCATAAGAGACTACTATCAGCAACTATATGCCAATAAAATGGATAACTTGGAAGAAATGGACAAATTCTTAGAAAAGTACAACTTCCAAAACTGAACCAGAAAGAAATAGAAAATATTAACAGACCCATCAGAAGAACAGAAATTGAAACTGTAATCAGAAATCTACCAGCAAACAAAAGCCTGGGACCAGATGGCTTCACAGCTGAATTCTACCAAAAATTTAGAGAAGAGCTAACACCTATTTGACTCAAACTCTTCCAGAAAATTACAGAGGAAGGTAAACTTCCAAACTCAATATGAAGCCACCATCACCCTAATACCAAAACCCAACAAAGATGCCACAAAAAAAGAAAACTACAGGCCAATATCACTGATGAACATAGATGCAAAAATCCTTAACAAAATTCTAGCAAATAGAATCCAACAACATATTAAAAAGATCATACATAATGACCAAGTGGGCTTTATCCCAGGGAAGCAAGGATTCTTCAACATCCACAAATCAATCAATGTAATACACCACATTAACAAATTGCAAAATAAAAACCACAGATTATTTCAATAGCTGCAGAGAAAACCTTTGACAAAATTCAGCATCCATTTATGATAAAAACCCTCCAGAAAGCAGGCATAGAAGGAACATACCTCAACATAATAAAAGCTATAGATTACAAACCCACAGCAAACATTATCCTCAATGGTGAAAAATTGAAAGCATTTCCCCTGAAATCAGGAACAAGACAAGAGTGCCCACTCTCACTACCATTCAACATAGTATTGGAAGTTTTGGCCACAGCAATCAGACAGAAAAAGAAATAAAAGGAATCCAGATTGGAAAAGAAGAAGTAAAACTCTCACTGTTTGCAGATGACAAGATCCTCTACATTGAAAACCCTAAAGACTCCACCAGAAAGTTGCTAGAGCTAATCAATGAATATAGTAAAGTTGCAGGATATAAAATCAACACACAGAAATCCCTTGCATTCCTATACACTGACAATGAAAACAGAAAGAGAAATTAAGGAAATAATTCCATTCACCATTGCAATGAAGAGAATAAAATACTTAGGAATGTATCTACCTAAAGAAACAAAAGACCTATATCTAGAAAACTATAAAACACTGGTAAAAGAAATCAAAGAGGACACAAATAGATGGAGAAATGTACCGTGTTCATGGATCAGAAGAATCAATATAGTGATTGATTAATATTAGTATACTATCCAAAGCAATCTAAAGATTCAATGCAATCCCTATCAAGCTATCAACAGTCTTTTTAAGAGAACTAGAACAAATAATTTCACAATTTGTATGGAAATAGAAGAAACCTCAAATAGCTAAAGCAATCTTGAGAAAGAAGAATGGAACTGGAAGAATCAAGCTGCCTGACTTCAGTCTCTACTGCAAAGCCACAGTCATCAAGACAGTATGATACTGCCACAAAGACAGAAATATAAATCAATGGAACAAAATAGAAAGCCCAGAGATAAATCCATGCACCTATGGACAGCTTATCTTCGACAAAGGAGGCCAGAATATAAAATTGTGGGAAAGCATTAAAGGAAAAATACTCTCAAAATAATAAAATTCACATTGACCAGAATATCCTCCATTAACTGGAATTTCATCTCAAATTACTGTGTTGTATTAAATAATCATTACACAAATAGATCAGTTATATATTAATTCCTGACAACCACTTTAAATCCCCAAGATCTCTCAAAATTTGCCACTTATAGATACTTGACATATATTAAAAATTCCCCTAAAGACTGTCTGAGCATACTTTGAGATCCATAATGTTTAAATAAGGATAAAGGGCTCACTACATCATATTTACTAACAGAAGTTGAAACAAGGGATGATTTCTCTCTAATACTGTGATTTTTCAGCAGACTATTCCATTCCCTGACCACTTGTAACAGTGTTTTGTTAAAGTTTATATGGGTGCTAGTCTCCACAGCTTACATCTATGGCAGTAAGACCACCCAAACTGTCTGCTTTACTGGAAAGACACATTACCTTGGACACTTTAGCTGTACCAGTTCTCTTCTGGACTCTGTTCTCTTCTATGCCTTCAGAATTTTCCATGGAGCTCCCACCTTTCCTCTTTTCTACAGTCTCTCCAAAGACAGCTCATGCCCAATACCAACATCCAAAATCCCAATTACTTTGCTAAGAAACAGATATATGTTTTCTCCTGCCCTGGAGATTGGACAGTCCTATTAGCATCACCACATCCCAGAGTGAAATGGATCAGTTTCTCTTTACCACATTACCCTTATTTTCGTGTCTGCTAATAACACCATTGTTCTATAACTGACATCAGCAAAGTGCTTGGATGTGTAATACTTAAAAAATGATAACTATTTATTAATGTCATTAATGAGCCCTAGATTTCCAATTTTTAAGTCTTTCTGTCATTTGGCTCCTGCTGCTTCTTCTTCAACCATTGGTTGCCAAGTATTTTGGATTCTATATTTATATATCAATTATTTAGTTGTTTCTTACCGCCAGTTTTCCTGTACTTCTAGGTTAGAGTCATAATATCTTTCACTATTAAAAAGCAATCATAATATCAACACACTAATAATGTTGTCATTCAGTTGCTAAGTCATGTCTGACTCTTTGCAACCCCATGGACTGCAACATGCCAGACCTAATAGTAGCATCTAGCAATTATATATATATATATATATATATATTTATATATATATACATACACACATACATATACATTATATATACATATATATACACACATATACATGATATGTATATACATATATATTAATATATGATACTCTGTCTAGCACTTTGTGTTCAGTTACATGTAACAAATACAATTAAAGTGGCAGAACCAAATATAGGTTTATTTTATTCACTTGACATAAAGTTTGTAGTTCAATCTAGCTAGTCAAGAAAGTCATAAAAGATCTGGGTTCTCTCTGCACCATCATCTTTAAAATGTGAATTTTCTACTTACACAGAAGAGAAAACTATTCATGGTCCACATATCATATTGGCCTAAGAGACATAAAGAAAAAGGAAGGGGAAAGGAGAAATGTATATGCCAACTGAGTCCTTTTTATTTTTAAAAAATATTTATTTTTATCTGTTTATCTTATTTGACTGCTCTAGGTCTTAGTTGTGGCATGCCGAATTTTTGATCTTCATTGAGACCCGCTGTGGGATCTTTCATTGCTATACCAACTGAATTTGTTGTTGACTCTGTCTCACCTATCAGCAAATCAGTATTTTCCCCAGAAATGATGTTCAGTCATCAGTCAAAATTCTTTGGCCCTGTCTATATCAAGTGATCATCCCTATATTCAGGGAAGTAAAAAGATGAAATAGTCTGAGAAAATCGCCACGTTCCCCACATCCCATAAGTGGGTCTAATAGAAAGGCAATACTGCAGAATTGATACTGGCTGGCCAACAAATAGAGCCTGCCATACTATTAACTCATTTAATCCTCAAAACCATGCTCTTAGGTGGACACTCATATCCCCATTTCAGAGGAACAGATGAAGGGTTAGAAAATTAAGCAACTTCTCCACAGCAAGCAAATATATCAAATAGGTACTATTGTATTCCCATTTTACAGATGAGGAAGTTGAGTATTAAAAAATTTCAGATTTAAAATTTTCTGGATAATTTAAGTTGCCCAGTAATCAGGATTCAAGTCTGGTATATTTGACTTATATAGTCACAGTTATTCCAGTCCTAATACCTGAGCAAAGATCTTCTCGTCCCTGCTGTCTCTTCCTAGGTTCTGCAGGTAGATAAATCTTTCTCAAGCATAGTTTTAACGGTGTCTTCAGTCAGCTCAATCTACTGTTAGTCTTTCCACAGATGCTTTTTGGGTTGCTTATAACCCTAGTCTCACCAATGTCCACTGTGCTGTGCTGTGCTGTGCTTAGTCATTCAGTCGTGTCTGACTCTTGGTGACCCCATGGACTATAGCCTGCCAAGCTCCTCTGTCCATGGGGATTCTCCAGGCAAGAATACTGGAGTGGGGTGCCATGCTTTCCGCCAGGACCAATGTCCATTACCGTAAAGCAAGATTATACATCCTTACCTTTTCAATTATGTCTTGACTATTTGATTTTAATGACTAATAAAATTTAACAGAATTTGTAAGTATCGCTTCTAGATAGAAACTTAACAGTGAAAACTGGCTTCACTACATTCTTTCTCCCCTCTTTCACAACAACAAAAAATATTGAGTAGGGAATTCCATCATTTTGGGACCCAGTGTGGAAATGCTGTATACCTGAGTTACACCTGAACCACAGTGTACATGAAGCACAAGTGAGAAATAAATATTTATTACTATGAGCCACTGAGATTGGGTTCATTTGTTACTGAAGCAGTCTTCAATATGGTGTCCTGGCAGACACACAATACTCTGAGCTGGATTAAAGTTTACAGACTGACTGATTACCTGTCACCCGTAAGATTTCTAAACACACTACCTCAGTTATTCCTAAATCATTTGTGATTTCCTAGTTTTCTTGCAGACTTTATCCCTACTTGCAACCCATCTGGTTTCTGATGATGTACCTCTGGCATGATGACATGTAATCCACCTTCAAATACTCATCCTAAATTATCATGTTGTGTGATTTTTGTAAATTGGTTTTCTTTACCTTATTAAATTTTGGTAGAGAACAACTTTTCTCCGATTGTATTCAGCCCATAGTTACACTTGTCAAAATAGAAGCAAATGCTTTGTTTTGGAACTTACATCATCATCTAAAAATGCTCTTCTGTATTTTGTGGTTTAGATATCCATATATGTTATACATATATGAGAGGAAAGGATGATATAGTCAGTGGAATAATTAAGGATTTAGACTTATTCCATCACTACAGAGGCACACAAATTCACAAAAAATGTAGGGTTTTGTGTGATCATAGAAATAGTCTCTGAAATACACATTCATATCTCATTGTTAAATGCCAACGAAGTTACTACATTAGAGAACTACAAAAATACAGTATTATTTTTGTTGCTTCCTACAGATGTATCTAATTTATTATAAGCTAACCTCAACTATTCTGGAATATCATTTGATAGTTCCATTTTGTTCTTTTTGTTTTTATTTTAAGAGTAAAGTGCTAAGAAAAGCAGAATGTGTTGTTTTTTTTTTTTTAAAGCACATTACACTGCCAAAAAGAAATACAAGTATTTTAAAATATGCATGTGTGGTATGACTCATGTGCCAAGCATGTGGGTGTATTAATGTACCCTTTCCTTAAGAGAAATAGCCCATATGGAACTAAACTATATGGGGTCAGAGTCAATCAGTACTCATTGTAATAGGTTTTCCCAAGTTCTTTGATTTATTCAGTTTCTTATGAGTCACAAGCTAGTTCTTTTCCCTGTTGATGCCTGGGCTCCATCTATCAGAATTTTGTCATAATTTCTGTTAAGGCATTACAATTCATAGCAAATATTTTACTCGTAGATTATAAGAAGGCAAACAACTGTCAGCAAGAAATATCATAATAAAACAACTCCTGTGCTTATGGCAATTTTGAGTTTATTATTTAAAAGTGTTGACTTATAGATAATCAGTCAGTCAACACTAATCAAATTCTTAGTATATATGAAATACAATAATAGACATTGTCAGGAGATATAAAAATACTTTGAAAAGTTGACAGTCTAATGGGACAAACAAAAATTGATATGAAAAATACATGAGAACATGTGGTAGTTTTATACACATATACACAAGTATACACAGGCTTGCATGCAAGCATATGTAGGACCTTAAGTGTGTATAATATGTTTGTATGTATGTATGCATATATAATAACTGCACCTATTGAAATTACTATTTGAGATAATTATCAATCATCCAATCCATTACTTGTATTGCACTATTCTCTGTGGCACTGAACATAGTGTTTGGCATTTAATAGGCATTCAGTTAATTTTTATTTAAGTTGATGAATTAGATCTTAAAAAATAGAAAACAATTTTACTGCTAGGCAGGAGACCTGGGTTCAATCCATGGATTGGGAAAGTCCCCTGGAGAAGGGAATGGCTACCCACTCCAGTATTCTGACCTGCAGAATTCCATGGACAGAGAAGCCTGGCAGGCTACAGTCCATGGGGTCATGAAGAGTTGGACACAAGTGAGCAACTTTCACTGCACTTCATTTTAGTAGACTGTACTTCCAAGCATTCTAAATTTGATCTCTTATATTATTAGCAGATATGGCTTGGATGACTACTGACTTCTTATATAAATTAATGTCAAACTCCAAGAAAAAATATTCGTGCCACTAAGCATGTTTGTAAGAATATATTCTAAAAGTAATTTCAAATATTCCAAAAAAGCATCAAACATCAAATAGAAGTACTAGAATAAGTGATTAGACCTCCAAAGCATTATGTAAAGGGGAGGTACTTTTATTTGAATAAGTAAATTCTGGCATGCTTATCATTCTTTCACATTATAAATTTTACTTCTTTAACAATTGTAATTTTCTAATAATCTGAACTGCCCAGCAATAAAATTGGCTTCTTCACAGTTTAATATAAAGCTTATTGGATGAAGTTATGTAGCAAATTATTGAAAATATTATAGTAGAAAGGGGCCATTGATCATTTAGAAATTACTCCTGTTAGAAACAAACATGTCACAGATTCTGAAAATGCAAATTTGAAAGTTTATTCAGAAACAGAATCACCAAATTTGTTTGTGTAAACTCTAAAAAAAGTTAGGTGAAGGTAAAAAGGACTGCCATTACTACTCATGGTGGAGTAGCTTTTTGCAGATGAGTTCTCCTGATAAGAACTGAGGAATGTATCCGCAATGGCTTTTTAATATGTTAAAGGTACTGGAGAGCTAGAAAGATAGCCAGGACTTGAGGATTTAACATCAAAGAAAAAAGGAAAACATTGCGTGTGACATTTTCCCCTCAGGGTTACTTACTAATGTGTAAGTGATGGAAATAAAGTCCAAAGATGTAAAGAGCAGTATTGCATAGGAACCTGGAATGTTAGGTCCATGAATCAAGGCAAATTGGAAGTGGTCAAACAAGATGGCAAGAGTGAACAGTGACATTTTAGGAATCAACTAACTAAAATGGACTGGAATGGGTGAATTTAACTCAGATGACCGTTATATTTACTACTGTAGGCAACAATTCCTTAGAAGAAATGGAGTAGCCATCATAGTCAACAGAAGAGTCTGAAATGCAGTACTTGGATGCAATCTCAAAAATGACAGAATGACCTCTGTTTGCTTCCAAGGCAAATCATCCAATATCACAGTAATCTAAGTCTATGCCCTGACCAATAATGCTGAAGAAGCTGAAGTTGAACTGTTCTATGAAAACCTACAAGACCTTCTAGAACTAACACCCAAAAAAGAGGTCCTTTTCATTATAGGGGACTGGAATGCAAAAGTAGGGAGTCAAGAAATACCTGAAGTAATGGGAAAATTTGGCCTTGGAGTACAGAATGAAGCAGGGCAAAGGCTAATGGAGTTTAGCCAAGAGAACGTACTGGTCATAGCAGAGACCCTCTTCCAACAACACAATGGAAGACTCTACACATGGACATTACTGAATGATCAATAACAAAATCAAATTTATTATATTCTTTGCAGCCAAAGATGGCTCCATATAGTCAGGAAAAACAAGATGGGAAGATGATTGTGGCTCAGATCATGAGCTCCTTATTGCAAAATTCAGACTTAAATTGAAGAAAATAGAGCAAACCACTAGACCATTCGGGTATGACCTAAAACAAATCCTGTATCACTATACAGTGGAAGTGACAAAGATATTCAAGGGATTAGGGCTGATAGACAGAGTGCCTTGAAAGCTATGGGTGCGGGTTCAGAACACTGTACAGGAGACAGGGATCAAGACCATCCCCAGGAAAAAGAAATGCACAAAGGCAAAATGGTTGTCTGAAGAGGCCTTACAAACAGCTATGAAAAGAAGAGAAGAAAAAGGCAAAGGAGAAAAGGAAAGATACACCTATTTGAATGCAGCATTCCAAAGAATAGCAAAGAGAGATAAGAAAGCCTTCCTCAGTGATCAATGCAAAGATACAGAGGAAAACAATAGAATGGGAAAGACTAGAGATCTCTTCAAGAAAATTAGAGATACCAAAGGAAAATTTCATGCAAAGATGGGCACAATGAAGGACAGAAATGGCATGGACCTAACAGAAGCAGAAGATATTAAGAAGAGGTGGCAAGAATACACAGAACTATACAAAAAAGATTTTTTAAGACCCAGATAATCACGATGGTGTGATCACTCACCTAGAGCCAGACATCCAGGTATGTGAAGTCTAGTGAGCCTTAGAAAACATCACTATGAAAGAAGCTAGTGGAGGTGATGGAATTCCAGTTGAGCTATTTCAAATCATAAAAGATGATGCTGTGAGAGTGCTGCACTCAATCTGCTGGCAAAATTGGAAAACTCAGAAGTGGCCACAGGAGTGGAAAAGGTCAGTTTTCATTCCAATCGCAAAGAAAGGCAATGCCAAAGGATGCTCAGACAATCACACAATTGCACTCATCTCACATGCTAGCAAAGTAATGCTCAAAATTCTCCAAGCCCGGCTTCAACAGTATGTGAACCAGGAATTTCCAGATGTTCAAGCTGGATTTAGAAAAGGCAGAGGAACTAGAGATCAAATTGCCACCATCCATTGGATCACTGAAAAAACAAGAGACTTCCAGGAAAACATCTACTTCTGCTTTATTGACTATGCCAAAGCATTTTACTGTGAGGATCACAATAAACTGTGGAAAATTCTTCAAGAAATGGGAACACCAGACCACCTTACCTGCCTCTTGAGAAATCTGTATGCAGGTCAAGAAGCAACAGTCACAATCAGACAGGGAACAACAGACTGGTTCCAGATAGGAGGAGTAGGTCAAGGCTGTTAATTGTCACCCTGCTTATTTAAATTATATGCAGAGTACATCATGAGAAATGCTGGACTAGATGGAGCACAAGCTGGGATCAAGATTGCCGGGAGAAATATCAATAACCTCAGATATGCAGATGACACCACCCTTACAGCAGAAAGTAAAGAAGAAATAAAAAGCCTATTGGTGAAAGTGAAAGAGGAGAGTGAAAAGTTGGCTTAAAACTCAACATTCAGAAAACTAAGACCATGACATCTGGTCCCATTACTTCATGGCAAATAGATGGGGAAAACAGTGGAAACAGTGACAGACTTTATTTTGGGGGGCTCCAAAATCACTCCTGATGGTGACCGCGGCCATGAAATTAAAAGACGCTTACTCCTTGGAAGGAAAGTTATGACCAACCTAGATAGCATATTGAAAAGCAGAGACATTACTTTGCCAACAAACGTCCATCTAGTCAAGGCTATGGTTTTTCCAGTAGTCATGTATTGATGTGAGAGTTGGACGGTGATGAAAGCTGAGCGCCGAAGAATTGATGCTTTTGAACTGTGGTGTTGGAGAAGATTCTTGAGAATCTTCTCAAGGAGATCCAACCAGTCCATGCTAAAGGAGATCAGTCCTGGGTGTTCATTGGAAGGACTGATGTTGAAGCTGAACCTCCATTACTTTGGCCACCTCATGTGAAGAGTTGACTGGAAAAGACCCTGATGCTGGGAAGGATTGGGTGCAGGAGGAGAAGGAGAGGACAGAGGATGAGATGGCTGGATGGCATCGCCAACTCAATGGACATGAGTTTCAGTAAACTCTGGGAGTTATTGATGGACAGGGAGGCCTGACGTGCTGTGGTCCATGGGGTCGCAAAGAGTTAGACATGACTGAGTGACTGAACTGAATTAAACTAAACTGAAGTGGCACAGAGCTGAGGCCATAGGAAGGAGAGTGGAAGGCAGCATCTCATGATCTGGGAAACTTAGCAGAGTTTTCTAGAGTCTCACAGAGCTGAAGAAACAACAGTTGGAATTCAGGAACAACTGGTGCTGAGTCTGGCCTCTGTACCCTGACACCACATTAATTCTTGGAGACAGATTTTCAGGTGAAGTAGAAAAGAACAGCTTTAATACTTTGCCAGCCAAAAGTGGCCACAGCAAGCTAATGTCCTCAAAACTGTATGTCCCAACCTAAAGTGAGTAGTGAGTTTTGGAGTAAATGTTCAAAGAGGAGAGTGTGATCAGCTTATGAACATTCTAGTTGGTTGGTGGTGATGTAATTGGGAGACAGCATCATCAGCCTCTGGTTCCAAACCTGTATGGGGTCTACATGAGTGAGTGAGTGAGTGAGTGAAGTTGCTCAGTTGTGTCCAACTCTTTACAATCCCATGGACTATCGCCTACCACGCTCCTCCATCCATGGGATTCTCCAGGCAAGAGTACTGGCTGCTGCTGCTGCTAATTCGCTTCAGTCGTGTCCGACTCTGTGCGGCCCCATAGACGGCAGCCCACCAGGCTCCCCCGTCCCTGGGATTCTCCAGGCAAGAACATTGGAGTGGGGTAACATTTCCTTCTCCAAAGAGTACTGGAGTGGGTTGCCATTTTCTTCTCCAGAGGATCTTCCTGACCCAGGGATCAAACTTGGGTCTCCCACATTGTAGGCATTTGCTTTACCATCTGAGCCGCCAGGGTAGTCCACATGCTGGGTCTGCATGCTGGGGAATACACAGTTAACTTCTCCCACCTTGTGGCGGTTTCAGTGTCTATTTACAAGATAGTTCAAAGATATTTTAATGTGTATCCATTGTTAAGAAATCAAGACCTTTCCCCAAGGCTACTGTTTCTTGACTGCTCCTCCCTTGTCTAGACATCTCCTCCTTTCCCTAAATAACTATTTAAGCCTGACTGTTGGAAATCAGGGAAGGTTGTGAAGACTGAATGAAACCTATTTCCTGCAAACAAGAAACAAATGTGGGACACAAGACTTTTTTGCCCAGGAATCCATAGGGCCCGGCTTGTTTCCAATCCCTATTTTTCTCTAGTACTCTTCAGTCTTGAGAAGAACAGGTGTTGGGCAAGCAAGGGAACAATCATTTTGGATAGAGATGTTAATCATGTTAGGATTGTCTGAGACACATGTAATCCATGGAGTATATACTGAAATAATAGCAAAAAGACTATAACAAAGACAAGAGAAAAATGAAAAAACTTTTAATGTTTGATTAGGTAAAAGAAAGAATAAAGGGAAAATAATATAAAACAGGAAAAAACTATATAAAGGGGTAAAATGACAGATTTAAATGATAATACATCAAATGTAATGGATGAAATATTTCATAGAGAGGAAAAAAAGAGACAGAGTCACCAGTATGGTTAAGATGTTAAAACTCTACTTAACTTAAAAGAGACGCACCTTAAATACAGGGATACAGAAGATAAAAATAGAAGAAAGGGAAAAGATTTGTTATGAAAATACTAATATAGAGATAGTTGGGGTAGATATATCAAAATGGAACAGATTAGACTTAAGGAAAAGGCATTATTTGAAATAACAAAGATAACCAAACAACATGAAAATTAAAATGTCGTAGGTTTAGTTTAAAAATATATATAACAAAATGAAGGAAATAAAGGAGAAATAGATTAATATATAATCAAAGAAGGAGGCTCATGTTTTTCAAAAATTTGAAATCAATAAAAGTAAACACATGATTTGTATGAATAAATATCAACTAAGTAGCTTATAAAAAAAAATCACACTCAGCACTGAAAAAGTGCATATTTCTTACACATCTCAAACAGTCATGAAGAGAGAATCAGGACCCAGGGTGTTTCCCTAGGTGGGTTGGAGAGTGAAACATTTTAGATTTCACAGGATGAAAAAAATTTATAGTATGCTATATCAGAAAGCTAGTATCAACAGATTTGAAAGAGTAAAAGCCATCCAGAACATGTTTTCTGATGGTAGAAACCAGAAATTAGGCCCCAAAAGACAACTACTTGGAAAATAGTTAAATAATTTCAAAATAACCCAATAGTTAAAGGATGAATCTCAGTGGAAATTAGACTGTGGACAATATTTAGTTTAAACTTATTAATAATGAAAATAAAACAGTTTAAAGTTGTGGGATACATGTAAAACTGTCAGCTTTAAATATATACGTTAGAATAACAGCTTAAAATTCAGTTAGAGAGCATTCACTTAAAGAAAATAACAGCAAATTAAACCAAAAATAATAATAATAAAAGAAACAATAAAGGCAAAATAACAGTAAAACTGATCACAGAATTTAAATATAGAAAATAAAAATCCCCAAATTAGAAATTTAAAAAAATAATATAAATAATGGGCTGATCAATAATAAAAAGAGGAAAAACAAATCATTAGTGAAAAGAAAAAGAATTACTGAAATAATAAAGAAATTACAAGGAAGTAAAAGGATTAGTATGAATAAGTTATGTAAACAAAGTTAAAAATATAAAAGAAATTGAAGAAAAGCCTAGGATGCCAAAATTAACAGAGAAAAAATTTAAAATCTGAACAGTTCTATATCTGCTGAAGATATTAAGTCCATAAAATAACCCCTTAAACAGAGGGCTTCCCTAGTAACATCTTTCAAAACTGTAAAGAAAAATATCTTTCCGACACAGAATCTTCCAGAGAAAAGTTCAGGAATCCCCTTCTCAACTTGTTTTATAAAGCCAGTGCAAAGTTTATCACACAAACCAACAAGGCTATTTATTACATAAAAAGAAAATTATAGGCTAATCCTCTTGACAACTCAAATTAAAAATACCAAAAAATAAAAATAAAGTTTACTGAATCAGAGTATGATGGGGATGAATAAACACATCATGGCTAAGTAAGGTTTATTCTATGACTCCAAAATTAGTATAACATTAAAAAATCAAAGAAGACTTCTGGGAATACAGAACAGATGTACTTCCCTGTTTTTCTTGCTAAATGCAGCCAAAAATTTCTGAACATTATTGTGAAACAAACATAAGAAAACTCTCAAAAGTGGAGATAAGCAAGTAGATTGACTGGGACTTCAGGAACTGAGGAATGGCATAATATTGAGATTCCTGGGTTTCCTCTTAGTCTAATATACCCAAGATACAGACTCAAGAAGCCAGGAATATGCAATGAGCACAGTCCAAAAAAAATAAATGCTCTCTCTAGGAAAAGGACCGGAGAAGGATAGCTTAGACACAAAACCTTTAGGTAAGAACACTCTACTCCAGCCAAACACTACAGGAAAAAACTGTGGTTATACCTACACCTATGCTAGCAAAAGACAAGGGGGTGCCTAGACTTTGACTCTTCCAGACAGTAACAGGGCATCAGATGTCACTCTCCAGGTATGTGTCAGAGAAGAATGAGTCAGGAACAGTCACTTTTATTCCTGCTAAACAGGAACGAGGACCCCCTCATGTTGTCAGTGTAGACTAGGTGGGAAGCTGAGGTTGCAAACCTCACCCAAAAGTTGTGACGAGTCCATCGTATGCTGCGGTAATATACGAAAAGGCCTGTGGAGAGTCAGGCCTTCCACTACTCTCCAGTTATAATGAAACCATCGCTTCATTGGTGTCAGTAGAAGCCATGTTGAAATGAAACAATAAGTAATGAGATACTCCTGTTCTTGCCAGCTGGCAAGATACGGACCAGAATTTCTACCACTGTCAGGCAGTAATAAGGAAACTGTTCCCTTTAGGTTTCAATTGATAAAGAGAAATTTACTGGGAAACTTGACTTCTATCATGTTTGGCACTAACGAGGTGGTGCCTTCTTCCCCTGATGTATCGGGGTGAGAAAATGCCAACAGAAACAGGTTTAAGTAATATCCAGAGTGTCATAACATAAGCCAGCATATCCAGGATTCATTCACTATCACTCACCAACAAAGAACCGGGAAGACCTCCAAGATAATATCCACAGACACTAGATAGACTAAAGGATGCGTAGGTAGCTAATAGTGATATATAGATACCAATGGGGAAATGACAGGGATGCTAGAAGTATCTGATAAAGATTTTAGAGCAGTCTTAACAACAATGTATCAAGGATTACAAACACACTGTAAAAACATGAGAAAATAGACAGTCTCAGTAAGGCAGTAAAGTCTCAGAACAGAATTTTTAAAATTTTTAAAGAACCAAATGGGAAAATTTAAGCTGAAAAAATATGTACCAAAATAAATAAACTCAATCGAAAGGCTTAACAGCAGAATGAAGAATAAAGGAAAAAGAATCAGGTGTTTGCAAGAATACAGAAACTTGTATACCCTTTTGGTGAAACTATAAGTGAACTGAAACACTCTGAAAGGCAAAGTGTTTATCTGCTATCTAATACCTTTGAGGATGTACATATCTTAGGGTTTAGCACTTTAATTTCTGGAAATATTTGCCTTAGAGAAACTTCCATTATATAATCATGGAACCATAAACAGTGATGTTCACTGCAGCATTATTTATAATATTTTTAAAAAGGAAACTAAATAGAATATGGATAACTAAGCTGATATAGTCCCATGATAGAATATGATACATGTAGCATTTCAAATGAATTAACTAGGACTCCTTGTTCTCATATGAATTGATACAAGCATTTCATGAAAGAAAATAAACCATGCAGGAGGATTTCATTCACCTAAACTTTAAAAGCAAACCAAGTTCAAGTATGTGTGTATGATGGATAAATGTAAGTTACACTTACATTTTATAAAGAATAAAAACATAAGTGAAGGGCTATGTGTCAAGTTCAGAACAGGGGTTATTCTGGATAGGGGAACGTAGAGAAATAAATGCATCTTCAGCTTTGCCTGTCATGCTGTATTCTATAAAGAGAAAGAGATCAATTGAGAAGTGAAACATGAGTCCAAAATGGCAAATTATTAATATCTGTTCATCCTAGCTGGTAGCTACATAGATGTTTATGATAGCATTTTCTTCAGCCTTCCATCTGCTGGCAGTATTCTATAATAAAAAATAAGAGAAGCAGGCCTGTGAGATGACTCATCACTAAAATTACTCAAGTATATACTTTAAAGAACAAATACACACTTAAGAGTAACAGTGTGAGAGGGTCTTATCTGTCAAGTATAGAGACTCTAAACAGATTTCTATTCGAGCCCTAAGAGGTATAGAGACTACAAAAATTTCAGCAGGGTTTGAAAAGTCTTTTCCAATGAACAAAGCCTCCAGATATTAGAAGTTTCCCTAATTTACCTTGTCAATTCATTAGCCTCCTTTACAGAACAGAATTTTAGCATAATGAAGGAAATTAGCAGTCTCCCACTTATATTCCAGAAGTTCCCACTCACCCAAGAGAAGCTGAATGTTGCTTGTGCGGCTCTCAGTGCACCAGACTGCACCATTAAATATCACTTGTCACTAGCTTGCTTAAAGAATTATTAAGCATTTCTTAGGCTAACAGACTTAAGGTGAAATCCAAATTTGGCAATACATTTGGGCACCTGTTGTGTTTTAAACCTCATTTTTAAAAAACTTACTTGTTAAATGTATTAATAGTGCTCACTCAGTCGTGTCCAACCCTTAATGACCCATAGACTAAGCTCTCCAGGTTCCTCCTTCCATGGAATTCTTCAGGCAAGAACACTGGAAGGGGTTGCCGTTACCTCCTCCAGGGGATCTCTCCGACCCCAGTGGTCAAACCCACATCTACTGCATTGCTGGTGAATTCTTTACCACTGAGCCACTAGTGTATTAATACAGTATCTTAATGGAAGTACAGACAATACAAATAAAGTGGAAGTTCTGCTTTGCATCTCCAAAATTATCTTAGGTTCCACTTGTCTGTCCGGAGAAAGCCATTGTTATCAATTTAGAGCAGGGTTTCTGAATGTCAGCAGTAGTGACATTGTGGTTAAGGTAATTCTTTACTGTGAGGCTGTCTTGAAGGATACTCAATAGCACTCCCAATTTTTATCTCCTAGGTTCCAATTGAACTTCCTCTGTCCCCACTGTTATAACCAAAAATGTCTTCAGGCATTGCAGAATGTCCCCTGTGGAGCAAAATCTGTACTGATTCAAAACTGCTATCTAAAAGTGTATCATTTGAGACTTTTACCATGCATTTATATATAAAACTTTATACATATGCTGAAATACATAGGATTTGTGTGTGTGTTTTTAAAATATAAATGGTGTCATATATGCACATTTTTCTGCATCTTGGTTCTTTTAATCTACTGGTAGATATTACAAATCTTTCAACATCTGTAGCTTATTCTTTTTATTTGCTAGGTATTATTCTTTAACATGGATATACTATTTTGTTTAACCATGAATATTTAAGCTGACTTAAGTACATTTAACCTGCTAGAAAAAGACATTATACATCTTTGCTCCCAACTGTAACTAAAATTGTTGCCTTTCCAGTCTCTGTGAGAGTCCCCTCTGCTTCCTATTTCTATCAAACAGAATAAAAATAGGCAAAACCAATATTTTTAAATACCCTCAG
Organism: Antilocapra americana; assembly: GCA_007570785.1. NCBI lineage: Eukaryota > Metazoa > Chordata > Mammalia > Artiodactyla > Antilocapridae > Antilocapra > Antilocapra americana. Next base: position 17,877,600 of record ML660201.1, read on the forward strand.
CTCTCTTACACATTTTCTGAATTATTCTTCATCCCTATCCTTTCCTTTCTGATGAAGGAGCCACCATATCTAGGTATAAACAGGCCTTGGGTTTCTTTCAAGCGATACCTATCACAGTCTGCTTTTTTTCCTTGGGCATTTTGAAGCTAAACATTATTGCAGCTATAAATCACCCATTCACAGACTCATTTCCCTTGAAAGAGCCTAACATCCTCTTGGGTGTCCTATTTGAGAAGCATTGATCTGAGCTGGAAGCTGTGTGGCAGAGTGGAAAACAGCCTAGATCAGGATTGAAAAAAACAGGTTCTGTCCTCCTGTGTTGTAAACCATGGGTCCCCAACCTCCAGGATCTAATGCCTGATGATCTGAGGTGGAGCTGATGTAATAATAATAGAAACAAAGTGCACAAGAAATATAATGTGCTTGAATCATCTGGAAAACATCTCCCCCACTCTAGCCCATCCACAGAAAAACTGTCTTCCATGAAACCGGTCCCTGGTGCCAATAAAGTTGGAGACCATTTCCTTAAGCAACTTGCTTTTTAACCCAAGCCTCAGTTTTCTCCTTGGAGTTATAAAGATTTGAGTAAGATGGGTCCAGGCTGCAGATCTAGGCTTTCGTGACTCTGTTTTGATTAGATGCCAGTTTTGTATAGATTTTATTTATCTGGCTGATAATTACTATGTCAAATATTCCTCATATTCTCTGTGTAGACAAAGTAGAACTGGGAGTTAGAGAAGTTTCCTATGTAATTCATGTGATAATCTAATGATAAAAAACAAAACCACCTTTTTGCAGGCTTATCTGAAATATTCAAAGATATTTTTCTCAACTCTCAACTGAATTTAGCCTTTACCAGTCAATAATACCTATTATTATACCTAAAATGTCCATTATGTGTATGTATACCAAATCATCACATTATACACTTTAAATGTATGCAACTATTTCTAGAAATCATTCCTAAATAAGGTTAAAAATATCAATTTCTTATATCATAGAATAAGTTATTATGTAAGACTGAGTCCCTTCGTTGCTCATCTGAAACTATCACAATATTGTTAATAGGCTATATTCTAATACAAAATAAAAAGTTAAAAAAAAACAATTCTGCCATTAGAGGCTTTAATTTCAAACTATTTAATTAGTAATTAGATCAGAAAAAAATATTTCCTAATATAGAATATAATGCTGTAAAACATCCAAAGACAAGTCAAAACATAATTGAGTCAAAATTAGTAAAATCTGTACTTTCCCTGGGAATGTAGCCACTGGTAGAAAAATATTGATATAATGACCATATCCAACTCTAGTTGTTTCATCTTCAGTCCTGTGTATGCTGTGCTGAGGTCCGTGTTTTCCATGAAATGATTCTAGTGAAAACAAAAATGTGGTCTTCATAAGCCTTTTGGCAGGCATATGTTGACCACTTATGTCTCAAGGTCCAATCAAAATCAGACACATGAGTACTGACAACTAATTTTTCCATTTTCTTCTTTCTTTCATGACTGTAACCATTGCCTCATCTTGATTTACAAGCAAAACATGTTTCTCTATTAGTTAAACAAAATGTAGTTTAATCTTAAAAGATGGATTTATTCCATCATTCATTTCTCTTTTGAATGAATAGTGTTGTCTGAGAAAAACGTACAGCCTGAAAGTTGAGAATTATGTTTTATTTGGTGAATACTGAGAACTGAAGCCTGGAACATAGCCTCTCAGATAGCTCTGGGGGACTGTTCCAAAGAGGTAAGGGAAGAGCAAGGATATGTAGGTTGTTGTTAGTTACCCAGTCATGTCTGACTTTTTGTGACCCCATGGACTGCAGTACACCAGGTCTCCCTGTTACTCACCATCTCCCGAAGTTTGCCCAAGTTCATGTCCATTGTATTGGTGATGCCATGAAGCTATGAGCCATGTGTGTAGGGCCACCCAAGATGAATGGGTCATACAGAGAGTTCTGACAAAACATGGATCCACTAGAGGAAGGAATGGAAAAGGCAATGGCACCCCACTCCAGTATTCTTGCCTGGAAAATCCCATGGATAGAGGAGCCTGGTAGGCTACAGTCCTTGGGATTGCTAAGAGTCGGACACAACAGAGCGACTTTACTTTCACTTTCACACATTGGAGAAGGAAATGGCAACCCACTCCAATGTTCTTGCCTGGAGAATCCCAGGGAAAGGGGAGCCTGGTGGGCTGCCACCTATGGGGTTGCACAGAGTTGGGCATGACTGAAGCGACTTAGCAGCAGCAGCAGCAGAGGAGAGAATAGTAAACTACCCCAGTATACTTGCGAGAACCTCTTGAACTGTATAAAAGGGCAAAAATACTTAGGAGTAAATAATAAAATTGAAATATCAAAAGATTATCATTAATTAAAGATAAAAATGAAGATCTCAAGTTAATAAATTTAGTGATTTTTCTATGTATAGGAAGATGCAAGAGTCTAGGCCCATTGAAATCAATCTTTTGATATGCACCTTAACTATCTAGGGCACTTAATTATCCTGAATCGCCTCAGGGGGCATGGTAGGTGTGGCTGCAGTAGGTAGCTGGCTTGATGGTCATAACATCCTGTTTACTGACTGACACAGCAGGTGGCATTTTTTATCCACATTAGAAACCTGGTTATTGATCTAAATTCAATTAACTGGACACTTTGTAAATCAGGCAAAATGTGAATGAGGCAGACACAGCTTCCTCATGTCAATTGCAAAATGAGGTCTTTTTCTCCAAAACAAAATAAACACATATGCTAATCAAAGATGGTTAACTCTTTTGTACATTTTATCAAGGTTAATAATATTAGATAGGTTGCAGATCATACCGATAACTCTATTCTTTTTGTTTGTTTGTTTGTTTGTTTTGTTTTATTTTATTTTATTTAATTTTCTTTACTTTATTGTGTGAGTTTTGCCATACGTTGACATGAATTCGCCATGGGTATACATATGTTCTCCCTCCAGTAACACTATTCTAAAAGCACCTGTCTATAGTGCATATATAAAAAAGTGCCTCTAGGGAGCCCCTTAGGCAAAAGTGATCATAGTTTTGATTCTGTAACTCCCAAACTCTGAACACAACTGACTGAACTATGACCCCTGAAAGCAGCCTATCTGTTAGCTGGGAAGTGGCAAATGAGAGACTCTGAATGGAAGCAGTCTTCCCAATTCGGAATGATAATGGTCAGTTAAATCAACCAGATCCTCTTTCATGGTGGTTTGGATTGGAAATACAGAAAGTCCGGGAATTCCCTGGTGGTGCAGTAGTTAAGCATCTGCCTCCTGATGCAGGAGAGGTGGGTTTGATTCCTGGTCAGTGAACTAAGATCCCACATAAAAGGTGTTACAGTAGGCATAAAAGTGGGTATGAGCAGGGGCCAGGTGGCTGGAAACCACATATCTTGTAAACAGCAGGTGTTCATAGGCAGACAAAAGAAAGTAGGAACTTCCAGACTGACAGGAAACCACACATCTTGAGTGATAAGATTCTGGGACTCAGACAAAGGAAAGTGGGAAAACAGAATCTCCTGCATCTGAATGTAACCGGATGGTCATTGTGCTCCATGAAATTAGGCTTACAGATAAGTATCCATCATGCAGCCATGACAGTTATGATTTGAGCTAAATAAGGACAACCCCCCACCCGCCCCCACCTTGGGAAATTGGAGCTGGGATGAAAATCAGGGAAGCCTACCCTCAAACTCCTCTTTTCCCAGTGAATATTCCGCCCCTTCATTTGTATGCCCCCAGGGCAGCAGCTCTTCACATGTCTGCCCACTCTCCCTCTAAGGATATATCCTTGCTTAAACTCTCACTTTACTTTCTTAACTTTGCTTCGCCTCCAAATTCTTTCACAGTGAAGTCTGTGTGTGCATGCTCAGTCATGTCTAATTCTTTGAAGTCACATGGACTGTAACCTGCCAGGCTTCTCTGTCCTTGAAATTCTCCAGGCAAGAATACTGAAGAGGGTTGCCATGTCCTCCTCCGGGGGATCTTCCTGACCCAGGGATCAAACCCACATCCCCGGTGTCTCTTTCATTGGCAGGAGGATTCTTTACCACTTTACAATGAAGAAAGAACCTTAAATTCAGTGGCAACCTGGGGTGGGGAGGGATGGAGGAACTAAATTGTAGGCTGCAATGAAGACCCAGAACAGTCAAAAAAAAAAAAAAAAAGCAAAGAAAAATCCATTGGAAGTGGAGGGAGGGGAGAAAAAAAACAAAATTGCATAGTGACAGAAAATATGTAAATAGCAAGGTGACGGAATCCAGCAAGAAACTGAAACTATAAGTAGATAGAAATCATAAGACAGAAAAGAGAATTCCAAAACAGAAGGTGAAGATTCATGGAATAGAGACAAAGGAATTGAGTTGCTGTGTCAGCAAGGATCCACGGACTCTTGCTTATGAGAAGGCAATGAGAAAGACTGAAGGCCAGCATGGGTTATGTTCCTAAATCCAACTTGCTGACATTGTACCAAGATTCAAAATCCAGAATCCAGGCTGCATATTCTTAGACTGAATTGAGCTAAGCCTGGTGCTGAAGATTTAACAGTATAATAGAAGAGAGAAAAAGCGTAATATCCTAACAGACCATACAAAGCCTCAGCTGAGTTCTCTTCTCTTCCCATCCTACTCCATACCTTTGGGCTAAAGAAAAGAATCTAAAACATGAATATACAGTCCTAAAACTATAGTTCAATAATATATAACAACTTCAGATACAGTAAGAATTAAAGGAGAAGTTATTCCACACTTCAACAGAGCAAATGAAATTTCTGGAAAAAGCTTCCCACAATATATATAAGCAAAATCAAAATACATAGCACAGTAACTAGATTGAGAACATTGTCCAATAGAATGAAATAGAAATAATAGCTGATGAACTCAATCTTGAATAAAAAAAAGAAATAACTCAAGTATCAGAAGAAAATTCTCCACAAATCCTTTGTGCTAGAGAAGACCCTAGTAAGTCACTAAATTAAATAGACTAAGACCTCCAAAATAAAATAATTTATTATCTTTTAACATTGTTATGTATTTATTTGGCTCTGCCAGGTCTTAGTTGCAGCACTCAGGATCTTTGATCTTCCTTGTGGCATGCAGGGTCCTGAGGTGTAGCATGCAAATGCTTTAGTTGCATAGGTGGCAACCTAGTTCCCTGACCAGGGATGGAACCCAGGCGCCTGCACTGGGAGTGTGGAATCTTAGCCACTGGACCACCAGGGAAGTTCTCAAATTACTTTTTTTAAAAGAAATTTAAAAAAGGAATTTCAAAGCTGAATTAAATTTAAAAATAAAACTATATTAGGAAGTTGGGGAGTGGTAATTGGGGGAAGTTGGAGAATGTTAGTCGTTCTGTTTTAAAAAGGAAGTTAAGATAAAATTGCAATGCTATTTCACAATAATAATGATGCCAATAACTTAATATTTTTCACAATACTATTTTTTAACTTTAGAGGGATCATTTAGAAAAACAAACTTTGTATAGTGAATTATTATTAGATATTCAATTTCTTTGTGCTTCTTTTTTGTTTAATTTGCATAAATTAAAGTAACAATTCTATTAATATCAATTACATAATGATGCCATTTTTAGAGTTTTTCTGATTTTATAATGATATATCTCTGTCTTCCTATGTACATAAATACATTTGAAATGGCGTTTGCCTAATAGCAGTAACAGTTATTTCTGGAGAATAAGATTGATTTAAAAATTTTCCTCTGTGTGATTTACTACATTACTTTAATCCCATAATCAGAGTATGTATCAGTGTCATAGAATTAGTAAATCTATTTAAAATGTGACCAGACAGAATGTTGCCCATATCTTGGAGTGAGGTTCACAAATATCTTATTTCCTCTTTCTTCAGCCATCATCAGAGACTATTCCATGGAGTACAAGACAATAATGCAAAAAATCTTTTGTGTCTTTTCAAAGAAAATAAATGTCAAGATATTTTCACATTTTCTCACAGTATTATCAAAACTTATTGAAATGCTAAAAGGTTTACATTGTCTTTTTAGTATCTGTTTCATTTATCTCCACTCTGATATTTATAATTCCCTTCCTTCTCCTGACTTTGGGCTTCATTTATTCTTTTTTCTAGTTTTTTTATATGTAAGGTTAGAGCGTTTATTTGTGATTTTCTTGTTTCTCAAAGTATGTCTGTATTGTCATAAACTTTCTCCTTAATACCTCTTTTGTTGCATCCCATAGATTTTGGTATGTTGTATTTTCATTTTCATTTGTCTTTGCATGAACAGTTGAATGGATAAAGAGGATGTGGTTTATATATGACACTGGAATGCTACTCGGCCATTAAAAAAGATAAAGTCTTGCCATTTGTGACAACATGGATGGCTTCTGAGGGTATTATGCTAACTGAAGTAAAATATACAAAGGAAGGTAAATGTATGATTTCACTTATATGCAGAGTATAAAATACAAGCAGGCAAAATAAATGAACCAAACAAACAGAAACAGACACCAATTACACAAAAACCAATTATGGAGAACAGAGTAGTGGTTACCAGATTGGAATGGATAGGGGAATGCAATATGGGAAAGGGGATCAAAGGTATGATCATGACGGAAACTAAAATTTTGGTGGTGAGCACATTTCAGCATATACAGATATAGAAGTACAATGTTGAATATATGAAACTTAAAAAACAAAAACAGCACAAGTAAAGAACCTGAAGATGAGCTAAAGTCTTGGCCTTTAAGTTTCTATGAAGAAAATCTACATTTAAAGAGAAAAAAATCTTAAGGAATGTAATTTCAATGACTATCTCACTCAAGTGTTTAGCTTCACTATTTTGTTTTATTTTTTAAATTTGAGTGTTCATGTATCCACTGCAGAAGCTGAAGAACGCTGAAGATAATTTGCAAAGAAAAAAGCCCAGTACTCATAGGAAATATTTCATGCTACTTGAAAGGGAGGATCCATGGGATCCACAAAGTTGATCTACTGATACCAGATATCGACCCCTTGTGTCTGCTACGTCTCTGCAAGTAGTGGCACTTTGGTTCCCAGAGTAAACATTGTCACCCCCTTCACACTATTTAGGCTCTGTCATTCATGTACATTTGCATGAATCTGAGAATGAAAATTATCATCAGAAGCATCACGTTCACATGTCAAGAATGACACATGGAATCAATAACTGGAACCAAGCTATATAACTGTCAAGAAAAGAAACCTTGAATACATGAGTATAAATCAGCTAAATCATTCTCTAAAGACACACATGAACTTTATAAGTGATACACTGAGGTAGGTGATCAAGGACAGTCATTGAGCATGTTTTGTCTTTGAGAATCACGGCATCTCAAGATAAGAAAAGTCAAGAACAAATGAGTCTGGCTCCATGTCTTTGCCACTGCAGAGTTTCTGTCAACCACCAAATCTATGTGTTTTTCCACTCCAGATTCAAATTCCCAAGGCTACAGCAATTCTGTCTGTTGCCTCAGGAGGAGTGCGTCATCTAACACTGCCAGCAAGATGTCATTGAGAGTTAGCCTAAATGCTTCCCTTATTTTCATTGCATTACTTCTAGTTATCCCCTACTGCGCCATTCTAAATACTGTAATTTCACTCTCATCAGTTTTTATTTCTTTTACATATTCACAGGCTATCATTATTTCCCCCTTCTTTTGACTCTAAGCTCTTCTAATTGTTTCTTGTAAGTAAGACCTTTCATCCTTTTTTTCCTCTGAAGACATAGTGGTGAGTATAGGGTGCCTTTTATTTATTTTTCATTGCATGGGAAGAATATGGTCCATTTATAAAACTTTTTCAGGAGATAAATCACCTAGATCACAGGAGCTGGACGTTTTTGACAATGTATTACTTGCTCTACTGATGATGCTTGAATTCAGGGTCTGTTCTCATAAAAATTGTTCTTATGGATCATTTGACACAGCCTATGGTGTTGTCAGTATCTCAGACAATCTCTTATTGGCTGGCTTTGTCCATGTTCACCACAGCATTTCTAGGATTCAAGTAAGTTGCAGTGAATTTGTGAGCTTCAGATTGGATGCCAGCAAGAAATTCACGAGATGTGACACTAATGAGAACAGAGTTTATTAAGCAGTGATGAGTTCAGTTTCTATCATTCAACTGTTTAGCAGGATGCCCTGCCAACAGTGATTCATAAAACATACCCTGAGATGCATCCATGATTCCTCCTTTCATTTGAAAAGTTCTGAGATGTGGTATGGATAATGGTAAACTAATATTTTTCATGCTCTCTGAGCTAGAAGAGATCATTACTGTCCAACTTCCCAATTCAAATTAGGTCCTGGGGCTTAGCTGCATGTGTATCAAGATGGTGCAGAACTCCCCTGTGACAATGATTGAAGAGCTTCCATCTGTAACAGAACATTTTCTCCGATCCATATTTTACACAGTTGGTTCACAGAAGCAGATAGCTATTGGCAGCAGTTAGCTCATAATCCACATGTAAGGAAGATCTTTAGATAATGCATATTCTGAAACCAGCTAGAATAGGGCATTCTGAAAAGTAAAGTGTAGATGTTCAAAAGAAAATTAAGATGAAATTCTTCTAAGAAAATGATGCAGACAGTATTCATTATCCTCAACTATTCCTTAATGTTTTCTATCAACTTCCATGAATGTTTCCAGACAACACACTGTAAAATTTCCTTCTTGGCCAAATTTTCATTTGTTTGTTTTCAGTTTAGGATACTTTTCCCTGAGTTTCAGTTCGGTTCAGTTCAGTTCAGTCGCTCAGTTATGTCTGACTCTTTGCGACCCCATGGACTGCAGCACACCAGGCCTCCCTGTCCATTGCCAACTCCTGGAGTTTGCTCAAACTCATGTCCATTGAGTCAGTGATGCCATCCAACCATCTCTCTTCTGTCATTCCCTTCTCGTCCTCCTTTAGTTTACTCATTTCTTTTCTTCTTCTCATCCCTCTAAATATGGCTGTTTCCTCAAGAACTTTTTCTTGAGCTGCATGTTTGATTTCTCATCATTTTCACATTAGGAATTCATACTCACTTTATCAGCTACCTTTATAAGAGTGACTCCAAAACCTCTAATGTATATATGTACAGCAGAAACCAACACAACGTTGTAAAGCAATTATCTTCCAATTTAAAGAAAACCAAAACCAAAACAAACAAACAAACAAAAAAACTCTAGAGGTACAGAAATGAGTATGCAACTGCTTGCTGGAAATCACCTGAAATTCTTTCAGGCAACTCAAATGTAGAATTGCTCAAACTGAATTAAACTTCTCTCCCTATATTTCCTTTGTTTGCTTCATGACTTCATTTCCTCTCTTATTACCTTCCAAACCTCATTATCATTTTTGAATCTTTCTTCTTGTCTTCCCTGTTTTTACTCCTTCCCTAATACAATCCCTAATAAAATAATTCCCCAGTGTATCTGTGTGAAGGATGATCTCTCACATAATCCCAAGCACTTTGCAGACAAAGCAGGGTATCTGAGATTTAAAATCAATATGCATATTGCCAGATAGCTCCTTTGATTAAGAATCCACCTGCAATGAAGGAGACCTCACTCAATTCCTGGGTCAGCAAATTCCCCCTAAGAAGGGATAGGCTACCCACTCCACTATTCTTGGGTTTCCCTGGTGGCTTAGATGGTAAAGAATCTGCCTGCAATGCAGGAGACCTGGGTTCAATCCCTGGGTTGGGAAGGTCCCCTGGAGGAGGGCATAGCAACACACTCCAGTATTCTTGCCTGGAGAATCTCCATGGACAGATGAGCCTGGTGGGCTATAGTACATGGGGTCACAAAGAGTCAGACATGACTGAGGGACTAAGCATAGCACAGCATCAGCACTGTCAGATTCCATAGATTGAGGGTTCAGTGCTATATACCTTAGACCCCCAACACACACATACTTCAGATGCCAGTGGTAAGCCTAGGTCATTACCTGTTTTTCTAAATTTTAGACAAAGGAACAATCAGTTTGTGAGGAACTGACAGGACAAACAAAGAAACTTAGGTTTTTGTGAAGAAGCTATTAAAGAATTTAATTAGTTAAGAATCTATTAAATAGAGTTTTAGCTTGGGGTAGGAAATGAAAGAAGTACAAGCTTTGCTTATACAGGCTTCAAGGCCTTAATTCACTACTTCTGGCATTTTTCTACACTTAGGAGATAAAAAGGAGAGTCAGAGTGTTCCTCTTTCATTCACCATTTGTTAAGTAACTTTAATCCAAAATAATTAATATGTTATTGAGGCACATTTTAGGGGGACATTTAGGGCTCCCATCATATGCACAAGAATATATAAACTATAATGCCCAGTGAATATGAATAAAGTGTGGTATTATCATTGGAATATTATACAACAATTAATATTTTAAGCTATATGTATATGTAATATATGGAGAAATTTTAACTTTACAGTATTGAATAAAAAGCCAAGTCCCAGAAGATTATAAATAGCCTAAGATTGTTGTTATAAACATAAAATACCTAAACAACATGCTTTTTGGAATATACATATATATATATATGAATACATATATATATATGATAAAATATCATGAGAAAAAAGTTTAAAGATGGCAGTTACCTCAGACAGGAATGTGCAGAAAAATAGTATAGGGAAAGTCACAAAGAATGTAATAAACCAAGGATTACCATTAATCCAGTTCTCTTTAGCTGTGTTTAAAATGAACAAACAAAATTCAAGGACTGAAAATTAAATGGTAGAGGGAGAGAAGGAATCCTTGGGTTCCTGGCTTGAGCAACTAAGTGAATGATCATGCCATTTACTGAAATGGAAGAACAACGTTTCATTTTGAGTTTTTCAGGGAGCAAAAGTAATTTTCCCTAAAACCTCTGAGTTCTTAGCTAAGGCCCTGTAATAAAAGATGTCTTAACAAGAGAAAAACAAACAGAAATTTAATAACATGTATACCTGACGTATACATGGAACATACCCAGGAGAAAATGTGTAACTCCCCAAAGGAGCTTAGAATTCAAGATTAAATATCATCTTAATAAGGAGAGAGAAGAGGGGTTATAGGCTTCTTAGGAGAGAGTCAGTGATTTTTAGAACCTTTAGAAAAATAGATGGAAGGAGTGTTAGTTTGTGAAAAACTTTGTCTAGGTGTGGTGTCAATTTCTAGTATCCTGTGACTGTTGATGGATCTCATGGAGAAGCAATTTAATACAGTTGAATTCATTTTGGAAGTTCTGTCTTAAGGCAGAAAAGGGGAATTCAGAGAAAGCCTCTCCCTGAAAGTCCTATTTTTCAAGTACCTACAGCTCATCTAATCAGTATACTAAAGTGGCATATTTAGGGATGGCATATTCTATTTTTGGACTTCCCTCATGACTCAGATGGTAGAGAGTCTGCCTGCCATGTGGGACTCCCAGGTTCAATCCCTGGATCAGAAAGATCCCCTGGAGGAGGAAGTGGTAACCCACTCCAGTATTCTTGCCATGAACAGAGGAGCTAGTGGGCTACAGTCCATTGGGGTTGCAAAGAGTTGGACAGGACTGAGTGAGTAACACACACACGCACACACACATTCTATTGCCTTTCAAGTCGAGTATGAAAGGTCTATGTGTAGAAGTCAAGAAGTCACAGTGGGATCAGGACTCACTTGAACACAGAAGACATGCAGGAGCAGCTGCTACTGCCAAGACCCTTATTTCTTTCTTTGCCTGGTTACACAGCTAGACTGCATGTCCCAGCCAGCCAGGCAATTAGATAAAAATCGCATGAATAAGTTCTAGCCAGTGTAGTCTGAGAGGATATGATATGGCTCTTCTACCATATCCTTTTTATTCCTGAGGCTCCAAGGGTGGTTAGCCATAAAATGGAAAAAGCCAGTGTCCTGTAATCACTTTAAAGAGCAAAACCACCCACAATTCATGCCTGCCTTGAAGAGTTACATGATCAAAAAATAAACTTGTGTGCTTGAAATAGTTTATATTATTAGAAACATACTATATAAATTATATACATATATAATTTTATATATAAAATTGTGTGCATGTGTGCATGTGTGCTTAATCATGTCTGACTCTTTGTAGCCCACCAGGCTTCTTGGCCCATGGAATTTTCCAGGCAAGAATACCGGAGTGGGTTGCTGTTTCTTTCTCCAGGAGCTCTTCCTGACCCAGGGATTGAACCCATGTCTCTTGCATCTCCTGCACTGGCAAGCGGTGTCTTACCACTAGGCCACCTGGGAAGCCCCAGTAAAATTGCATGTCAATGTATTAATACGTTGACTTTAATAAGAATTAACATATGTATTAATAAATATTAGTATAAATACCTAAATTTTAGTGCATATTATCTGTGTGTCAAAGCAGTTAAATCTATACCACCTAATATGGGAATTAACATTTTCAAGTGCAGTACTGCTTTAACAAAAACTGATAAAATATGTAGCAATTAAGGATTGATTGCTACAGCAGGTAGTTCAGAAATAGATTTTATAGTCTGCAAAGATGGAGGCATGTTAGGTAGAACTGTCACCTTCAATCACTTGGAAAGAAGATCAAAGGCATACTGAGTCTATTGCTCTGAAAGCAGCAGATGGAATGTGTAATACCAGTAGTTACTGGTCATTTCTTGCTGCTTATAGGAAGTCATTACAAGCAGAAGTTTGCAAACAGAAACTAAAGAATTATGGGACTGAAGAAGCCAATTTCTTATAGATTACAAAGAACAGGAGACAATTTAAAGAAGGCCTATTAAAACTACTGACTTAAGGAAAAAAAAAAAGGAATTTGGCCTATTAAAACTATTCACTTTAAAAAAAAAAAAAGGAACTTAGCCTTGTGGCAAAGATAAAGATTTTTATATATCTACCCAAGCCTTTTATTTCAGATAGCCTCAAGGTAAGTGCCATTAATTTAGGAGAAAGGGACATGTGTACAAAGAAGAAAAGAAATATGGAGGGTGCATCTAGGCAAAAGCTTAGGACATTGTTGCTGCTATCTAGAACTCCCTAGAAGCAAATAGATCAAAAGTCTACTAAGTTTTTAAGAGAATTGCATTGCCAGTGAAACCACAAGCCTGACTTGAAGATATCTTTAACTGCTCAAGTTATAAAACATCCCAGGGGCTCAAAACTTGCACCAGCAGCAAGCAGGCTACAAAAGCTCCATATGGGCACCTGTGTGCGCTTAAGATAGAGCCAGGAGGGAAACAGGCAAGGAAGAGCATCCCAGAAGGAGTTCTTCCCAGAGAACAAAAGGAGGATATGATGATTCTAGTCAAGGAAATTTCTTCACTGTTGGGAATGATGACTGCCTTATAGCTTTCTCTTTTTGAATATAAGGTTTTATTGTGATTATCCTACCCCTATTCCACTAATGCATATTGGGCGTGTCTAGAGGTTATTAACCATGAGTGATTTTATACCCCAAGGTGTTACTGAACCAGGTTCATTTACCTGATGAACAGCAAACCAAACACTGAGATGCTGAGGTTTGTGGCAAAGAAAGAGTTTATTCACAAGGCAGTCAAACAGGGAGACAGGAAATCAAGCCTCAGATCCGACTGCCTGAAGGCAAGGGGTTGGGAATACTTACGGGATAAAGAAGCAGGATGGTCTTAAGCATGGGGAAGGATGATGGGAGGTAGAGAAAAGGTCAGGTAATCGGTGATCCATGCAGGTATACCCGAGCTACATGCCTCTTCATGGTGTGCGTGTTCAAACATGGAGGTGTTTTGTATTATCTGAGGTGGAGGTTTTGGCTCTGTGACATCAAAAGGTTATTCATCATTTTGCAGGCCTAGTTTTAGTGTCAGTTGTCCAAACTAGTCTTAGCTGACTTAAACTGGACAAGAGCTGACTCCAGGTTCCTGAAAAAACAATTTAAGCCCCCATTACTATAGCTACCCATACGTTGAAGGCAATGTCTATGGGGTGGTTAAGAAGTCCTGCAGTAGGCTACCTCGGCTACCTGAGGCTTGGAGGGTATGCAATTAAAGAAAGAGAAAAAAGAAGAAACAAAATAACTAAGGTGCATATAATCAATGAAGGCAGTTTACAAGCTAAGGAGTTTTTAGCAATCAGTTCCCTAATCTGTTGTTCTGTAAGACAGGGTCAAGAAATTCTGCTGGTAACCAGCTGTTAACCATATGGGGCACAGTTTCAAGGGGACGTTTTGCAATATATGGAGACATTTTTTGGAGTCACAACTGGTGAGGCTGGGGGTTGCCACTGGCATCAGTGGGTAGAGGCCAAGTATGGTGCTAAACTTGGATGGCATCACTGACTCAGTGGACATGAGTTTGAGCAAACTCATAAGATGGTGAAGGAGAGGGAAGCCTGGTATCTTGCAATCCACGGGGTTGCAAAGAGTCAGACCTGAATGAGCGACTGAACAACAACAAAATGGTGCTAAACATTACACAGGGCATCTGCTACATAAGAACAACCAAACCATTTGCCTCCATGAATTTTACCTTTTGGATTTAGGTGAGGTTATATGGCTAGTTTCTACTCAGTGGAGCAGAAGTGATGTGTTTTGTGGCTGGTGATTTCAAGCAAATAGGTGGGTCTCCTGCTACACTGGCTGTTAGACATAACTCTAAATAATGATGGAGCCACAAAATGAGAAGGGCCTGGGTGTTTAATTCACCACCCACTGACCAGACCATCACCTTTGAATGAGCATTGATATATTCTATGTCTGTTTACTATGGTAATCCTGCCTGTCTTTATTAAGATGGTGCTTTATAAACTATATTTTAAAGAAAATAATTTGTGAATATCTAAAACATCATTAGCCACTCATTAGCCACTTTTTCTCTATTCACTTGTGTGTCTTATATTCAAGTAAATATCTAATGTACTCAGAATTGTAAAACATCTATGTGCAAGAAGAAAAGAGCATTGCCCAACTTTAAGGGACCTGCAGTCTGCTGTGGAAGTTAGATACTTAAAATAATAGCTAACAATACAAGATAGAGAGTTCAGGAAGCACTTGCTTTTGAATGCCATTGGTTTGTCCCCATAGCTTCTACAACCAATGGTAGTTATACACTTAAATGCCAGCCATAACTTTGACATATTAAACATAACCATTTCCTCCCTCATTCCACATCTGTGAAAGAAGGGGAAATTCCATGAAACAATAAAGAAGAGAAAATCAGAGAGGAGAGAATCTGTTGCTTCCTTTGGGAGGACCTATTCAAAGGCAATCTCTTTTGAGAGATCTGCCTTCTCACCTAAAATGATGGGGACAGGGAGCCGTGCTGGGTACTCACTAAAGAACCATCGTGGGCTGAAGTTCTGAAGAGGCGATATTTCCAAACTCTGAGATTATGAGTGTCTCAGAGTAAGGAGGATACAGTTAGGAAGAAACATGAAACATTGCTACCCAGCCAATAATTATTTAAACAACAACAACAAAAACAGAAGCAGAAAACTGATATTATTAATATTTTGCAGTTTTTAACAAGTCCCATGTACCAAGCACTGAAAGTAAGCTAAGTGCTCTGCTCAGTGATTTTAAACATCTTATTTCAACCCCAATAATCCTGGTGGCTCAGATAGTAAAGAATCTGCCTGCAATGCAGAAGACCTGGATTTGACCTCAGGATCAGGAATATCCCCTGGAGAAGGAAATTGCTACCCACTCCAGTATTCTTGCCAGAAGAATCCCATAGACAGAGGAGCCTGGCAGGCTATAGTTCATCCGGCTGCAAAGAGTTGGACACAATTGAACGACCATCACCATTATTATCTGGGGCTTCCCAGGTGGAACTAGTGGTAAAGAATCCGCCTGTAATGCAGGAGATGTAAGAGATCCCTGGGTCAGGAAGATTCCCTGAGGAGAAGGGCATGGCAACCCACTTCATTATTCTTGCTTGGGAAATCCCATGGACAGAGAAGCCTAGTGAGTTACAGTCCAAGAGGTCAAAAAGAGTCAGACACAACTGAAGTAACTTAGCATGCATGCACCATTATTATCTTGTATTCATTTCACAACATGAAAAAACTGAAGATCAGGAAAGAAAAATGTTATGTCCAAAGTCATTCACCCAACATAAGGTACAGCTGGAAGTCAAAGAGACCTCTTTGAATCTAGAAATATTGTTTAAATTAATCTTTATGAAACAGTTTCTTTACAATGTTGTGTTAGTTTCTGCTGTAGAGCTAAGTGAATCAGCTATGTGTATGCATATATTCCCTCTTTTTTAGATTTCCTTCCCATTTAGGTCACCCCAGAGCACTAAGTAGCATCTAGAAACATGTTGACCATGTGGTCAAGCTCTGGTGATTTGAAACTTGTCTTCAAGTAGAGGCCAGTTAGCAGAAAGTGCAGCATTGTGGAGGGACTACAGTGGTTGATAATAATTGATCAGAATATGTCCCTGTTGGCTTTTACCACATAACAAAGTGCCACTTAGTGACTTAAAAATATTTTATTAATTTTTGTTTTGCTTAGACTCTTGTGGGAAGGTTAGTAGGAAAGGCTCAGATGGGCAGTTTGAACCATGTGGCATCAGCTGGTGGCCAGGACTGGAGGAACCACAGCCAAGGTCTCTTCATCTACACACCTGGTACCTTGATGCTTCTTGGCATCTCTATCTCTCACCACATTGCATTTCCCACTAGCCTCGAGACCCAGGGTAGATGCAAATCTTACAAGATTGCTGGCTTCCATGAAGGAGACATATGAAGCTTCCAGGACAGCTAAGGGCTATGCTCAAGAAATAAGCACAGAATCACTTCCACCATATCTATTCATCAAAATAATCAAAAGATGCCTAGATTTAAGTTGGTGGAGGAATAAACCCCACCTCTTGGTGCAGGACTGGCCAGGTCACACAGCAGGGGAGCATAAGCAATGGGAGGTAATGTGGCTGCCATCTTTGTCAAAGACAATCTGCCCCACAAGCAGTCTTAAGAGGCAGTGTGACAGGACACACAGGAAACAGTACAGGAAGATTATCAGACTAAAAATAAAGCTTGTCCAACCAAAGACACCTTCCATACAGCAGCACCAAAACAATGCCATAATAACTAAACACAGAGGAAGAGATAGAGTAAGGATAGTTTTTTAAAAACAGAAATGGTTCTTAAAGATTAGAAGATATGTGTTTCAAAAAGTGGTCTTGAGTGAAGCCATTTGAATGCAGATTGTTTATATTAGCAACCACATACCAAACCCTATTTTAGATGCTGGGGATACAAAGATTATCAAATACAATTTCTGACTTCAAGAAGTTCAATCTTAAGGAAGCAACATGAGCCCTAGCCCATCACTACCTAGTCAAGGCTGAAATTGTGAAAACAGAGAAAGAGGAAGCAAAAAAGAATCAGAACAAAGAGCACTTTTGCCTCACAAAATCAAAATTAGGGAAAGAAGAAGGTGCTGATTCTTTGCTGAATTGAGGTCACTTATTAAGTCATCTGAATTCAATATAAACATATGTATTTTTGCAAAATCAGGGATGGGAAATATATGGTGTTTACTCTTCTTGTCCCTAGTACATCAGAGCACCATGTCCTCCTGAGGTCACAGGTGGCTTTAATGTCTTTTTTAATACAGCATTCCAGGCAGCCACTGCCAGTCTATCAGGTTACCAAGAGGTGACCTGCTCACCATCATGTTGGAGTGAAGGATTCTCATTTAATATTTTTGAGTCTACCCTTCTGAGTTGACAACTGAACACATCTTAAGACAAGCCATCATTCAGTTAGCATGTTATCCTCATGATAAATCACCTGGGGATCTTTGATAAATTCCACTATCCAGATGTACCACACACCAGTTAAATACAAATCTCTAGGAATAATCATATAGGGTTAACTTATATATGTGTGTGCATGCTAAGTTGCTTCAGTCATGTCCGACTCTGTGCAACCCTAAGGGTTATAGCCCACCAGGCTCCTCTGTCCATGGGATTCTCCACACAAGAACACTGGAGTGGGTTGTCATACTCTCCTCCAGGGGATCTTCCCAACCCAGGATCTAACTTGTGTCTCCTGCATCTCCTGCATTGCAAGTGGATTCTTTACCCAATGGGCTCCCTGAGAAGCCCAAAATATATATACAAATGCATACATACATACATATATATATATATAAAGTTCTGGAGATGACAATATGCAGCCAAGGTTGTGATCCGTTGTGCCTAAGCAAGAAATGCTTCTTTGAATTTCTGACACTATTCATACAGCAGGCTCCCAAAGGAAGATACTTATTGATTAAGGCATTGTCAGATGACTGGGTTGTATTCCCAGTAGGTTTAAACTTCCACCTGATATCCAGATTTAGTATATTTCATACTTACTTCCATATTTATATGCTGATGAAACCCCTGAATTAATCAATACATTACTATCACAATTTGTTGTTATTAATCTTGTTGATTTTTCATTTTACATTAAGCAAACAAGGGCAGCAAGGAGTTTTTAAATATAATAATAATGGAGAAAGGAGTATATGGTTGTTTTGTTTCTCCTCTGGCATACTTGAAATATCTACATTATTGGAAAAAGTTACCGAAACAAAAAAACACCAGAGGTAATAAAATATGCCCCCATTAGAAAGGAGTTTATCACATCAAAATTAATGATTTTCAGCCAGAAACAATGCCAGTCTTTGGTTGTCAAGTTAACTCAATTTCAATTTAACTGAGCCACTCTATCATCCAAATCAGAGTAACAGACAGAGATGAATTAGGCGATTTCAGAGGCTGCATATACTGTGTGCCCAGGGTAAGAATTAATCCTGGGGAATGTTTTTGTTTCTTCATATTTTCTCTCTCATGTTTCTCTATTCCCTCTCTCTCTCTCTCTCTTTCTCTCTATCATGCTTCTTTAAGAATTGTCTTTCTTAATTGCAATGATGATGATATCATCAAATTCATTTTATTCAGTGGCTGTGATACTAATTTTCTTTGTCTCCCTTTGTAAAAAGTAGAGTGATACCATACTTTCAAGGGAACTATTATGTGGTCTCTGTCCCATCTAATTCTATAATCTTTTCTTCTGCATTGTTAAATCTATGGCTATTTTAACAGATATAGTATCTCTATTTAATTCTCCATGACATTACCAGTGTTAAGTCAGTATGCAAAAATGGTTCCATGCCTTCCTTTTTGTGTGTGTGAGAGAGTAAAATAGGACTAAAGGTTTCACACAAAGCTCAAATTGGCATTAATTGGGACATTGACTCAGCAATCTTTTCCTGAAAGCATAAAAATCAAGGAACCCTCTCAGGCTGAAGGGATACAAAGATGGATGTGACATGATTTCTATACTCAAGAGTAAGTCTAACAGCATTCACTGATAAGGGCCATAAAGTCAAAGGATAGCGAAACTGACTAGTTGTTGAAGACTTACTTCATCCCACTTCCTAGTTAGTTACATCAAAGTCTGGTGGTGAGGCCATTTCCTTCACCATTGTGTACACTTGCAGTCACGTCTTTTCTCCACAACCATACAATAAGCCTCTTTCAGAACAATCTAGTTTCTTCCTGTAATTTTAATAAATTTTGGAGTCTTCATGTGGCTCACCATACAGAATTGCATTTGAGAAAATTTTAGTAGTGTAACAGCAAAAAATAAGTGCAATGTCAGAAACTCAGCTGCGATCCCTGGGTTAGGAAGATCCCCTAGAGAAGGAAATCAATCAATTCCTGGGAAATCCCAGGGACAGAGGAGCCTGGTAGGTTACAGTCCATTGGTCACAGAGACACAGACACGACTTAGTGACTAAACAACAACAACAAGATAATAAAGTTGGTCCCAAGGTTATGTAAGGAACTGAATATTTATTTCAAAGTATTAGAAAAATCAATGTTAGACTGCAGTTACTAGGAAAATCAGTTAGTGCCCTGCAGAACAATAAAGCTATAACCTTTGGGGTCATCTTGTCTACCATAGAGAACTCTACAAGTCAATATGTAAGTTCATAGTATTTGCATGTAATTAATTTCAATAAGTAACAAATTCAAACACCAATATGTTTTCCTAGAGAATGAGATAATTCTTGGGTGGGCCTATTACACAATGAAGTAGCATAACTTTCAGTGGACATATTATATACACTTTTGCCTTATTCAAAGCTTTGAAAACTTTTTGTTAACAAATATAAGGTCTAGTTACAGTGGTAGTTAGGCTTTAAATATGTTAAAATAGAAACCCTATCTTCTATGTTTTAAGTGTTCCTTGATGTATATATGCAATAACATTAAATAAATATCTAATAAGGACTTCCCAGGTGGCGCTGGTGGTAAAGAACCCACCTGCCTGCCCAGGAGATGTAAAAGATGCAGGTTCAATCCCTGGGTCAGGAAGATCCCTTGGAGAAGGGTATGGCAATCCACTCTGGTATTCTTTCTTGGAGAATTCCATGTACAGCCTGGTGGGCTACAGTTCATAGGGTCGCAAAGAGTCAGAGATAACTGAAGGGACTTAACACACACACACACACATACACACAAGGAAATATCTAATAATTGCCTTCCTTGCTAGTTGTTGAGCCTCAGGAGATAATATAGGAAAAGTTTTTTCTCTGGAAATGTTCACATGTCAGTGGATATACTCAATACATTCTTGTTGATTGTTGAAAAAGATGCACACTCTATTTATTAAAATATTTAAGAGATTAGATTCTAGCTGCCTGAATCGGAATCCGTACGGCTCTGTGATCTTGGCAAGTCTCTTACTCCTTTGAGCTTCAGTTGCTTCAATTGTAAAAGAAAGACAAAAATAATAATATACTCACAGAAGATATATGATTATTTAATGAGTTAATACTTTAAAAAGAGCCTAGCACACAGTAAGTGTACAATAAGTTTTAGCTAACTTTATTATTACTACAATACATTATTGCAAACTGCTTAATGGGATTTCAAAGATAAAACATGAACCTAAAGATTATCATATTAAATGAAGTAAGTCAGACAGAGAAAGGCAAACATTGTATGATATCATTTATATGTAGAATCTAAAAAACAGTACAAAGGAACAAAGCAGAATAAGACTTACACAGAAAACAAACTTATGCTTACCAAATTCGGAAGTGAGGGAGGATAAACAGAGAATAGGAAATTAACAAATGCTCAATACTGTATATAAAATAAGCAATAAGAAATTACTGTATAGCACAGGGAACCACATTCAATATCTTATAATAACCTATAGTGGAATAGAATAGAAAAAAGAATATAGACGTATACATATATATGTGTGGGCTTCCCTGATGGCTCAGATGATAAAGAATACACAATGCAGGAGACATGGGTTCAATCCCCGGGTCGGGAAGATTCTCTTGGAGAAGGGAATGGTTCCCTACTCCAGTATTCTTGCATAGAGAATTCTACAGACAGAGGAGCCTGGTGGGCTACTGTCCATGGGGTCTCAAATAGTCAGATATGACTGAGTCACTAATAGTTTCACTTTTCTTTTTCATATATATGCATAACAATTATTTTGCTGTAATTGTTTTAATTTGCTGTAATTGAAACTAACAAAATATTGTAAATCCACTATATTTCAATTTAACAAAAAGGCAAAACTTTCTCAATGCTAAAACCTTAACAAGAAAACAACACGATGTCTAGTCAATGGAAAATACTCAGTAAAATTTAGTGAGTGGGTGAATAAATGAATGAATATTGAATTTGTCCTAAAGTCTACAGACAAAGTGATCCATTTCTCCTTACTTTCATATGACAACAGTTTTCCAATGTAGATAGTATGCAATAGTTAAAACTTTACCATGACTTTTCTAAATTTCTTCAGCCATAACTTCAGTAGGTTAGTTTAATACAACTAACATATCCATAGACCTAGAATCCTATGACTTGCAAAAAATTACTGAAAATTGAGTTCCAAACAAATTACTGAGCTGAGACTTAATTATAAGAAGTAGAGATACCGAGTAAAATTGTTCCCTAAACATTATTTACTTTTTTGCCCATTGTTTGTAACCTTCTTATCCTTCTTCTAATTATCAGCAGAAACCACATTCTCTCAAACAATTCATTTGGCTTTCAAACTACAGAAGCTTGAATCTGCAGAGCTTATGTTGCTCTAAATGGGGGTGTGTTCTGTTGTAAATACATCCTAAAGAATTAAAAACATTCTTTGATTCCAAGTCTTTTTTCTCCCTCCTATGTTTGTCAAATCACTAAATTGTCAGTGGTGATGCTAAGGCTGAACACACCCAATGAAATGACCACTGCTTTTAAGTCAGAAGACACTAACACTTGATTTGCAGGAAGAATAGTTCAAATCTTTGGCGTTTAGGATTTTCCCCATTACATCTACACAGAAGTGCCTGAATCCAAGTTTCTGATCTGAACGCTATAAGGGGAAAGATATTATATTTATTTCTAGTGACTCCTACGTAGATGATATCCTTTCTTATTGCTCCTAGAAGATCTTAAAACCTCCATTATTGTGTATATTACACTAATTTTGTGATTATTAACTTACATGTTTGTTTCTTTTACAAGACAGTGAGATTCTGGAGTATAAAGTCCTACTTGTTTTTGTAACTATAAATGTTAAAGTGTGCCCAGCACACATTAGGCATTTAATAAATATTTCCTATGCACACATAACTTCATTTCCCCATTCTCTCTAGTTCATATCCTCTAAGACTTCCAGCAGTAACCTTCGCTTTGCCCTGTAAACTCAGGTCTGATCTACCCACATCTAGATTGGCCCAAGGCAATTTTTTATGTCAATCCATCTTTATTTATATATTTTTTAATTAACAGAACATTGCTCTACAGTATTGTGCTGGTTTCTGCCCTACAATAATGCAGATCAATCATATCCCTTCCCTGTCGAGCCTCCCTCCCCCCTCCCACCCCACCCCTGTAGGTCAGCACAGAGCACCAGGCTGGGCTCCCTGTGTTATATACAGCTTCCCACTAGTTACCTATTTTACACATGATAGTGTGTGTGTGTGTGTGTATATGTATATATATATATATATACGTCAATGTTACTTTCTCAATTCATCCCACGCTTTCTTTTCCCTGTTGTCTTTTTCATGCCTGAGTTTGGAAAGGCTTCTTTCCCTTGTGACTTATTTGAAACCTTTTTACTCTTTTAACATTTGTTTAAGCTTCGCTCTACCTTAGGCAGTTGGGTCCTTCCTATTATCTGCTTAAGTGCTCACAGTGATGCTACACTCGAGTCCCACATGAGCTGCCTCTGCTGCCTTTAATTGTCCCACATGTGCTGATGATATGCCCAGTCATGATGTCTTCTTTCCTTTGTACCCTCCATGATGCCCAGTGCTACATACAGAATAAGAGCTCAAAAAAACTTTTTCAAATTGAGTTTGCACTCATCTCATAAACTAATCTCTTCCAGTGATGGCAATTGAAAGTGCTTTCTGTAAAATTGAAACCTTAAGCATAACTATGCCTAGAATATTTGATCATAGCAATAAAGCCAGTAATAGATTCCTTTAGTAACCAATTCAAAAATTTTAAGTCACGACTCAATTATAAAACAAAACTAAGAATACTGCTGTTTTAAAAAAATCTGTTCCTCCACCCCTTTCCTCCTACCCAGGGTTATCTTGTTGCTAAGGTGTACTTAATACGAAAGTTAGTCTGTTTCTTTTTCTTTATTTTTCAGCTTTTTTAGATTTAGAAGAATAGAATACTGTTTAGACGCTATTTAAAAGACATAAATCACATTGCTATGCTTTTCAAAGAGAGAGAAAATTGATTGATAGATCCCTTGTCTCCTCTGAAATCTTCCTTATCTCCTGTCTAATTCATTTATGTAATCACCACCTTCCTTTTCTTCCTGACTTTCCCCTCTCTCTGTTCTGGCCCCCTCTCTAAAAAGTTTGAGAGATATAACTGTTTTCAAAAGTCTTATCTTCCTTGGAGCAAACCTAACCCCAGTGAGAGATTTTTGACCCACAGAGGCTTAATATATGTAAATTAAAAAAAAAAATAAGAGTAACAGCAAAGTAAAAAAGACTAACCTATTTGGAACAACTGTTCACCGATGACTTCCTGCATGTTTTTTTAGACCCCACAATTGATATGAGACTCACTACACATCAGAAACTAAAGGAGAGCATATAACTTCATCCCATTAGCAATGTAAGAGATCTTCAAGCCATAGCTATAAAACAACAGACATATTTCAGTAATATACATGTCTGGACCACAGTATATACCAGTTGTGGCCCCTCTGCAATGGAAATGGAAATATAAAACCACTAACAATTTATGAGCCTTGTCACATTTAAATATCAACTAATAAATGCATGATCATGCCTAGATTAGAATAACCACTTCCAGGGCAGACTGCTGCTGGTTGCTGCTACCAGCTGCTGCTGGTTATGCTATCACATAAAGTTGTGACAGTGTTGATACCTGATTTAATTTATACAGCACCTCTCTTTCAGAAAGGTCAAGGGAACATACACTTTGGTATATCTCATGAAACCTTACCATGTCTGCATTGGAAAATTTCACAATTACCAGAACAAAAATACCTCAGCTGTAAAACACTGATCTCTAATTTAGAGATGAATATATTCTCTTAGAGACTTACAGGATGGCAAATAAATGGCCAGAACTACAGATCAGCAGAGGTGGAAAAAATAACTCATTATATTGTTAATGTTGAGATTTACATTTTAATGGTATAAACCTATTATCAAATTTAGTGTATACAATTTGTTTTAATACATTTGTCTTTTAACTTTTGCATTAAAATTAAAAGTGATTTACAAACCAGTATTACTGTTTTTCATATTTGTCTGTATATTTACCCTTACAAGTGAGTATTATAGTATCATATGCTTTCATGTTGCTATTTAATACTGTTTGTTTCAACCTGAAGAACTCACTTGATATACATTTAAGAATAAGAAAGCTCTAAAATAAACAACCTATCTTTAAACCTCAAGGAACTAGAAAAAGAAGAAGAAATCAAGTGCAAAGTTAGTGGAGGAAGAAACAAAAATCACAGAAGGCATAAATGAGATAGACTATAAAAGCAATATAAAAACATCATTGAAATAAAGAGTTGGCTTTTTGAAAAGACAAAAAATTGACAAACCTTTAGTTATGTTAACTAAAAAAGAAAGAGATAGAAGACCAAATAAATAAAGTTTTATAAAGAAGAAGGAAACTTTACAACTGATGTGACAGAAATAAAAGGGTTCAAAAGGACTACCAAGAACAATTATATGCCAACAAATTAGATAACCTAGAAAAAAAAAGTGGACAAATACCTAGAAATACACATCTGACCTGGACTGAATCATGAAGAAATGGAAAACTGAATATATCAATAACAAATAAGAATACTGAATCAATAATCAAAAGCCTCCCAACAACAACAACAACAATGTCAACCACCACCTCAGGATCAGAAGTTTCCACTGAGCCTCTTTGGTGAATTCTACCAAACATTTAAAGAAGAATTAGCAACAATCCTTATTAGAGTCAAACTCATTTTACTAGGTCAGCATTACCCTCATAGCAAAGCCAATAAGGACACTCTTAGAAAATAAATGTAAGACCATTACAGACCAATATCCTTGATGAACATAAGTGCAGCTAATCTCAAACAAAATACTAGCTAAACCAAATTCAACAGAACATTAAAAGAATCATACACCATGATCTAGTGGGATTTATTCCTAGGAGGCAAAAATTGTTCGACATATGCAAATTGGTAAATATTGTCTATCATATTAACATAACGAAGAATAAAAATGATTCTAAAAATTATCTAAAAATGATAATAAATATGATTATCTCAATAGAGGCAAAAATAGCATTTGACTAATTCATACTTTTATAATAGAAACACTCAACAAAGGAGACATAGATGGAATTTAACTCAACATAATAAAGGTCATGTAAAACAAGTCCACAATTAACATTACAGTCAATGATAACATGCTGAAGACTCGTCCTCAGAGATCTGGATCAAATCATGGATGCCCACTGTTGCTACTTCTATTCAATATAGTGCACTGGAATTCCTAACCAGAGTAATTAGGCAAGATCAAGAAATGAAAGGCAGCCAAATCAGAAGGGAAGAAATAAAATTATCTTTGTTTGCAAATAACACACTTTTATGCATGAAAAACTCAAAATGTTACACACACACACACACCTGTTAGAACTAACAAACAAATTCAGTAAAGTTGCAGGATACAAGATCAACATACAAACATCAGTTTTATGTCTACACAATGACAATAAGCTATCCAAGAAGGAAATGAAGAAAACAATTCTATTTATCATAGTCTCAAAAAGAATGAAATACCCAAGAATAAATTTAACCAAGGTGTTATAAGGTCTGTATGCTGAAAACTATAAAACATTAATAAAGGAAATTAAAGAAACTTGAATAAATGAGAATACATCTGACGTTCATTGACTGGAATAATTATTGCTATTAAAATGTCCATACTACCCAAAGTGATCTAAAGATTAAATACTATCCCAAATCAAAATCCCAATGGCAGTATTCTCGGGCAAAGAAAAAACTCATCCAAAATTTCATGTGGTATCACAAAAGACCACAAATAGACAAAGTAAGTCTTAAGAACCAAAAGCAGAGTTGGGGCCATCACACTTCTTTCATTTCAAAATATATAACAAAGCTAAAGGAAAAGATCAGTTTTCATTCCAATCCCAAAGAAAGGCAATGGCAAAGAATGTTCAAACTACTACACAACTGCACTCATCTCACATGCTAGCAAAGTAATGCTCACAATTCTCCAAACCCAGCTTCAACAGTATATGAACCGAGAACTTCCAGATATTCAAGCTGGATTTAGAAAAGCCAGAGGAACCAGAGATCAAATTGCCAACATTCGTTGGATCATAGAAAAAGCAAGAGAATTCCGGAAAAAAAACAAAACAAAACAAACAAACATCTACTTCTGCTTCATTGACTATGCTAAATCTTTTGACTGTGTGGATCACAACAAACTGGAAAATTCTTCAAGAGATGGGAATACAAGACCACCTTACCTGCCTCCAGAGAAACCTGTATACAGGTCAAGAAGCAACAGTTGTAACCAGACATGGAACAACAGCCTGGTTCCAAATTGGGAAACGAATAGGTCAAGGTTATATATTGTCACCTTGCTTATTTAACTTCTATGCAGAGTACATCATGCAAAATGCTGGAAAGGATGAAGCACAAACTGGAATCAGGATTGCTGGAAGAAATAGCAATAATCTCAGATATGCAGATAACATCATCCTTATGGCAAAAAGTAAAGAAGAACTAGATTCTCTTGATGAAAGTGAAAGATGAGAGTGAAAAAGCTGGCTTAAAACTCAACATTAAAAAAACGAAGATCATGGCATCCTTTTCCATAATTTCATGACAAATTGATGGGGACATAATGGAAACAGTGAAGGACTTTATTTTCTTGGGCTCCAAGATCACTGCAGATGTTGACTCCAGCCTTAAAATTAAAAGATGCTTGCCCCTAAGCCAGTCACAGAAGGCCAAATATTGCATGATTCCACTTCAGTATGCAAAATAGGCAAACTCATAGAAGGAAGAATAGATTGGCATTTGGCCAGAAGCTGAAAGAAAAGGAAAATGAGATATTGTTTTTCAACATATATAAAGTCTCAGTTATGCAAGAATGAATAAGTTCTAGAAATCAGCTGTACACATGATCCTCTATATTGAAAACCCTAAAGACTCTACGAGAAAATTACTAGAGCTAATCAGTGAATATAGCAAAGTTTCAGGATACAAAATCAACACACAGAAATCCCTGGCATTCCTATACACTAACAGTGAGAAATCAGAAAGAGAAATTAAGGAAACAATCCCATTCACCATCGAAACAAAAAGAATAAAATACTTAGGAGTATTTCTACCTAAAGAATCAAAAGACTTGTATATAGAAAACTATAGAACACTGATGAAAGAAATCAAGGAGGACACAAACAGATGGAGAAATGTACCGTGCTCATGGATTGGAAGAATCAATATAGTGAAAATGAGTATACTACCTAAAGCAATCTATAGATTCAATGCAATTCCTATCAAGCTACCAGAGGTCTTCTTCAAAGAATTAGAACAAATAATTTCTCAATTTGTATGGAAATACAAAAAACCTCGTATAGCCAAAGCAATCTTGAGAAAGAAGAATGGAACTGGCGGAATCAACCTACCTGACTTTAGGCTATACTACAAATCCACAGTCATTAAGACAGTATGGTACTGGCACAAAGACAGAAACATAGATCAATGGAACAGAATAGAAAGCCCAGAGATAAATCCACGCATCTATGGACACCTTATCTTTGACAAAGGAGGCAAGAATATACAATGGAGAAAAGACAACCTCTTTAACAAGTGGTGCT
This sequence comes from Antilocapra americana, assembly GCA_007570785.1. Classification (NCBI taxonomy): domain Eukaryota; kingdom Metazoa; phylum Chordata; class Mammalia; order Artiodactyla; family Antilocapridae; genus Antilocapra; species Antilocapra americana. The sequence continues at coordinate 17,905,941 of ML660201.1, forward strand.
GGGAAAACTGGACAGCCACTTGTAAAAGAATGAAACTAGATCACTTTCTAACACCATACACAAAGATAAACTCAAAATGGATCAAAGATCTAAGCATAAGACCAGAAACTATAAAACTCCTAGAGGATAACATAGGCAAAACACTCTCTGCTATAATCCAAAGCAGGATACTCCATGACCCACCTCCCAGAATATTGGAAATAAAAACACGAATAAACAAATGGGACCTAATTAAAATTAAAAGCTTTTGCACAACAAAGGAAACTATAAGCAAGGTGAAAAGACAGCCTTCAGAATGGGAGAAAATAATAGCCAATGAAGCAACAGACAAACAATTAATCTCAAAAATATACAAACAACTCCTGCAGCTCCATTCTAGAAAAATAAACAACCCAATTAAAAAGTGGGCCAAAGAACTTAACAGACATTTCTCCAAAGAAGATATAAAAATGGCTAACAAACACATGAAAAGATGCTCAACATCACTCATTATCAGAGAAATGCAAATCAAAACCACAATGAGGTACCACTTTACACCAGTCAGAATGGCTGCCATCCAAAAGTCTACAAGCAATAAATGCTGGAGAGGATGTGGAGAAATGGGAACCCTCTTACACTGTTGGTGGGAATGCAAACTAGTACAGCCACTATGGAAAACAGTGTGGAGGTTCCTTAAAAAGCTGCAAATAGACCTGCCATATGACCCGGCAATCCCACTGCTGGGCATATACACCGAGGAAACCAGAATTGAAAGAGCCACGTGCACCCCAATGTTCATCGCTGCATTGTTTACAATAGCCAGGACATGGAAGCAACCTAGATGCCCATCAACTGACGAATGGATAAGAAAGCTGTGGTATATATACACAATGGAATATTACTCAGCATTAAAAAAAATTCATTTGAAGCAATTCTACTCAGATGGACGAAACTGGAGCCCATTATCCAGAGTGAAGTAAGCCAGAAGCAAAAACAACAATACAGTATATTAACACATATATATGGAATTTAGAAAGACAGTAATGAGAACCCAACATGGGAGACAACAAAAGGAACACAGATGTATAGAATAGACTTGTGGACTTTGTGGATGAGGGCAAGGGTGGGATGAGATGGGAGAAGGACATTGAAGCATGTTAATTGTCATGTGTCTAATCAATCGCCAGCCCAG
>ML660201.1:17907511-18000390 GCA_007570785.1 Antilocapra americana
AGCCAGGACATGGAAGCAACCTAGATGCCCATCAACTGACGAATGGATAAGAAAGCTGTGGTATATATACACAATGGAATATTACTCAGCATTAAAAAAAAATTCATTTGAAGCAATTCTACTCAGATGGACGAAACTGGAGCCCATTATCCAGAGTGAAGTAAGCCAGAAGCAAAAACAACAATACAGTATATTAACACATATATATGGAATTTAGAAAGACAGTAATGAGAACCCAACATGGGAGACAACAAAAGGAACGCAGATGTATAGAATAGACTTGTGGACTTTGTGGATGAGGGCAAGGGTGGGATGAGATGGGAGAAGGACATTGAAGCATGTTAATTGTCATGTGTCTAATCAATCGCCAGCCCAGGATTGATGCTCGGGACTGGTGCAGCGAGATTTCCCGGGGGGGAGGGAGGAGGGAGGGGGGACCCGGAGGGGAAGCATATGTAAACCCATGGTGATATCATAACAATGTATGGCTAAAACAATAATTTAAAAAAAAAAAAAAGAAATCAGCTGTACAACATTCTGCCTATAGTTGACAATATAGCAGTGAGCACTTAAACATTTGTTAGCAAAGTAGATCTCATGCCAAGTGTTAATACATGCACACCCATATATACACACAACCAAAAACAAAGAGACACAAGAAAAATTTTGTGGGTATAGGCATATGTCCAAACACATCAAATCACGTACATTAAATATGTGTAGCTTTTTGTATTAAAAGCAGTTTTAGGAATAACGAAAATAATAAGCTTTATAAACAGAGGGCCTCACAGATTATGTCGCTGGTTCTGTTGGAATTGTATTCCTTTCCTCACACTCTAGCTGAGTGGACAAAATGCTTCATATGTTTCAACTTCATCTCCTCATGTGTAAAGTGGTCATGGTGATAGTTTACTGTATTTCCTGGAAGAAGCAGTGAAATAATGTATGCAACGCACTTACCCATGTGCCTGAGAAGTATTAACTATGCAGTGAAGGCTGGCCTTTGTTGTTATTTCTGGTTATGCAGAGTGCTGAGACTCAGGAGACTTCCACTAGCTATCTTGAGTGTTATGTGGCCAGATCACATCTATCCTTACAGCTGCATAGTTCCCTAGTCAATGAATTTGGGCAGCAGTATACGGAATATATGATCTAGGCCATAAGGCAAATACCTCTTACTCTATGAAATCTTCCCTCACAGACCTCTGGATGCATGACAACGTGCTCTAAGCCTTCCTCCTCTGCTTCCCAGTAGCACTGGTACCCACACTTCAAACCAGGCAAAGCCTCAGCTATCAGTACTTCTCTGGTTTATCACCTCTTCTGTCACCTCTAGAAAGCACCACAGATGTATCTCTATCTTTGAACTTAGAATGTGCTGTGCTCTGGTTTAGAGGTGAGGTGAGATACTTCCTCTCCAAAGGCTTATTTTTTAAGACTTAGGTTTCTATTTTTAATTGGAAGACAAATTTGCACCATTTGAAAATTTCCAGATGCCTTTATTATCTTCTGCCTGTCTTGGTCTTCACCTTGGGCTCACTCATTTTCAAAGTCAAAGGCAACAGATGGTTGATCCCAGCCCCGGTTTCTTCACTTCCTTTCCCAAATCCCCCAGGATATACTTTGTGCTTTTGCTTGTGTAGACTGGAGCTCATGAGACTATTGCCTAGAAATACAGGGGTGCCTCTAAAGTATTTTAAACATAACAAGAAAACTCCACTCTTTGATTTGAGAAAAGATTGCTCAGAAGGCAAAATGAAAGGATAGTGGGAATACTGAAAAGAGACAAGCTGCAAGTTAGGGGAGAAGTACCAAAATAAAAAATAAAATGATGCAAGCTATTATTATTTCAGCTTTGACCTAGCTTCATATGACAACTCTGGAAAAGAATACTAAAGTAAGACAGTGGAAGTAGTTGAAGAACTTCAAATGTTTTCTATTTCTTTGTGGAATAGTTGCAAAAGGAAAATTACTTTTGATTATATAGCTCTGTCAGAATCTGCTTTCTTATTTGGGGGTTGATACTTATATCACTTTCAAAGTCTGGCAGCATGAGGATTTCTGAAGCTGGCACAAAGGAATAAAGGTGTTTAGATATAATCTCCTAAAACAACAGAGAATTTTGTCAGATACAAGCACCCTGACTACATAGTGGGCTTATACTGGAATATCCAGTTGGGGGGCCCTTAGAAGGGAAAATGTATTACTATTACAGGTCAAAGTAAAATTGAATTACTGTGCTATGAGTGAAACAAGTCTTCCTCTTACCCTTCCTCTTACATCATATTTCTTGGCTCTGTGACAGTTTAAAGACAAAAGAGATTTGTTTTGATTCCATAAGCTTATTTCAAAAGTTGTGTCCAACCATTTAAAGCCCAACTCATGAATACTGCTGCTGCTGCTAAGTCGCTTCAGTGTCCGACCTTGTGCGACCTCATAAACGGCAGCCCACCAGGCTCCCCTGTCCCTGGGATTCTCCAGGCAAGAACACTGGAGTGGGTTCCCATTTCCTTCTCCAATGCATGAAAGTGAAAAGTGAAAGTGAAGTCGCCCAGTCGTGTCTGACTCTTCGTGATCCCATGGACTGCCGCCCACCAGGCTCCTCCGTCCAAGGGATTTTCCAGACAAGAGTACCAGAGTGGGTTGCTGTTGCCTTCTCTGACTCATGAATACTAAGTATGCAGAAAATAGTTTAAATACTATCATGACCTTACTCTGTTAATAATGGGGATTAAAGAGTATAATTTAGAACACTTCCTACAGTATCACTTCACGTTTGAGTCTTTCTGATGTCCAGGTCTGATCATTCTCTACTGGGCTGGATGCCCATTCAAGATCCACTCCCTACACTCTGTAAGGCCTGGTTTCTCAGCTTGAATTAAAACACGAACTACACCACCGACTCTGACTCAGTAGTAGTCTCTAGCTCAACCAGCAGTCTTGAGACTTGTCCGCCTTCCTAATTACATGAACCAATTTCTTGTAAGAAATCTCTTTCTGTAGATGCACATCCTGTTGGCTCTGTTTCTCTGAAGAATCCTAATTACCCCCTCTTTCGGGTAATAATGGAACATGTTGTCTATAGAGGTACAGTTCCTAACACCCTGACTTGGAACTGTTTGGGGCAAGAACTTGAACATTTTTAGGTAAAATAACTTATTAATTCTCTACTTCAGGTTTAAAAAGAAAAAGGTTTTTATTTTTGTTTTTTCTTAAAAAAAAAAAAGATAAAACAACTAAACAAAACTATCAAAGTTCTATGCTCTGTATGAAAAGGAGTATCACATTACTCCGTGGTCATCTTTTGAGCACAAAACCAGCCTTTTGTGGATTATTAGAAGGAAAAATGTAGCCACCAGTAGATTGTATCCCAGTTAGTAAGGGGAACTATACAATATTTTTTTTCCTGCTGCTTGCCTCATATTTACAAAGGAAACTTAGAAACAATCTCTGTGAGACAGAAGTGTTTTATTTGTGATTGTGGGGGTAGTTGGTTCTACGCACATTATACTTACATGTTTGCACAATCTCTTCCTTGCTTTCCCATGAACCTCAGTTTCTCAGCCTATGCCTTAAATACATATTTGGTAATGAATACTTTTCAGTTCTTCTCCAAAATCTGTGTCACGGTATAATAATCATAAATTGTCCCTCTCAGAGTTTTATAGAATAGTGTTTAGATTATAGTGTTAGATAAAATAGTGCTTCTTTACTTCCATAACAAGAATCTTAAAACTTGTGTCTTAAAATCTTAAAACCAAAAAGATGCACAATCAGAAGCAATAGGAGATCCCCCGAAGAAGAAGAAAGACAGTTTCAGGTTTCTCTACTTTAAACCCAAAGCCTATGACAACTTTAACCATTCTCTCTAGTTGTCACTCACAGGACCTCAGCAAACTGACACAGAGTCAGCGTCACCTCTCTGCAGATTTCTGTGAATGAATAAGCCAAGTTCAAAAAGAGCCAGCCTTTAAATGGTGAGTATCATAAGTTAGAAGACATAGAGGATCCGATCATATTATCATACCCCTAAACCTGCTTTGTAGCCAGAAGCTAGACAGTTCTGAGCAAACTCTTTTCCCCACAATAGTCCTGGATCCTTATTGGCCCTTTGGTTCAGGCAGAGGAGACTTGTAATGATAGAGAGAGGCCTGGACTCCAGTCCCAAAGCTCCTACATTAAGCAAAAGAGTAAATCAAAATAGTGATTTTAAAAAATCAAAGCATATTCCTCTCTTTAAATGAAACCTTACACCAAAATTCAGAATATAAAACAGATAAAAATGGCACCTCACTGAAGGATTGCCCATAGGCCTTAGGACAGTTCCTCCAAACAATTAATGCATAGTTTGTAAGCTAATGGTCTTGATTTAGAGAGGACCCTGATCTAGCTTCAAAGCTTTTGCATATAATATAGATTCCTGGGCTCTCTTCCAGATCATCGGACTCAGAACCTCAGAAAACCATACTTTCCACAAGCCCCTGGATAATTCTTAAGGTGCCAAGTTGGCTGATACAAATCAGCATTTGAAACTACTACAGTTGAATCTGTCTAATAGTCCTTCATGTGCTCAAAACAATCAGCGCCACTAAATAAATAACTTATGATTCCCTCCCCACAGTACCAGAGTACTTTTACTAGCTTCAAGTTGCTATACTGAAAACAAATGACTTGTAAATTGTGCAACATTCCACCTGGATTAGACATGCTTTTGTGATAACAGACAAATAATGAATTATTTGGAAAAACGTTCTATCCCTAATCTCCTTGCAAAAGTGTCTTGTTTTACAATCAGAAGCTTCTTGCTGATTCTTTCAAATGATGGTATCTCTCCTGAAAGACTAAAAAGGGCTACAAAAATGCAGCCCACAAATAAATATAGGAGATGTACCTCCTGAGTCCTAATCCAGGAACTGTTACCAGGGTATTGTGAATTATTCATTTGGGGAAACACTGAAACCAAAAATTCCCACAGTGCCAACAATCAAAAAGGAAGTAAAACGTGTACAGAAAGTGGTATGATTCCTTGTCTGTTAAAATCATTGAATGAAGCATTCAACTCACAGCTACTATGACTTTTACTGTTTATTGTCATTATTAACAGAAATAGGTTAAGACACTTTCAGATTCTCTAGGTCTGGCAAATTGTTTAGACAAGGAAGATTTGTGTGTATGTAATGAATGCAAAAATGTGTTGTAGCTCCCTCTGATTAAAAGAGAGGGACATGTTTGGACTCCACAGTAGTAGTTCTCTATTTTTAGCTTACATCCAGATCACCTGGAGGGCTTGCTAAAGCCTAGATTGCCAGGCTCCACCTAGAGTTTCCACTACTGTAAGTCCTAGAAGGGGCCTGAGAATTTGCCTTTCTAACAAGTTCCCCTGTGATACTGATGCTATTGGTCCAGAAGTGCACCTCAAGAAGCACTGCACTGATGTAGGATCACACTCCATGATACTCTGAGAAATGTCCTTTGTAGCCAAGGCCAAAGGCTATGATTGCAGAGGAATGGTCCTTAAGATTTTTCAATTATGCATTAACAGCCCCATTCTGAGCTAAAACTTGTTCATCAAAAACACCTTCAAATGCCCCAAATCTTTACTGAGACATACGGTGTAATGACCAGATTGTTTTCTTTTGCAAAACTCACAAATACAACTCATAAGTCTTGATGCAGTATAAGTAATTTATTATCATAAGTAATTGGGAAATCCAAGACAGGTGGTTTCAAGGCACAGCACAATATGGTCCGAGATTTCACTCGTGTCTCCTGCGACAGACAGCTCTCCCTCCAAGAGGCAAAAGAGAAGGCATCTCACAGCTCATGGTCCACCAGGAAGAGAGATGCACTGTCTCGCGGTATCCTCGAATGAAATCCCACAGAAGGTCTCTGTTGGCCATATTGGTAACACCCATATTTTAGACCAATCACTGAACAGAGTGAGCAGCCACAGGATTGGCCAGCCCTTGGTCACATGTTCAGATAGCAGCTGCGAGAAAATTGAAGGCTTTGCGTGAAGGTGCTCCTGAAGTTGATGGGTAGGGGTAGTCGGCACCACGACAGGAAAACGTAGTATCTAAGAAAGAATGCTGTGTGTTGTAATGGAGATTAAATGCCCGGGATGGAGAGAGAAGCGTATGAGTGCTGAAGACACGAAACTGAGACCAGAAGAGCAGTGGACTCCAGTTCCCGTGATTTCAAACCTGTACAAGGTCCTCACCCCAGCACCCTAGGACAAAACTCTTAACACAAGACAGTCTTTGACTCTGTTTGGTGATGCCTTGTTCCTGTCGCCATGGAGCCTCCTCCTGCCTGGAATTCTGCATCGTGCTGCTGGCATCCCAAAACTAGTTAATGCATAGGCCTCCATCACATACAACATTCTCAATGTATTATTGAAGAAATAAGTGGTGAAAAAGAAGGACCCAACCGACTGAAATTTGGGTGAGTCAAGTGAGCTTTCTGAGCTTTTTTTTTTTTTTTTTAAGCTTAAGAAAATGAATATATCTTCTGGTTATTTTTAAGGGCAGTTTTGAGAATTAAACGTAATATATACGTGCCTCTGGAAACTGACAAAAACACAAAGGTCAGGTGGTGTTATAAGGATGTTGTATAAGATTTGTTGGCAGCCTGCGTATCAGGATAGCTGTTAATATTGCAAAGTAAAAAGCCATCAATATTGCCTGATGTAGCTCTCCCAAACAGCTCAAATATTATAATGGTCCTTTATTTCTTCACCTAACCAGGGGTTCTCAGCCCTGGCAGTGTATACAAGAGACACCAGAACTTTGTAATCTGCTACCTAGCTCAACTCAGAGGTTTTGCTTAAAATCCTGAGGGTTAGAGAGTTAGGCATCTGTGTGGTTTTTTAATTTCTCCAGGTGATTGTCATTTGCAGCCAGGGCTGAGAAGCACCAGCCACAGCATGTGGTACCGGAGCCTCTTGATACCTACTTGTGTCTCCTTGCTTCTTGAAAATAGGCTTCACTTGATTTCAGGTGAGATTTCAAGCCTCAGGTGCAGCACATGAAATTGTCATTTCCCTTACGTCAGCATCTGCCCCTTCAAGAGTATGACAGGCCACTTTTGTAATGGTCTCTCAGGCATAAATTCTCTTCCAAATGTGCCTTTCTTGCAGGGCTCTGAAGCAAAAACAAAGCAATTTAACCCTATTGTTACATTGATGACACTCACAGGAGATGAAATTTTTGTCCACAAGCTTTGCATTTATTAAAATTTACTCCTGTTTCTAAATACTTAGAAGAGTTAAGAGAGAGGCACAGAGACCAATTTAACTTAATCTGAAACCTTATAATATGAGTTCTAATTACAGATGTAGACCCAGTTTGTCAAGTATTCTTTGCCAAAGGTAACTGGGTTGGAATAGGGGTTACAAAGCATTCCTTTTGCTTCATATGATTAAAATATTACTGACTGCCTCCTATGTTCCAGACAAAGTATTGTGTTTTGAGTTAGTAGGAAACAAATATGAAAACAGATACTCAAGCTTTCTGCTCCCATCAGAATGTTAAAAGGACAGATTTTTTAGGACAGAGTTTCTCAACTATAGCAATTTAACAGAAAATTGATATTAATAACCACTATAACTAATGAATAATAATTTCAATTATGCTATCACTGTGTGCCAGGCACTGCTTCAGGATTGGGAGTATATGATTATATTTAATTCTCCTCACTCAGAGTTGAGATAATTCATTCATGTATGTATTGATAATAACTGACAGCTGGAGTTCCATTCTCTTGTCTTTCTTTGGAATAATGGTCTCTATACTGTACCCTTTTCTCTTTTTTAAAAAAAAATATTTATCTTTATCAATGTATTTGCCTCTGCAGCATCTTAGTTGTGTCACTTGGGATCTTTGATCTGTTGCTCATTAGTAGTGGCATGTGGGATCTGATTCCCCAGCCAGGAATTGAACCTGGGCCCCCCTGCAGTTGGAGTGCAGATTCTTAGCCACTGGACCACCAGGGAAGTCCCTACTGTGCCATTTTTAAAAAATGTTTTTTGAGAAAGTTGAAGTTCTGCAAGGTGGGATTTGCGTGATGTGTGAGTCATAGAGGTAAACCAGATCAGTGGGTTTCAATGCCATCAAGGCGTGAGAGTCCTGACCTTGCATAACAACCCTGGGGTGAAGGCCCGCATGTTCTAACTCCCAGTTAAGGACTGCCACCTCAGCTCCCCGAGAGGATTCTAATAACAAATTCCTAGCATGTCAGAACTAGGCCTGGCACCATCCATAGAGAGAGCACCTCCCTTGCAGAGGAGTATAGCCCAATAAATGAATCCCAGGAAGTCTTCCCCACTAGTACAATTGATGCTTTTTCAAGTTAGCAATTTTTAATTGGTAGGCTGTACAGATTTCTGGGGATCCTTATAGAACAAAAGGGACAGGAAGTGTGTGTGGGCCTTGAGAATGCTTTATAAGTCCACAAAAAGTTTTGCTTATGATAAAGAAAGAAGCAAAAACAACAATACAGTATATTAACACATATATATGGAATTTAGAAAGACAGTAATGAGAACCCAACATGGGAGACAACAAAAGGAACGCAGATGTATAGAATAGACTTGTGGACTTTGTGGATGAGGGTAAGGGTGGGATGATATGGGAGAAGGGCATTGAAGCATGTTAATTGTCATGTGTCTAATCAATCGCCAGCCCAGGATTGATGCTCGGGACTGGTGCAGCGAGATTTCCCGGGGGGGAGGGAGGAGGGAGGGGGGACCCGGAGGGGAAGCATATGTAAACCCATGGTGATATCATGACAATGTATGGCAAAAACAATAATAAAAAAAAAAAAACATGTTAATTATCATATATGAAATCAATCGCCAGGCCAGGGTTGATGCTCGGGGCTGGTGCACCGAATCGGGAGGGAAGAGGGAGGGGGGTTCTGGAGGGGGAGCATATGTACACCCATGGCGGTTTCATGTCATTGTATGGCAAAACCAAAAAAAAAAAAAAGAAGCAATTTGCTCAGAGGTCACCACCTGTAGCTTCCCTTGTGGCTCAGCTGATAGAGAATCTGCCTGTAATGTGGGAGATCTTGGTTCAGTCTCTGGGTTGAGAAGATGCCCTGGAGAAAGGAAAGGCTACCCACTCTAGTATTCTGGCCTAGAGAATTCCATGGACTATACAGTCCACAAGGTCGAGAAGAGTTGGACATGAATGAGCGACTTTTATTCACCACCTATAACACCAGCCCTCTTGGCACACAAGCCCTTTGTTTATTTCTCTAGAGCAGCACTCCCCAGCTGTTTTGGCACCTGGGACCAATTTAATTGAAAACAATTTTTCACAGGCTAGGGGTGAGGGGAATGGTTTTGAGATGATTCAAGCACATTATATTTATTGTGCACTTTATTTGTAATGCTGCTGCTGATCTGACAGGACATACAGGTCTGTGGCCGGGAGATTGGAGATCCCTGCTGTAGTGCACCAGTGTTCCTCTTGCCACTGAGTCTTGGTATATGCCATCCCCCTTGCCAAAAGTGTTCACTCCCCAACCTCATGCTCCCCTGCAACTCACTCTCAGAAGGAAAGCCACATCATGCCCACCAAGTCATCAATGTCACTTCCTAATGGTAGCCCTTTTGACTTTTCTGAGGAGGCCAAATTCCCCTACTGTTGATTCATATAGTCTCCATTCACTCATTTTGGGGTACATCTATTTTTAATTCTTCCCTTGTATTAGGCACATATTTTTGCATCAGGAACACACGATATGCAACAAACAAGGTCTCTCCTCTTAACATGATAATATTTTCCATTGTGCTGTTATTGAAAGTGGGGTCCAGCTGCTTACCCTTCTGAAGCCACTCTAAAGAGGAGAATGTTTGGTTTATTTTAGAGGCCAGCAATGTGATAAGGGGTCAGGGCAGACTCCTGTCCAAAGGTCAGCTCTCCCACTCTCCCCTGCCTGCCCCATGGACAATCTTGCCCACAAAAAGTGGGCAAGAGCTTTGATAGATGAACGGAGAGGGCTGCATACAATCAACTCTGACAGTCATCTTGAAATTGGTCACAGTGTGGTCTGCTCAGCATCAGCTTTATCCCTATAAGTACAGTTAGTATTCATTCCAGGGTTTGTTGGTTTCCATTTTGTCGAGGCCAGTTCTTGGAATTGTGGCAGACGGCTCGTGTCATGGCTATCCTCTGCTCATCGTGTAGGTAACTCCTTCCACCTGGTGGGGGTTTTAGTATCTACAAAACAGCTCATAGGATATGGTTCAAAAGATTATCTGTAGCTCTTGAGGAAGAACTAATCAAAGTCACTTGAATTTTCTTACTGATTAAGTTATTATTATTTTGTCTTTTTGACTACTTTCCTTTTCTTCTGTATTTTCTCACTTCTCCAATGAAACTTATCCTTTGGCTAAAGTTTTTCTACAAGCAAAAGGCAAGCAGACTGGGATTGACATATATACAGTACTATATATAAAATAGATGACTAATAAGAACCAATTGTATACCACAGGAAACAACTGAATATAGGTCATATAATTATAGGTAATATAATTCATATAGGAATGACTTATATGGGGAAAGAATTTAAAAGCTCATATATTTATAACTGATTCACTTTGCTGTACAGCAGAAACAATACTGTAAATCAACTGTACTTCAATAATCCTTTTTTTTTTAAAGGCAAGTGGAGGATGGGGATGGGGGTGGGGTAAGGACCATAGGGTCCTGCTCTATTTCAGCGCTAAGCTGAATAATGAATAATTTGGCTTTTTGGGTGGCACTCGTGGTGAAGAATCCGCCTGCCGATGACACAAGAGACGCAGATTTGATCCCTGGGTTGGGGAGATCTCCTGGAGTAGGTGCTGGCACTGTACTCCAGTACCCCTGTCTGGAAAATTCCATGGGCAGAGGAGCCTAGCAGGCTACAGTCAATGAGGTCACAAAAATTCGGACACAACTGGGAGACTGAGCATTGATCATTCTAAGAGGCATAGATGTGAAGAACAGACGGGTAGACACTGGGAGGGAAGAGAAGGATGGGATGAACTGGGAGGTTAGGATTGACATATATAAACTGCCTTGTGTAAAGTAGATGCCTAGTGGTAAGCTGCTGTATGGTACAGGGAGCTCAGCTCAGTGCTTTGTGATGACCTGGAGGGATGGAATGAGGGTGGGGTTGGAAGGGAGGTCCAAGAGGAAGGGAATATATGCATATACTTGGCTGATTCACGTCAGTGTACAGCAGAAGCTAACACAACATTGTGAAGCAATTATACTTCAATAAAATCACGTCTTGTGGTTACACTAATATTACATGAAATTAATAAAATAAGGTAATGTGTAGGAGCATCACTATGTTCTTAATTTAGTTGGAGTCATAGTGAAAGCCTCCCTGAGGAAATAATGGTTGATTGAGAACTGAAACATGACAACACAGCAGTGAACTGAAGTGAGCCCAGGAGGGAAAAATCAGGTGTAAAGGCCCTGGCAGGAGCAGAGGAACTACTGAGGCACCTTTGAGGCAGAGAAAGAAGGTAGAGCCAGTAGACATAGAGCATGGAAATATGGGAGGCTGTGGGTGGAGGTTGAGCCCAGATGACTTTAATTGTTTATCGGAAATGGAATCATGGTTTTATTCTGGGAGTGGTAGAGAGTCAGTGGAAAGTTTTAAATAAGAGGATTACTTGACCTTATGAACATTTTAAGAAGTCATTGGCAACTGAGAGCGTAATTCCAAGGGCAACAGTGAGACAGTAAGACCCATTAGAAGTAGTTCCATTCAAGTTTTTAATCAAGTTAAGAGACAATGGCTCGCCTTGGAATATAACAGTATACATGAAAGGAAGCACTGGAAATTGGGATGTAATTTGGAAATTGAATCAACAGAACTTCCTAATGCCTTAAAACAGGGGTCCCCAACCTACTTAATCTAATGCCTGATGATCTGAGATGGGACTGATGTAATAATAATAGAAATAAAAGGCACAACAAATGTAATATACTTGAATCATCCTGCAGCCATTCCCCTACTACCCCCCAATCTGTGGAGAAATTGTCTTCCAGAACACCAGTCCCTAAAAAGATGTGAAAGGGTGAAATAAAGAAATCTAAATTCTTTGGGTTTTGATGTGAGCACAGGCGTTGCCATTTTCTAAGATGGGAATTTCTAGAGAAGAAGTGTTAGCTTGGTCAAAAAGTAATTGCGATTTCAGACTGAATTTTAAATCATTATAAAAAGACTGAAAAACAGCTTTATTATTCAAAAGAGAAACCATTACAATCAACACATTTTTGCCAGCAAAAAATCAGTTTGTTTATTCCTTAAGCGTAAAAATGCATGCTTCAGGATTCATTGAACTCTTGGAAAGCATTTTCTGGCTCCTGATGGTGTGGAAGCATTTTGCCTGCAAAAAATTGTTGAGGTGCCTGAAGAAGTGGTAGTTGGTTGGCAAGAGGTCAGGTGAATGTGGCAGATGAAGCAAAACTTGGTAGCCCAATTCGTTCAACTTTGGAAGCGTTGGCTGTGCAATGTGAGGTCAGGTGTCGTGGCGAAGAATTGGGCTCATTCTATTGACTAATGCTGGCTGCAGGCATTGCAGTTTTCAGTGCATCTCATTGATTTGCTGAGCATACTTCTCACATGTAATGGTTTCACCAGGATTCAGAAAGCGGTAGTGGATCAGACCAGCAGCCGACCGTCAAACAGTGCCCATGACCTTTTTTTTGGTATGAGTTTGGCTTTGGGACGTGCTTTCAGGCTGCTGCTTGGTCCAGCCACTGAGTTGGTCATCTCCAGTTGTCATATAAAATCCACTTTTAGTCAAACGTCACAATCCAATTGACAGATGGTTTGTTATTGTTACATACAATAAGAGAAAGCGACACTTCAAAAAACGATTGTTTTGATTTTTCAACCAACTCATGTGACCTTTCCAATTTGCTTCAAATGTCGAACCTCCATAGAACAACTGACATTGAAGTCTTTGGCAACTTCTCCTGTAGTTGTAAGAGAATCAGTTTGGATTATCCTTTCGTTTGGTTGTTGTCAGCTTGCAATCATTGACCACTACACTCCTCATCTCCTTATCTTTTTTTTTTTTTTAATATTTTCCTTCACTTGAACTTTATTTCATTTTTTAAAAATGTATTTATTTTAATTGGAGGGTGATTACTTTACAATATCATGGTGTTTTTTGTCATGCATCTACTTTTTTTTCCTTTTTTTTAATAGTATGAAGTAAAAATTTGTTTTATACATAACTTATATATGCTTTATATATAATTCTTTTCTCAAGAATCTTTATTTTCTCTGTGTTTTCCTTTATATTTTGGGAGTCTGCCTGGCATTAGAAGTGCAGATCTGCTGGTAACAATTTCTTATAGATTTTGTATGTCTGAACAAATCCTTTATTTTACTTTAATTTTTTAATACTCTTTGCTGGGTTAGAATTCTAAATTGCTGTTGCTGTTTCTTTACACAATTTTCAATACTTTTACACATAAATAAAATGCCATTCTTTGCATTTTTTCCTGAAGAGAAATTTATTGTAATTCTGATTCTTTTTCATATGTGGCATTGCTTCTTTCCCTGGCAGCTTTTTAAATTTTCTCTATATTATTGCTTTTGATCAATACAATTTTAATCTGTCATGCATCTAAATGAATCAACCACGGATGCACATTACACTTCTTATCTTTAAGGCTCTCGTCTCCTTTGCAAAACTTCTTGAGGCACCACTGAACTATACGTTCATTACAAATGTATTGTTGATGTTGCATGTTGTCTCTGCTGCTTTATGACCCATTTTGAAATCAAATTAAAAAATGCACTTGAATTTGCTTTTTGTCTAACATCATTTCTATAGTCTAAATATAAAATAAACAAAGTAATAAGTCATTAGCAAAAAAACAAAGTGAAAGATGTGCATTAAAATGATTTATCATCTATGGGGTTGCAAAGAGTTGGACATGACTATGCACACATGCATAGTATAACATAACATTTATTTAAGAACATATTCCAATATCTAACAGGAAAATTCAGCAGTAAAAATGCAGTTATATTTGTATCAACCTAATAGGTAAAGGAGTAGGTATCTTGGAAATCAATAGTTCTGTTTTATATCTGTTCTGGGTACCTGTTAAGATAGTCAAGTGGCAGGGTTAAGTGAGCAATTGATCCCTGAGATTGAGAGCAGTCATGATGAGGGAAATTTGTTTGAATGTCAGCCTACTGATGACATTATAGCCCTGAAGTTTGATGAGTTCACTTAGTAAAAGAACAATCATGAATTCTAAGACTGAACCCTGAAGCACTCCAAAGTAAAAATTGAGCAGAGAACCAGCAAAGGATACAGAAAATACCAAGTGAGATAGAAAAATAATAACAACAAAACAACCAAAAAATACAGTGTGTAGAAAGTATAGTGTTCTTGAAACTATACCTTAAAGTGAAAATACCTTAAAATTAAGAGAAACACCTGTAACTTTTATTGTAGCCCCCTTAAATAATGATTTGCTATTTTGCAGATGAGAAAAATGTACTTTGACAATGAATCAGTACATGAGGCTCAGGGAGGGAGTCTGCTTAAGGGCCCTAAAGGGGGAAGAATAATATGACACTATTTTTTTAGTTTGAAGAATAAATAAATGCTTGAATGATTATTTATCATTTTCCTTGGAGATTGGTCAGCCCTGAGTAATGGACCCTGCATGCAGGCGAAAGATTTCTGAGCAGAGATTCTGCACGTCACAGAGAGATGAAGCTGACACAGTCTCATGCATGCAGACCCAAAGAGAACATTCTGTGGTAGTTGGTCCAGACCTTTTTGTCTTTGCATCCTCTCCACCCACTACCAGCTTTTACTTCCTCCTGCATTAGCCTGTGAATCATAGCCATATGAATCTTACCTGGAAATTATGTGTATATGTAAAATACACAGATGTGTTCATCTAATATGCTTGTGTATATTACATGAATATGTACAATAGATATACTATACCGATATATATATATATACTATATATATACTTTAGGATATATATACATTTTATATGTTTATCTTGGAAATTATATATGTGTATATAATATATAATTATGTATATAATGTATATCCATGTACACATTATATATATGTGTGTGTGTATATATATATTACTTTGAAATTATTCATGCTGTGCTTTGCTAAGTTCCTTCAGTCATGTCCAGCTCTTCGAGACCCCATGGACCGCAGCCCACCAGGCTCCTCTGTCCATGAGGTTCTCCAGGAAGAATATTGGAGTGGGTTGCCATTTCATACTCCAAAGTGTCTTACCAACCCAGAGATCAAACTTGGATCTCTTGTGTCTCCTGCATTGGCAGGTGGATTCTTTACTACTAGCCCCAGTATGTGTTTCAGTTCAGTTCAGTTGCTTAGTTGTGTCCGACTCTATGTGACCCCATGAACTGCAGCACGCCAGGCCTCCCTGTCCATCACCAACTCCTGGAGTTTACTCAAACTCAATGTCCATCAGGTCTGTGATGCCATCCAACCATCTCATCCTCTGTCATCTCCTTCTCCTCCCACCTTCAGTCTTCCCCAGCATCAGAATCTTTTCCAATGAGTCAGTTCTTTGCATCAGGGAGCCAAAGTATTGGACATCAGTCTTCAGCATCAGCATCAATCCTTTCAATGGATAGTCATGATTGGTTTCGTTTAGGATTGACTGGTTGGATCTCCTTGCCGTCCAGGGAACTCTCAAGAGTCTTCTCCAACACCACAATTCAAAAGCATAAATCTTTTGCACTCAGCTTTATTTATAGTTCAACTCTCACATCCATATATATGGAAAAACCGTAGCTTTGACTAGACGGATATTTGTAGTATACATATATTGTATTTATAATATATGCTCTCTTTATATATATATA
Source organism: Antilocapra americana (assembly GCA_007570785.1). Lineage (NCBI taxonomy): Eukaryota > Metazoa > Chordata > Mammalia > Artiodactyla > Antilocapridae > Antilocapra > Antilocapra americana. Next base: position 17,923,412 of record ML660201.1, read on the forward strand.
TTATAAATATATTATAAATATATATATGTATGTATGTATCATAATACCTACATATTGTTATACCTTTTTTCCTCACCTGATCAACCTATCTGCAATAGTAAGAATAATCTAAGTCCTTAATTATGATCTAATGTTCTAAGTCCTTATTATGAAGCCTATACTGTATCAGGCTTTATTGGAAAATTCACAAACCATGAGCTCTTTCTGGCAAAGTAGTAGGGAAGTTACACAGATAATTTAATATGCATAGCTAGTTTAATTGTCTCCAAAATTAATTTTCCTGTTCCATAATAACTTTCTTTAGGAATTAATCATCCAAATAATTCTCAGTACTCTACTTTGTTTTATTCCAGCTGACTTAGCCCTTCTCTTAATACTTCAGATACCCACAAAAAATAAAGTTACAAAGCTTTTCTTTCCTTCCTTCCAGAAACTTACTAAACATTAAGAGATTGGGAAAGATAATTTGTGAGTCATTCACATTTTTGGTTGCTTTTTTCATTTTCACACTGGCTGCTGTTAGTTTTCACTCTCCAGATAAGCATTATACAGGAAGGTAAGAGTTTTTAAAATGAGGCTGCTTCACACTTGTTATACAATATTTGTATGAGTAACCATCCTGCTCCCATCAGTGATTGTAGGCATTAAAACCATTCCTAGTAATCAGTAGATATAAAATGCCATCCCTGAAAGTTGGCTGATTTTAAAAGAAATAATTATCTGATACTTTTTTTTAAATATGTTAAGGATTTTTTTTAATGTATCCAAGTGTCTTGAAAATACTTAACTGATCTTTTTTGTTGTTTGGTTGCTCAGTTGTATATGACTCTTTGTGACCCATAGACTGCATCACACCAGGATTCCCTGTCCTTGGCTATCTACTGGAGTTTGCTCAAACTCCTGTCTGAGTCAATGGGGCCATTCAGCTATCTTATCCTCTATCGCCCCTTCTTCTACCCTCGATCTTTCCCAGCATCAGGGTCTTTTCTAATGAGCAGGTAGCCAAAGTATTAGAGCTTCGGTATCAGTCCTTCCAATGAATATTCAGGATTGATTTCCTTTAGGATGGACTGGTTGGGTCTCCTTGCAGTCCAAGAGAGTATTCTCCAAAACCACAGTTCAAAAGCTTCAGTTCTTTGGCACTCAGCTTTCTTTATGGTCCAACCCTCACATCTGTACATGACCACCAAAAAGAATAGCTTTAAATATATGCACCTTTGTCAGCAAAGTGATGCCTCTACTTTTTAACATGCTGTGTAGGTTTTTGATAGCTTTTCTTTCAAGGAGTAAGCATCTGTAAATTTCATGGCAGCAGTCACTGTCCAGAGTGATTTTGGAGTCCAAGAAAATAAAGTCTGTTACTGTTTACATTGTTTCCCCATCTATTTTCCATTAAGTGATGGGACCAGATGCCATGATCTTAGTTTTTTGAATGTTGAGTTTTAAGCCAGCCTTTCACTCCTATCTTTGACCTTTATCAAGAGGTTCTTTAGTTCCTCATTGATTTCTGCCATAAGGGTGGTGTCAACTGCATATCTGAGATTACTGATATTTCTCTCAGCAATCTTGATTCCTGCTTGTGCTTCATCTAGCATGGTGTTTCACGTGATGTACTCTGTGTATAAACTGAATAAGCAAGGTGACAACATACAGCCTTGACATACTCCTTTCCCAGTTTGGAACCAGTCTATTGTTCCATGTCTGGTTCTAACTGTTGCTTCTTGACCTGTGTACAGGTTTCTCAGGAGGCAGATAAGGTGGTCTGGTATTCCCATCTCTTGAAGAATTTTCCATAGTTTGTTGTTATCCACACAGTCAAAGGCTTGAATGTAGTCAGTGAAGCAGAAGTAGACGTTTTGTCAAATTCCCTTGCTTTTTCTGTCATCCAGCAGATGCTGGCAATTTGATTTCTGGTTCCTCTGCCTTTTCTAAATGTATGTGTATGTTCCAGCTTGAACATACACAATTTCTCAGTTAATGTACTGTTAGAGCCTAGCTTGAAGGATTTTGAGTACTACCTTGCTAATGTGTGAAATGAGTGCAATTGTGTGGTAGTTTGAACATTCTTTAGCATTGCCCTTCTGTGAGATTGGAATGAAAACTGACCTTTTCCAGTCCTGTGGCCACTGCTGAGTTTTCCAAATTTGCTGGCATATTTAGTGCAGCACTTTAACAGCATTATCTTTTAGGATTTGAAATAGCTCAGCTGGAATTCCATCACCCCAGCTAGCTTTGTTCATAGCAATGCTTCGTAAGCCCCAGTTGACTTCACACTCCAGGATGTCTGGCTTGAAGTTTACTTCATGTTTGATGAGTAAAACTCTGTCAGTAAAGAAGCTGCACTGTCTGTTGTTTTGTACTGGAAAATAGTGTTCTCTCCCTGTTTTTTGCAAGTATAATTAGATTAAACTTTTCTGAGCAGAAAAAAATAAATTCACAAGGGCATTTTCTGAGTTTGTCTTCTGTTTGACAGTTGTATGAAATGCTGTAGAAATCAGACCTTTTGGGGGGTGAGGGTGGGATTAAAAACTCAAAGTAGATTAACCCAATAGAGGAACTAAAATACAATAGTTGGGCCTATATCAAACTTAGGACTTTCTTCCCATCTCTGAGTTTCTCTTCTATGTCATCTTCCATCTCAAGTACTCTTTTCCCATATGGTGGCATTTCTATAAATTCCATAATCCCAGTGGAATGAATACCCCTCTTTCCTCAAAATTCCACCAAATTATTGGCATCTCCTTTGTTCCAATAGATTTGGACCACTTCTTGGTGGTCAGGAGTTTGGAACATTTTGATAGTCCATGCTATTACAATGTACTGACCACCTAAAATAAATTAGTAATAGAGATAGTTTGCTGGAAAAAAAAATGGAAATGTTACTTAAAAAAAATTCAAGGATTGCTGGTTTGAGGTAGGACTTTTTTTTCCCCATGGATGAGCAAATATTTGTAGTCTGTATGCATGTACTTTTCATTTTTCTTTGGGAAACACAAGAAAGTATATCCATTTGATCCTCATGTCAAAGCAGTTTGACACATTCTGGAATTAGGGTACTTGCTGTTACCCTGAATGCAGCCATCAGAGGCAGCAAGGCAAGGTAGTTAAGATTCCTGCTGCAGTCATACAGACCCTGACTAGCTGTGTGACCTTGGACAAGTCACTTGTCTAAGTCTCTAGATTCCTGCCTGTATAGGAAGTTAAGGGCAGTATCTGCTATAAAGTGTTGCTTTGAGGATTACATGCCCTAGCAAATGTATTTAGACCAGTGCCTGGCACAGACTCATGCTGAGAAAAATGTTTGCTGTGTTATTACCATAAAGACTCTTTGAATGAAACTGTAAAAAAAAAATTAAACCACAAGCTTGACCTAACAAGCAGCCACTGAGAGGAGGCTCGATCGGCAAGGCAGGACCTCTGAGATGAGCTCCATCCAAACCTGGGAACAAGACTTCTTTTTCAATGACAGATTTCTACCAGAAAACCGGGGGAAAAAGTCTTTTGTTTCATGTTTTTGTGAACAGATTATCTCAGATATCTAGGATATAGAGCACACTCAATGATTATATCATATATGCTTCATTGAAGTAACTTCAACTCTAACTCTAAATGCTTTTTTCTATAGGTCATACTCTTTCCTTCTGATAATAAATTCATTTCCTGATTTAAACATAGCCTTACAGAAAGAGTGTAGCTGCCCTGCTTTTATTTACAAACCAAGATTCTGCGTGTTTTCTGGGATTTGACTTTCCCCAAGTTCTCTCTATTTTTTTAAGCTCATAGTTTATAACCAAAAAGGCATATTACATAGAAACTCAATTTTAAGCAATAAGAACTTTAAAGATACTGACTCCATCTATGAAAACTAGAATTCAGAATTGGTGAGGAAATCCACAGTAGTTTTGTGGTAAGCATGTCTGAGGACTCATGGAAACTTGCTAAAAGGAACATGCATTGAAGTGTGTTAAAAAACAAAACTATAAAATGCTATGAATAAGTTTTTATTATTGTCTTAAAAGCCAAGAATATCAAGTGAGTATTAGGGATTATCCTGTGAGGCTGGATTTTCCTCCAATTTTACAGACATATAACTGATAGAATTGATAGAATTTTATAAGGCATATAGCATAATGACTTGACTTAAATATATTGTGAAATAAATTTACCACAATAACTTCTGTTAATATCATTATCTCCTAGAAATATTAAAAAATAAACAACATTTTTTCCTTGTTTTGAGAATTCTTAGGCTCTGCTCTCAGTAACTGTCAGTTACACTGGATTCTAGTGTTAACTACAGTCAACATGTTGTATATTACATCTCTAGTACTTATTTGTTTTATAACTAGAAGTTCGTACCTTCTGACCACCTTCATCCAAATCCCGTTTACCTATCTTCCACCTCTGATAAGCTCAAATCTGATATATTTTTTAATAGTTTAACAAGGTCTGTCCATGTTATCTCAAATAGCAAGATTTCATCTTTTATGGCTGAGTAGTATTCTACTCTATATAGATACCACAACTCCTTTATCCGTTTGTCTGTCAATGGATACTTTGTTCCTATGTCTTCCCCATTGTAAACATGCTGCCACAAATATGGAGGTGCAGATACTTTGAACATAGTATTTTTATTTTCTTCACATATATTCCTAGAAGTAGAATTGCTGGATCTAGTTTTAATTTTTTGAGGGACACTCATGCTGTTTTCCACAGTGGCTGCACCAGTACACAATCCCATCTACGGTGCACACAGATTTCCTTCTCTCTACATACTTGCCAGAATTTGTTGTCTTTATGATGATAGCCATTCTAACAGGCATGAAGTGATAACTCATTGTTATTTTGATTGATACTCCTCTAAGTGATAGTGATTTCAGCAACTTTTCGTGTACCTTTTGGCCATGTGTATATCTTCTTTGGAAAAATGACTATTTAGGGCTTTCGCCCATTTTTAAAATTGGATTATTTCTTGGTTTGCTATTGAGTTGAGTTCCGTATATGTTCTGGATATTAACCTCTTATCAGATTCTTGATCTGCAACTATATTTTCCCATTTCATTGGTTGTCTTTTTTTCTCATTGATCATTTATTTTGCTTGTTTAATTCTTATTTTGTTGCTTACATTTTAGGGGTTTTATCCAAAAAAGCATTGCCAAGACCCATGTCAATAAGATTTTTGTTAGGTTTTATTCTAGGAGTTTTATGGTTTCTGGACTTACGTTTAATTCTTTAATACATTTTGAGTTAATTTTTGTGAGTGATATAAAGTAGGAGTCCAGTTTCATTATTTTACATGTGAATATCCAATTTTCCCAGCACATTTTTTAAAGAGACTATCTTTTCCTCAGTGAGTATTCTTGGCTTCTTTGTCAAATATTAGTTGACTTGATATGTATGGATTTATTTCTCAGCTCTTCATTCTTTTCCGTTGGTCTGTGTGTCTCCTTTTATGCCAGTATTGCACTGTTTACTGATTACTGTAGCTATATAGTATATTTTAAAACCAGAAAGTGTGATGTCTCCTGCTTTATTTTTCTTTCTTCAGATTGCTTTGGCTATTTGTGGGTCTTTGACAGTTCCATATAAATGTTAGAATTATTTTTCCTATTTCTGTTTAAAAAAATGCCATTGGAATCTTGATAGGGGTTCCATTAACCTATAGATGGCTTTGGGTGATATGAACATTTTAACAACATTCATTTTTCCAGTCCATGAACATGGATATATTTCCATTTATTTGTATCTTCTTCAGTCTTTCATCAGTGTTTTATAGTTTTCTTTTTTTTATTAATTTTTTTTATTGTTTTTGCGATACATTGTCATGATATCACCATGGGTTTACATATGCTTCCCCTCCGGAACCCCCCTCCCTCCTCCCTCCCCCCCGGGAAATCTCGCTGCACCAGCCCCGAGCATCAATCCTGGGCTGGCAATTGATTAGACATATGATAATTAACATGCTTCAATGCCCTTCTCCCATATCATCCCACCCTTACCCTCATCCACAAAGTCCACAAGTCTATTCTATACATCTGCGTTGTTTTCTGGTTTTCAATGTAGATCCTTTACCTCCTTGGTTAAATTTACTCCTAAATACTATATTATTTTTGATACTATTATGAATGAGATTATTGTCCTTATTTATTTTTCAGATCATGTGTGATTTTTGTGTAGAAATGCTACTGATTTTTGTATGTTAATTTTGTATCCTGCAACCTTACTGAATTTGTTGATTATTTCCTATATATAAAATTGTAATCTGCAAATTGGGACAGTTTTATGTCTTCCTTTGAAATTCTAATGCCTTTTGTTTCTTATTACCATCTGAATGCTTTAGCTAGGACTACCAGTACTGTGTTGGGTAGCACTAGTGGCAGTGGACATCCTGTCTCATTCTTGATGGTAGAGGAGAAACTTTCAACCGTTTCACCATTGAATACGGTGTTAGCTTCATGCTTGTCACTTACAGCCTTTGTCACGTTGAAGTATGGTCCATCTATACATAATTTGTTAAAAGTTTTTATCATGAACAGATGTTGAATTTTATCAAATGTATTTTACACATCTATTAAGGTGATAATATGAAATTTGCTTTCTTTTTCATTTTATTAAAGTCTTAAGGAGTACATTTACAATTCAAAAATGCTAATCTATAGAGTATCCTCTGGAATGCCAAGACTCACAGGATGAGAGAGCCCACACTCACCAATCTACTTGTTTGAATTTGATGGGTAAGATACAGAGGGCTTCTGTAGTTTCCAGAAGCACTTTTTACATTTAGATCTCCTGCAATTTTCTTTCGGCATAAAGCAATTGCATATCCATGTTCAAAGAAGTGACAAAGTGATTTGTGGGTTAAGAATTATAAGCTTGGTGATCACTGAGTGGTTTCATTTAGACACAAGGCTTTCCCTGTCTTTGGGGTAAGGAGGGCAGATACTAAGAAAGAGGGTTCCAATTGAGGAGATGAAAGTTACCAAGGTCTGAATTTCTCTTTAAAACATAAATATTATTATGCCAAATTTTCCAAGATGGAAATGACTCTAAGAAGCATATTTCTCTTTTGATAAAATATACTAATTCAAGGTTGTTTTACTAAATAAACTAATTGATAAAATTTCTGACAATTTATTTTAAAAAGCAACACTTCCTAAAGTTTTACATGACTGCCCTATATTTTCATGTATCTCTAGAGGCTTAGTTATTGTAACAGTGTGTATGCCATTTTGCATTTGCCCTTTTTTGCTTAACATGTTTTCATGTTTCAACACAATCTTCCTAATTAGCATTTTGAAATCTTCCTGGCTTAAATGCACATTCCAGTGAGTATCTTTTTTATCTATATATTTTTAATTTTCAAATCATGCTTAAAGTTCTTGGGAGTAGGTTATCTGTACCAATCAAACCAACCATCCTTACGGTTATGGCTCTATAATATTATATTGTCTTCCAAAATGCCAGGTAATTTACTTCATGGTCATAGAGTAAGAGTACAGTGATTTCAACTCAAGGTTGAACCACAGGGTGTTAAGGAAAGCATGAAGCCTGTCAGTTGAGTTTCAACTATTTGAGGATAGCAAGCATGTATGATGGTTCCTCAGCTTGAAGCAAATACAAAGGAACAGCGATTCTCATCTTTCTATATAGTAGGGGTCACAATGCCCTCATAGTTCTTGCAGGGAGTGCAAATTAATCAAGCAAGGTTATCAGGGAGCTTGTAGCAAGAGAGAGAAACTATACAAAAAATGGAGTGTGCAGCCACTGTCCACCCTATCCATCCCCATCTATAGAGTCGTCCCTACTCAGGTCCAGCTGAAATGTCCCGATTTCAAAATGTTGGCCACTAGTTCAAATTTATTATGTATAAAGCATACAGGAGGGAGGAAGGAAGGACAGAAGACAGGAAGTGAACAATTGGTTTGAAACCTCTGTATACAGATTTTATAATGTATTATCTGCAGTAATCTTTTCTCTGTGGAAGTAAGGCAAGTCACAATGAGAAGATGCCTTCTAAAACTGTTGACTAGAGTTGGTACTGATATAAAAAGTACAAAATGAAAGAGCTAAGCAACCAGCAACATCTAAAAGAAATGTCGTTTGCAATGATACACAGTATGCATGCTTGAAAAGCGGAATTAGATGCTGGGCTCTAGCAGATGTAATTATATAGCATGATAAAGTAAGGCACAAAAGGAGTTGAACCACTCTTTCCAAATTACAAAGCTGTGAAGCATTCAGCAGTCAAGTAGTAAAAAGAAAAAAAAAAAAGTGTTTTAATTTGCGTAACCTATTTTCCCCCCAGAACAAAATGCCTAGGGTGCACAGTGCTTTCAGGAGTTGCAGAATGACTGCTGTTCCTCTCCACTCATTTTCCAAGTGATTTAATTTCTTCAATAAGATCACCTACACAGGATAGTGAGACGCCCTCGATAGTGTGTCTTTTTTCAGGTTTGCCTTTGTGACATGAGAAAATGCGACAGCAAGGAGGGAGAAAAAAACCTCTAAATCAGGGAAGGATATTAACAGGGATAAGCGAATTCAACCCTCCAAGAATGAATCTCTTCTCCTCCTCATTTCTCAGTGTCCTGTCGAGTTTATTCTTGCATGTTTGGGGATAAGGCAGGAGTAATCCCATTTGCATGACCACCTGAAGTTGTCTGCAAAGCCACTGGCTGTCAAACAAGTAGAGTGAGAGGAAAATGGAAGCATATTTGAAGGAATAAGAGACAGGAGGGTTATTAAGGCCATGGAAGAAGGCATTTTGCCATCAAGACAAAAACCCAGAAGATTATTTACTGGGGAATAGTTTCAAGCAAAGAATGTAAACAAAAAGGATAACTAAAATTTTATGTAAATTGCCTTTTGCTAGGATAATGAAAGACCGGGGACTGGCAGGAATGACTGAATCCACAGATTTGAGTTCATTATTCCTTGTTTTTCTGTTGCCTTTGGCAGAGTCTTCAGTGCCAGTATTTCCACAGGTTCAAAGTATACTTCTGCTTAGGTAGTTCACAGGGCTCTCATTCAGAATGTGGAGATTTTACATGAGATACTAGGGCAGATATCTAGGTAATTCAAGCTAAGTTACTCTTGAATTTAAAATGGCCTCACAGATATATTGATCCTTAGGTATGTTTTTCCAACAAGCTACTGAAATTCAATTTCTTTATCACTAATATTTTCTGAGCCTGGCTGATTTGGAAAACTCCTCTAATGAAGACCCTGCAATGCTTCTTGGACTAGAAAAAGTTGTAATAAATAATCCTTTCCAAGGCCCTGTTACTCAAACTCTCGCCTCCTCTCCTTCCCTTATTTCCTTGATCTTAAAGTCTGCTCCCGTGATACAAAATGCTGTTTCACATTGCGTATCCCTTCTAAATCTCTTCATCAGTGCCTTGCCTTGTGAATTTACACATAAATCATGTAATAGAGATAAATAGTCTGCCCTAGAGATTCCGTCCTGTAGAGAGATGGCATGATCATCACGTACATTGATTAGACAGCTACTCTGTGGCAGGCCTTGACTAGACAGACCTTTGTTGACAAAGTAATATGCTGTCTAGGTTGGTCATAACTTTTTTCCCAAGGAGTAAGCATCCTTTAATTTCATGGCTGCAGTCACCATCTGCAGTGAATTTGGAGCCCTCCAAATAAAGCCTGCCATTGTTTCCACTATTTCTCCATCTATTTGCCATGAAGTGATGGGACTGGATGCCATGATCTTTGTCTTCTGAATGTTGAGCTTTATGGGGTCACAAAATTTGGACACAACTGAGCAACTGAAATGAACTGTGGCAAGCATCACACCAAGTAATAATTAGAGCAACTGAATGTGTTAAGGGCTAATTCCTAATATAAAGGTGGAAAAACTGAGGATAAGAGATGTGAAGTCATTTTTAAGATTGTTTAACCATCAAGTGACAGTTCTGGGACAAGATCTCAGGCCAGACTTCAAAGTGCTGACTCTTAGCCAGTACTTAGTAATATAAATGATGATGAAGAGGAAGATAATAGCAATGATAGCCAATGTGTATTTGGCATTTTGTGTGTGTGTGAGATCAATACTGTTGTCAATGCAAATTTTTAATATTAGGTGATGAATACCAAGGCATGTAGAAATTACTTAATTAATACAGTTCGGGCTTTAGTTGTGGCCCTCTGGTTCCAGAGTCTGTGGGCTCTGTAGTTGCAGCACATGTGCATAGTCACTCTGCGACATGTGCGATCCTAGTTCCCCTGCATTGTAAGGCGGGTGCTTAGCCGCTGTACCATCAGAGAAGTCCCAGAAATCATGTCTTATGAGTGGTCATTCGATGTGTTCTCCTTGAACACAGTGAGTCCCTCTACTACATCAGAACCAGTACTTCTGAGTTTTCACCTGAAGGGTACCATATCCATCTTTGGCTTCTGAGGAGTGAAAGGAAGAAGAAGAAATTATGTAGCAAAACAAAAAGGATAGCCCTGTTTGCCTGGAGTAATGAGAGGAAATAACCAAACAGAAGTAAACAAATTAAGAGGGAAAATACTATTTCCATTAACACTTCTGCAGAATTCCTTGGGGTCTGTCCTAGCCATCTAATTGGTAAGTCAAAGAGCTTCATCTGTCTTTTTTTTTTTTTCTAGGATCCTCTTAGAGCATCACACCGAAAGTGTCCTTCAAAGCATTTAGTATCAAGGGGCCAGTTCCCAAGTAGATTGAGGTAATGTCTTAGAAGTTTTAGGAACTACCCATTCCAGGGGAATACCTTGTGAATATTGCACTTAGTGAATATTTGTTTGTTTCAGTTTTTGATGCTTAAGAATCAAGTGGTTAACAATTAGTTTCCAATCATTATACATATTCTCTCATACCCACTGAAGCATATTTTGTATTAGAAAAAAAATAATAGCAAGCTTGTGCTTATACTTGATCAGAACAGTGGTTACAATATTACTCTTTTCCCAGCACTTTACTGTGAAACTTACTTGAGAGGTATTAAAGAATGAGGATATGATTGTTTTAATGTGATTTTAAAAGAGGGGTAAGTTATCGTTATTGTTTATTTATCTGGCGAACATTGGTGGGATCCTGTTTTGTGTTAGGGCTTGGCTAAACTTGCTGAAGAAAGCAAAGATGTGTAAAGACATAGGAGTCATTCCATCAGTACAATGTTAATTGGAAAATTCACTATGTGGAGGATAAATATCTTGGGTCATCTATAATTTGTTATCTACTTCATTCTCTTCATTTGCAAAGACAATTAATGATTCTGTTAGTAAATGTGTAAACAGTGGCTGTTAAAGCATCAATGCATCCATTTCACCACCTCTTTCCTTTTGCTAATACAATAAATCTTCTCTATTAATAAACTTCTATGCACAAATGTAGTTTATAGATGAATTGCACTTAGACATGAAAAACATGCCCTCAGTGTGCAGTGCTAAAAATGATATAGGTATCCAGAAGTGAGACACTAGAAAAATTAATCACAGTCCTTCAGATCTAACTGCCAGTGGTCTTCCTGGTGGTGTTTATTAAGGAATTAAAAGCACATTTATTTTCAGGACTTTTGTTACAAAAATGATAGCTTTACTATACCCTTAGAAATTATATCTGCAATTATATTACTTAATATTTTGTTCCAATACATTTTCTCTATGAGATGTTTCCACTCATTCAGATACTGACTATAAAAGCAAAATGAAATGTGGAGTTTAAGTTATAATAAAAAAAATTTAAAACCTTATTGGCAAACAGGGAGAAGTGGCAGTTTTATATTTTCATTGCCTTCTCTAAATAACTGCCCGATCTTCTACTTCACGCTGGTAATGTAGGTAATGAATATAAATCCCTTATATATTTGTAAAGCACTTGGATTTTTATTTGCAGTAGTAAGACAGGTGAGGTACCCTGGCCAAAGCAACTAAAATTGGAGGATAATTTTACTTTATTGAGATGTAACGTGCATACATTACAGCCTGTAAAATGTACTCATCCTGGGCATACAGTTAGATGAGTTTTTAATCCCTGTATAAGTGCCACCCAGATCAAGATATGGAACATTTCCAGAGCACCACAAACTTCCTTCATGGCCCTTTCTAGTCCATAACCAGCCCCACAACCCCCAAAGGGTTTCCCTGGTGTCACAGATGGTAAAGAATCTGCCTGCAGTGCAGAAGACCCAGGTTCAATCCCTGGGTGAGGAAAAGCGCCTGGAGAAGGGAATGGCAACCCACTCCAGTATTCTTGCCTAGATAATTCAATGGACAGATAAGCCTGGCAGGCTGCAATCCAAGAAGTTGTAAAGAATTGGACACAACTGAGTTGCTAATACCAATCTGCCTAATCCTACTAACTACTAATGTGGCTTCTCTAAACACTGATTCCTTTTGCCTGCTCTTGGATGTCATATAAGTAGAATTAGGCAGTACATACTCTGTGTTCAGTGTTTGTTTTCCCCACAGAACAAAATGTAAAATTACTCTTTGTTGCTGTGTATAATTGACTGTTGTGCATAGTTAATTCCTTTTCATTGTTAATAGTGTGTTTATATTGTATGTATACAACAGTGTATTTATCCATTCCTTTGGTGAAAGGTACTTGGATTGTTTCCAGTTTTTGAAGTAGTGGATCAAATACTTTAATAAAACCTTTAAAAAGGTATCAATAAACTGAAACAAAGTAAAAAATATTCAAAAGACCAAAATGTAAATAAAAGCAGAGACTGAAAAGTTGACTTTAAACTTGAGGGTCTTTTACTAAACTTGGTGAACCTGAGGTTCAAGTATCACAGCCTCTCAGATTAACAGGACAGAATAAGCCCCATCTAAGTAATTAGAACAAAGGAAAATCTAAAAGGAACCTTCTTTATTAAACTAGAGCCCTCCTATGGGGGTCAAGGTGAAGTCAGCCTAACTCTGCAGAGGGGCCACGAAGAAAATTGCCCATTTTAAAATGAACTGCAAAGTATTGGAGAGAAAGAAATCCACTCTTTTTATTTACCCAAGTTAGACCCATTTGAATTTGAAGCCCAGTTTTTACCTCCTGTGGAAGAAAATGAGTAATTACATAGGATGACAAAACAATTCCAAATGTACCTTCAAATATATTAAAGCCAAAATTAATGGAATTATAAAAACAAAACCCAGAAGAGACCCACACAGGTAAAACCAACTGATTTTTCGAAGAGAGGCAAAAGCAACTCAGTGGAAGAATGGTCTTCTTAACAGCTGGTACTGGAGCAGTTGTGTATCTATAGGCAAACAAACAAACAAAACCCTCTATCTAAAACCCACACATGATTGCAAAATTAATTCAGAATGGAATACAGATCTTTATGTCAAACTAAACTATAAAGTTACTAGAGGAAAACATGGAAAAAGTCTTTGAAACCTATAGTGCAGTGAGGAATTCTTTGACATAGAAACAAAAACATATTCCATAAAAGAAAGAAAAAAATTTAAAAATTGTATTTCATTAAAATTTTAAAAATATAACCTTCCAAAGACCGTATTAAGAGGATAAAAAGATAAGGTACAGACTGGGAGAAACTATATGCAGTCCATATATCTGACAAAGAACTCATGTGTAGAATATATAAAGAATTCTTAAGACTCAGCAATAAAAATCAAACAATTAGAACATCAACAGATAATATGAAAAGATATTTCACCAAAGAGGATATACAAATGGCAAATGAAAACATGAAACAAATGTTAAATGTCACTATATGTTAAAGACCATGATGAGATTTAGTTTGAACAGCTAAAATTAAAAATATTGATAATATATAATTATGAGAATGATGCTAAAAAATTGGATTTCTCATCCATTTTCTCATGGAATGCAAGATGGAACTCTACTCTGGAAAATATTTTGACAGTTTCTTTGAAAACTACATAGAAGCTATATAGTTCCTTTAAAAACTATTATATAATCCAGTAATCACAATTTTGGGCATTTATCAGAAAAAAGAAATGTATATTCATGCAGAAAGAGTCACACATACACTCAGCGCTCTTTGGCACAGTCAAAAACTGACAGCATACTCCTCAATACTTGCATGGTTAAACAAAGTGCAGTAAATCCTCACCAAAAAATATTACTCAGCAGAAAAATAACAAAGTATTAATTCATTCAATTTGGTTGAACCTCAGAGACATTAAGCTGAATTTAAAAAGTTAATCTCTTAATGTTGCATAGTTTAAGATTCAAGCTGTACAACATTCTCAAAATGGAAAAAATTGTTTAGAAAACAGTTTACTGGTTGCCATGGGTTAGGGTTGTCTGTGTCTATAAAGGAATATCAGGGGAGAGATCTTATTAATAACAAAAGTTTTTTTATTTTATCCAGATTTATTGAAATGATATGTGGCACTTAATAAGTTTAGTATGTACAGCATGATAATCTGATTTACATATATCATGAAATGATTGCCATAATCAATGTAGTTATCGATCAACATTTCATATAGATACAATTATAGATGTATTTTTCCTTGTAATAAGAATTCTTACAATGTACTCTTAACAATTTTCATACGTATCTTACATCAGTGTGACTGTAGTCATCATGGACATTATGTCCTTAGTATATATTTCTCTTATAAGTTTGTGCCTTTTGATCACCCCTTCTAATTCCCCTTTCCCGAAATCCTGCCTTTGGCCACCATGAGTCTAATCTCTTTTTCTGAATCTGGCTTGTTTTTGGTTTAGATTTCACAAACAAGTGAGATCTTACAGAGTTTATCTTTTTCTGTCCAACTTACTTCACTTACAGTTCACTCAAAGTCCATCCATACTATCACAAGTCTGGTAAAAGAATCCACCTGCAATCTGGGAGAGCTGAGTTCAGTCCTTGGGTGGGGAAGATCCCCTCGAGAAGGGAAAGGCTACCCACTCCAGTATTCTGGCCTAGAGAATTCCATGGACTGTATAGTCCATGGGGTCACAGAGAGTCAGACACGACTGAGCGACTTTCACTATCACAAGTGGCAAACTTCCATCTTTTATGGGTGAGTAGTTATGCATTGTTCATATCTATTCATCCATTGATGGACATGTAGGTTGTTTCCGTGTCTTGGCTTTCTAAATAATGAGGTCATGAATATGGCTGTTTGGTTATCTTTTCAACATAGTATTTTTGTTTCTTTCAGGTATGTTATCAGAAATGGAACTACTGGATCTCCTTTTAATTTTTCAAGGACCCTTCATACTGTTTGCCATAGTAGCTGCGCCAATCTACAGTCCTGCCAAGAATGCTCAGGAGTTACCCTTCTTCCACATCCTCAGGGTTTGTTATTTCTTTTCTTTTTGATAATGGCCAGTCTAATGGGCATGAGATTGCATTTTGTTATGCTTTTGATTTGAATTTCCCTTATGAATAATGATGTTGAGTATTCTTATTTACCTGTTGACCATTTGTATATCTTCTTTCAAAAAATGTTTATTCTTCTGCCCATTTTTAAATTGGATATTTTGTTTCTTTGCTGTTGAGTTATATGAGTTGTTTATATATTTTGGATATTAGTCCCTTATCATATATGTGGTTTGCAAATATTTTCTCCCATTCAATAGGCTGCTTTCTCATTTTGTTGAAAATTTTTTTTTGCTGTGCAGAAGCTTTTTAGTTGGATGTAATACAGCTAATTTATTTTATATTCCATTGCTTATGTTTTGCTGTTATGTCCAAAAAATCATTACCAAGACACATGGTAAGGATGTTTTTTCCTTAGCTTTTTTCTAGGAGTTTCATAGTTTCTGGTGTTACACTTAAGTTTTTAATCAATTTCAAGTTAATTTTTATGACTGGCATGGTATGGGGGCCTAGTTTTGTCCTTTAAGATGTAAATAGCCAATTCTCCCTGCCCATTTATGAAGACACTTTTTCTCCATCCAGTGCTCTTGGGTCCGTTGTCAAATATTAGTTGACCACATATGCTTGGGCTTACTTCTGGCGAATGATCTGTTCCACAGGTCTGTGTGTCTGTTTTTATGTCAGTGCCATATTGTTTTGATTATTATTGCTGTTTAGTAATATAGGTTGAAATCAGAAATTGTGATGACTCTGATTTTGTTGTTTCTCAAGACTGTTTTGGTTATTTGGGGTCTTTCGTGGTTTCATATAAATACTAGGATGTTTTGTTCTATTGCTATAAAAAAGTGCAATTGGTATCTTGATAAGGATTGCATTGAATCTATAGGTGGCTTAATTATTGAGGACATTTTAAAAATATTATTTCTAGAAATCCATGAACATGAGATTTTTGCATTTATTTGTATCTTCTTTGATTTCTGTCATCAATGTCTAATTTTCAGAGTAGAGATTGTCCAATCCTTGATGAGGTTTTCCCTGTGCATTTTGTTGTTTTGTGTAAGCGGGATAATTTTCCATATTTCTTTTTTAGATAATTTGTTGTTCTCATGAAGAGATGCTATCGATTTTTATATGTCAATTTTGTGTCTTGCAACTTTACTGAATTCATTGGTTATATCTACCAGGTTTTCTGGAGATTCTGTTTATAAAATCCTAGATTTTCCTAGATTCTGTATATAAAATCCTGTCAGTTACAAATTGAGACAGTTTTACTTTTTACTTTCCAATTTGGATGTCTTTGTTTCTTTTTTCTCACCTGATTGTTGTGGCAAAACTTCCAGTCCTATGGAAAATAGGAGGAGTGAGAGTGGGTACACTTGTGTTGTTTTTGATCTTAGAGTAAAAGCCTTTCAACTTTTTACCTATGAGTATAATGTTAGCGGTGGCCTTATCATATGTGACCTTTATTATGTTCAGTTGTGCTTCTTATATACCTAATTTGTTAAGACATTTTTTTTTATCATAAAGAAATTTGGAATTTTGTCAAATGCTTTTTCTAAATATATTGAGATAATCATAAGGTTTTTTTCCCCTTAATTGTAATAATGTGATATATTACAGTGGTCCCCAACCTTTTTGGCACCAGATACAAATTTCATGGAAGACAGTTTTCCCATGAACTGGGGTGGGAGGGCTCAGGATGATTCACATAGCACTTAATGTGCATTTTATTTCTAATCTAATGTCATCTCTGATCTGACAGGAGACAGGAGATACTAGTCCACAGCCCGGAGATTGGGGACCTGTGAATATCCTATTTATTGATTTGAATTTGTTAAACCATTCTTGCATTCTGGAGATCATGGTGAATGATCCTTTCATTGTGCTGCCGAAGTGAGTTTGCAGTATTTTATTGAGAATTTATGCATCTATATTCATTAGGGATGTTGGCCTATAGTTCTTTGTGATAATGACCTTTCCTGGCTTTGGTATCATGGTAATGTTAGCATATATAGTGAATTTTGGAGTGCTCCAACCTCTTCCCTTGTGGCTCAGCTGGTGAAGAATCTGCCTGCAATGCAGGAGACCTGGGTTCTATCCTTGGGTTGGGAAGATCTTTTGGAGAAGGGAAAGGCTACCCACTCCAGTGTTCTGGCCTGGAGAATTCCATGGACTGTACAGCCCATGGGTCACAAAGAGTCGGATATAACTAAGCAACCTTCATCATCATCATCCCCCTTCTTCAATATTTTGGAAGTTTGAAAAGGACTGGCGTTAATGTTCTTTTAAAGAAATTAATTTTATCAGAGTATAATTGCTTTCCTATGTTGCATTAGTTTCTGCTCTACAAAGAAGTGAATCAGCTATATGCACACATGTATCCCCTCCCTCTTGGACCTCCTTCCCATCCCTCTAGGCCATCACAAGCACTCAGCTGAGCTCGCTGTGCTTTACTGCAGAGTCCCCTACCTATCCCATCTGCACATGGTAGCATGTGTATGTCAGTCCTTATCTCCCAGTTTATCTCACCCTCCTCTCCCCCACTTTTATCCACATGTCCATTATCTACATTTGCATCTCTATTCCTGCCCTGCAGATAAATTCATCTGTACCATTTTTCTAGATTGCAGATATGTGAGTTAATATATGATAATTGTTTTTCACTGACTTACTTCGGTCTGTGTGACAGAATTAACTCAGTTCCCTTCCTTTTTTTATGGCTGAGTAATAATCCACTGTATACATGTATCACCTCTTCTTTATCCATTCCTCTGTTGATGGCCATCTAGGTTGCTTCTGTGTCCTGGCTATTGTAAATAGTGCTGCAGTGAACACTGGTGTACATGTGTCTTTTTCTATGATGGTTTTCCCAGGATATATGCTCCATAGTGAGATTTCTGGGTCATATGGTAACTCTATTTTTATTTTTTTAAGGAGCTGCCATACTGTTCTTCATAGTGGCTGTATCAATTTACATTCCTACCAGCAGTGTAAGAAGGTTCCCTTTTCTCTACACCCTCTCCACCATTTATTTGCAGATTTTTGGATGATGACCGTTCTGACCAATGTAAGGTGATACTTCATTGTAGTTTTGATTTGCATTTCTCTGATAAGTAGGGATATTTAGCATATTTTTGTGTGCATGTTGGCCATCTGTATTTCTCATTTGGGGAAAGGTCTATTTAGATGTTTCACCCATTTTTCGATTGGGATTTTTGTTGTTTTGATATCGAGATGCATGAGTTGTGTGTGTATTTTGGAGATCAGTCCCTTGTCAGTTGCTTTGCAAATATTTTCTTCTGTTCTGCAGGTTGTATTTTCATCCTATTTATGGTTTCCTTCGTTGTGCCAAAGCTTTTAAGTTTAGTTAGGTCTTGTCTGTCTATTTTTTCGTGACTCTAGGAGGTGAGTAAAGATCATGCCAAAGAATGTTTTTCCTGTTTTCCTGTCAGAGTTTTATAGTGTCCAGCCTGACATTTAGGTCTTTCATCTATTTTAAATTTATTTTTGTGTATGATGTGTATGTGTACTGAGTCAATTAGTCATGTCTGACTCTTTGCAGCCCCCATGGACTGTAGCCCTTTAGGCTCCTCTGTCTGTGGAATTTTACAGGCAAGAATACTAGAATGGATTTCCATTTTCTTTTCCAGAGGATCTTTCCAACCCAGAGATTGAACCCACATCTCTTCCATTTCCTGCATTGGCAGGCAGATTCTTTTACCACTAGTGCCACCTGAGAAGCTCAGGAAGTCTTCTAATTTCATTCTTTTACATGAAGCTGTTCTGTTTTCCCAGAGCTACTTATTGAAGGGATTGTCATTTCTCTGTTGTAGATTCTTGCCTCCTTTGTCAAAGATTAGGTGACCATAAGTGCATGTGTTTATCTCTGGTCTTTCTATCCTGTACCAAAAACAAATCTATGTTTCTGTTTTTCTTCCAGTATACTGTCTTGATGACTGAAACTTTGTAGTATAGTCTGAAGTCAGGGCACCTGACTCCTCCAGCTGTTTTTCTGTCTCAAGATTGCTTTGGCTAATCAGGATCTCGTGTGTTTTTATACAGATTGTAAAACTTTAATTCTATGAAAAATTCCATTGGTAGTTCAGTAGGAATTTCATTGAATCTGTAGACAGCTTTAAATATTAAGTAAAATTCATCACTAAAATCATCTGGTCTTGGGCTTTTCTTTCTTGAGAGGTGTCTGATTATTGATTTCATCTTACTATTAATTGGTCTTTTTAGGTTTTATATTTCTTCCTGTTTCAGTCTTGGTAGGTTGTATATTTCTAAGAAATTTTTTCCCCATTTATTCTATTACCCAGTTTGTTGGCACATAGAAGTTCATGGTACCTTATTACCCTTTGTATTTCTGTGATATTAGTTGTAATTTCTCCTTTTTTATTAATGATTTTGCTGATTTGAGTCCTCTCCTTCTTGATGAAGCTAAAAATTCGTTAGTTTTTCCTTTGTTATACTAACTTTGGTTTCGGTTTGTTCTTTTTCTAGTTTCTTAAGGCAGAGAGTTGGGTTGTGCTAAGATAGTTTTGTAACTTGATTGCAGTGGAGTCAATGTTACAGGAATCTATACATGTGGTTATACACCATTACATGTGGTTATACACCATAGGTCTTTGTGCACATCTTACACTGCAGTCAGTTTTCTGATTCTGATAGTATTCTATAGTTACAAAAATGTAGCCATCGAGGAAACTGGGTCAAGTATAGGTGGAATCTCTCTATACTATTTCTGCAACTTCCTGTGAACCTGTAATGATTTTCAAATAAAAAGTTAAAATATAAACTAGGCAAATCGACCAACATAGTGGAAAACTTTTGTCCTTTCTATTAATAACTGATAGAATGAGAAAGCCAAGAAGAAGAAAAATAAACAGAAAAAAACAAAAAAAGATACATAGGATTTGAACAACTCAGTTAAAACCCTTGTTTTACAGAAATATAAATGGTGGACACTGAACCAAAGTAACAGTATATATATTCTTTTAAAACACACTTAAATCATTAACATATTACACACTCACAAATGCAAATGGAAACATAAACAAAATGTCAACCAATGAAAATTAAACTTGGAAGAAGGCATAGTTTTGGAAATTAAGAATCAGTCTTTAGGTAATTAATGAGATAAATAAGAAATCACAATGAAAGTTAGAAAAAATTTCATTGCATGGTAACAGCATAGAAAAATCATGTCATGTTAGTCTGCTTAGAGATAAATCTTTAGCTTTATGTACTGTAGAAAATAAAAAAAACTTACAGATAAGTATATTCACTGTCCATTCAAATGTTACCAAATAAGATATTGTATAAAACTAATAAAAGTAAAAATAAAAAGCAACAGAATTTAGAGCATGGAAATGGTATACAAAGTGATAAAATTCACAACAAAGCCAAAATTTGGTTCTTTACAAAGACAATTGAAATTAACAAATTTCTGTTTCAAAATTGGAAAAGAGAGTAGGGAGTTGTATTTAAATGGTATGAGTACTGAAAGAAAAGTACAACTACAGATACTACAGACATTAAAAATAATAAAAAATAATTTGAACCATGTATGCCAACCAATTTTGAAACTTGAATAAAATAAATACCTAGACAAATATAAATAAGAGAAACTGCTTGAATAAATGGGAAAGTTTTAATGACAGATTACTAAATTCAAGGATGGATATGTGGTTATAAGAAAAGTCTACAGCCTTTTCTATTAACAAGCAGAATAATAGCAGTTAGGGTATGATGGCTTGTAATTTTGGATGTTCGCCAATTGTCAAATAGGTCACCAGAAAAATGGAATAATGCAGTCACACAAATAAGTCTCATATCGGTCCCTGGAACCAGACTGAAGCAGTCAGTTGAAGGAGTTACAACTGCTATCAGTATTATCAGTAGGAAAGCCATTTCTTAAACATTCCAAGAAGGGGTGAGGAGGTTTGTTGTAGTCATCCAAGGACTTATAGATCACCCCCACTCACCTTCATATTGTGTTAAAACTATAAGATACAACTGGCAGTTAACAATAGATGTATGTGAGAGTTCCCCAAAAGTGAAACGAAAACACTCAAAAGTTTCCCATACATGTCGGTGTAGAAGTGGTTGTCAGTTAGATGTTTGATTCCAGTGCAATGAAAAATGTTGTTCTAAATCGTGTCTGACTCTTTGCAACTCCATGGACTGTAGCCCACCAGGCTCTCTGTCCATGGGCTTTCCCAGGCAAGATACTGGAGTGGGTTGTCATTTTTTCCCCCAGGTGATCATCCTGACCTAGGGATTGAAGCCATGTCTCCTGCGTGGCAGGTAGATTCTTTACCATTAAGCCACTTGTGAAGCCCTGCAATGAAAAGTAGTGTGATTTTAAAACTTTAATATTAGGCTGTAAAGAATTTTCAAGAAACAGTCTGTAGAATAGTGAAATATATGGGGCTTAATTGAATACCAAACACTGGTGTTCTATTCTTCACATAAAATCAATTAATTTATAGACCAGTTTGCTGCTTCAAAAATATCCATAACTGGAAAAAGGAAGAAAAATGCAGGAATACTTAAGGAAATCTGTGACGCCATCATGTTAGAGACCCAGGTCTTTGGGTTAACAATCCACAGTGTTGTAACATTTTAATTGCTTAGTTATTTGTTTCTCAGTTCAGTTCAGTCGCTCAGTCGTGTCTGACTCTTTGCGACCCCGTGAATTGCAGCACGCCAGGCCTCCTTGTCCATCCCCAACTCCCAGAGTCTACCCAAACCCATGTTCATCGAGTCTGTGATGCCATCCAGCCATCTCATACTCTATCATCCCCTTTTCTCCTGCCCCTAATCCTTCCCAGCATCAGGGTCTTTTCCAGTGAGTCAGCTCTTCGCATCAGGTGGCCAAAGTATTGGAGTTTCAGCTTCAACATCAGTCCTTCCAGTAAACACCCAGGACTGATCTCCTTTAGGATGGACTGGTTGGATCTTCTTGTAGTCCAAGGGACTCTCAAGAGTCTTCCCCCCAAAAAAACCAAAAAACAACAAAAAAGAGTCTTCCCCAACACCACAGTTCAGAAGCATCAGTTCTTCGGTGCTTAGCTTTCCTTACCATCCAACTCTCACATCCATACATGACTACTGGAAAAACCATAGCCTTGACTAGATGGACCTTTGTTAGCAAAGTAATGTCTCTGCTTTTCAATATGCTATCTAGGTTGGTCATAACCTTCTTTCCAATGAATAAGCATCTTTTAATTTCATGGCTGCACCATCTGCAGTGATTTTGGAGCCCCCCCAAAATAAGGTCTGACACTATTTCCACTGTTTCCCCATCTATTTCCCATGAAGTGATGGGACCAGATGCCATGATTTTAGTTTTCTGAATGTTTAAGCCAACTTTTTCACTCTCCTCTTTCACTCTCATCAATAGGCTTTTTAGTTCTTCTTCACTTTCTTCCATAAGGGTGGTGTCATCTGCATATCTGAGGCTATTGATATTTCTCCCGGCAGTCTTGATTCCAGCTTGTGCTTCTAACAGCCCAGCGTTTTTCATGATGTACTCTGCATTTAAGTTAAATAAGCAGGGTGACAATATACAGCCTTGACGTACTCCCTTTCCTCTTTGGAACCAGTCTGTTGTTACATGTCCAGTTCTAACTGTTGCTTCCTGACCTGCATACAGGTTTCTCAAGAGACAGGTCAGGTGGTCTGGTATTCCCATCTCTTTCAGAATTTTCCACAGTTTATTGTGATCCACACAAAGGCTTTTGCAAAGGCTTTGTTTCTAGTCCCCATCAAACCTTTTACCTTTTTCAAGTCTCTTGAAGCTCTTGTTGGAACAGAAACCACTGCACCATAAGCAGTCACAATGAATAAGAAACAAAGACCATTAACAAAAATCAGTTTATGCCTAGGAGATTCATGGAGCACAAAAGAGATGCTCATTTGTTGGCTGTTCATTTTTCTGGGTACCACACTAATTTTCATGGCACTATCTTTATAATTTATTTATCATTGCTCTTGAAACACAAAGGAACTTGGAATTCCAGCAACTCGGCTCTATTTCATGTAAAACAAAGGTATGGCAAGATATTTCCCAAGTGAGTTTTCCATCTATTATTTTTCCTCACAATATGAGCTCCTTGAACCATACAACCACATGGCTATTCAGTTTCCTTAATGTTTGTACACAGAGAAATATTTTTGCATGTTGCTAAAAAAAAAAAAAACCCAGAACTATGAATACTGAATATATTACTTTAACAAATAAATGTTGGATATCTATCTTGTACAATGCATTTTGCTAGATGTGTGGCGGAAATTATTTTTCCAAAAAGTAGAATAATGTAGATGGCAACACCCAGTGAATATTAAAAGGGAAAATTTCCAAATTATTTCATTCTGTTGAGCAAGTTTACATTCATTTACTCATTTGTGTATTCATGTGTGACAAACATGTACAGAACCTTTTTTTTTTAAATTAGGATCCCATAGAAGGATTTAATCTTTCTTTATCTTAATTTCCTTAACTATAAAATGGTGGTGATAATAACTTACTGGGTGGTTGCCAAGATTAAATGAGTTAAAGTGTCTGAAGCATTGAGAACAGAGCCTAGCACGTGGGAAGTCTATGTATATATTGACCATTGTTTTAACCCAGCACCTCTAAGAAGCCTTTCCTGAGACAACCTATTAAATGGCCCCATTCAGATGCTGATATTTCATTTGTGAACTGTAAAACCAGGACAGTGAAGGTGAGATAGAAAAAAGAACCTCAGTAAGCAAAGAAAATGATATGAAATGATGTATGTCCATGCCAGGGACCACTTCACTGTAGGCTGCTAAGAGATCAGCAGGGCAGTTAAATATGTTTGCTTGCCCCATGCAGTTTCTTCAGGACATCATCCATGGTAGAGAGAAGGGAAGGGAAATTAATCTGCTTGGTTCTTTCCATTCCTCACATACTTGTAAAGTGTCCTCCTCTGAGGTCTCTCAGGAAACTAGATCCCATACCCAGTATTTTGTATTTCGACCCAGTCTTTTCCCCTTACATTCTGGTTGTTATTAATCAAGCCATACAATGGAAGCAAAAGCAATAGCAAGGTTGCCTTTGACTCAAACCTCTTTTTCAAAGCTCTCAGCATATGTAGTTGACAGAAGCAAGTCTTTATAATTAGAGGAACAGCTTTTTGTCTTGGATCTTCTACTTTCTAGATGTGCAAGTTATTTAAATGCTCTGTGCCTTAGTTCCTTTCATAAATCTCTAAAATAGAAATATTAATATACACCTTATAGAACTGTTAGAAAGGATGAATGAGCAGTGAAGTAATGAGAGTGATGATTGTCACACAAATGTTTCAATAAATGTTTACTACGACCATAATTATCACTGCATACAAATGAGGCAATCAGGAATACCCAATCACACCATTAACTGTGAAGCATACTATAAGGAATAATCCACAGCCTTCAGCTACATAGGAAAAGTAGAATTGAGTAATAACCATGATAAATTAGATCAACATAGAAAGCTGAATAAATAATTCAGAACCCAAACTATATATTTCTCTCACTTGACTAAATTATTCAGAAAATTCTTACTCCCTCCCACTTTAATTTGCCTATACAGGTACCACCATAAAGTCACTTATCTATAATCTCATTTGATTCTTTGACAGTCATGTTTAAAAGTGTGTCATCAAACTCTAAGTACATTTATATCATGTTGTAAATTCCTATTTTATTCTGCCAAGGCAAAGTTGAATGGGAGCTTTAAGACTTGAATAAGTATTCACCACAACATAAATATACAGACATCCCAATAAGGAATGATATCACCACAGTGGTATTAATAGATGTCTTCATGTGAGATGATTAAATTTTTAGGTTGTCATCTTCCTGCAGATTATGCTGTACATTCCCACCTGCTTGCTTGAAGCTTCAAATTGGCTATTATTTGACAATAAAATAAGCTTGCTCTACAAGGCACCCATTTTACATTTAATGAAACAAAAACTTATATTTTATAATGCTGCATGTTTTACCTTGGGCAGAGAAAAGAAAAAAGCTTTAACTTCTTTAACATGCTTTAGAGTTAACATTTCTTTAGATTCCAGTTGATTACAATACCTTATTAGACCAAACTTAAATCATTAACCTGTACTCCAATGATTTTTCGAGAATATATGGTGCAGCAAAACTGACAAAGTTTAAGCACACGTCCAAACAGTTGCTGCCAGTGTTCCTAGGTTTTAAAATCTTCTCCTATGCTTGTTAAAATGTTTGAATTCTTATACATTGCACCTCCACCTTGAGATTTTATTCAGGAGGTCTAGGATGACAAGTAGATGTCAGCATTTTTAACAAATATCTCAGATGCAGGCAGTTCATACACCACAGTTTGATCAACTGATCAAAGTATGTATAAGCCTTTTATGGACCACAATCGGGAGAGAAGTTAACACTGACTTGCAGTAACTCTTACAAAATATCACAAAACTTTGGTTGCTGAATACTTCAACTACTAGAAATGCAAGAATATTTGGATTTAAGGTTGTAACAAGCTGTTGTTTTCCCCAGATTTCGTGAAAATCAGTTGTTTTCTCTGAAAGGGACTCATTTCTCAGTACTTCTTATATCTTAGCTGATATACTTAATTTTCTAGTCTCCAGGAGATGGAAGGAAAAAAAAAAGCCAAATCTCTTTGAGTTTCTGAGACTGTTCTTTACACAGAGTTATCTGCTGCTAGGGAAGATGTGATTGCTGATCTATTGCATACATATTCTGAGGCATACAACGAATGATTTTTCAAGGGACTTCTAGAAAATTTAGATTAAGTTTTACATTGAAAATTTTGCTTCTGTGATTCCCACCATTTTCTTATTGTTTAAATTTTCTATGGAGTTTTCCCACGCTGTTATTTAATGATGTTCCATGGTGACCCCTACAGGTTCAAAATAGCCCTAGTAGAAACTCCACAGTTGGATGATACTAATATATGGTAGATGTCTGTGGGGCTTCCCAGGGGGCGCTAGTGGTAAAGAACCTGCTTGCAGTGGGGGGGAGACAGGAGACACAGGTTTGATCCCTGGGTCGGGAAGATCCCCTGGAGGAAGGCATGGCAACCCCTCCAGTATTCTTGCTGGGAGAATCCCATGGACAGAGGAGCCTGGCGGGCTACAGTCCATAGGGTTGCAAAGAGTCAGACACGACTGAGCGACTTAGCTCACGCATCCAATTATTATTTCCTCTTCCTCGAGTGGAATGAGAGACGAGAAAAATAGAAGTCAACAAAGAATAGAAATATTCTTGGGTTATAAAGACAGAATTGAGGAATCTTCTTCCCCATGTAAACATGTGTCCTTTTAATTGACAGAGAAGAAAATAAAAATATTTTTTTTAATCTATCCATCCTTCAGAACATAACAAATATTTTTTCCCAATGGAATTTGTACTTATGCTTAGGCATGATCTTGTGATTTTCATCCTAGTGAAACATTAATGCACTGTGTATGTCTTTTAAGAAGTGATTACTACCCTGCAGTATGGATATTAATTTATTATTTTCTATATTTAGTGAGTACTATGTGATTATCACACTGAATATAAGGCCACATAAGCAAACTAGTAAATGACAAGCCACCTGCCACCCTTACCATAAACCCGTGTTCCAGTGGGAAAAAGGACTGTAAATTAATAGCTACAAACACTGAGAAATTGAATGTCAAAACTAATTCACAACTAGATTTGGAGTTTGAGTTTTGCAGAACTGATGAATATGTGACTTCTGTACATAAACCAGGGGAGAGTTGATTGTTTGATGTCTGGGTCTTGGCTCTAAGGAGATGAAACATTTTTAAATGAAGTTTCTGCTATTTTTTCTCGCTTTTTAAGTAGGATACAATGTTAGCATCCTCCTCTGATAATTAGTCTCTCTTGCTTTGTTATTTTGTATTTCTCTTTAATACTTAGGCTCTTACTATTTTTATTTGTATTTCCTCTCTCTTGTAGAAAAGGGACCAGTGAACTATATTGCCCATTAGCTTGTAGCCTGTTTTTCTGTTGAAAAATCCCATTGGAATATACCATGGCCACTATTTATACATTGTCTATGGCTGCTTTTACATTGTCATGACAGTGTTAAGTGGTGACAGAGGTCAAATAACCAACCCACAATTCTAACATTTTTACCATCTTGCTGTTTAAGAGAAAAGTTTGCTGCTTTTCTGACCCCATGGCTTAGCAGTAAAGAATTCACCTGCAGTGCAGTAGTGCCAGGAGACACGGGTTCAATCCCTGGATCAAAAAGATCCCCTGGTGGAGGAAATGGCAACCCACTCCAGTATTCTTGCCTAGAAAATCCCATGAACAGAGCAGGCTTGCATGCTATATAATCCGTGGGGTCGCAGAGAGTCAGACATGACTGAGTGAGCACACACATGATCAAGAACAAGGACTCTGAAGGCAGAGACTACAGCTTGGTCAGGTTTTGTAATCTTGTACCAAGCACAGCCATCAGGAAATCTTTTTTAAATGTTTTTTTTTTTATTGTGATAAGTCATGTAATAGACACACTATTTTAACCATATTTAACTATTCAGTTCAGTGGCCCTAAGTACATTCACATAGTTGTGGAACTCTCATGATCATTGATCTCTCATATTTTTCGCCTTCCTAAACTGAAACTCTGTTTCCATTATGCAGTAACTCCCCAGTCACCCATCCCACCTCCCCCAGCCCCTGGCATCTACTTTGAATTTGATTATTCTAGGTGTTTCATTTAAGTGAAATCAAACCGTATTTATCTGTACATAACGTATATTGGAATGCATTTTAAAGGTAACTTAATATATATCCTAGAAATAAATTGTATCTTTCTCCCTACTTCCCCCCACCATGCTATACAGTAGGTTCTCATTAGAGATCTATTTTATACAGAGTAGTGTATATATGTCCTCAAAATTTATCCCATACGCCCTTTTCTCTCTTGGTGTCCATATGTTTGTTCTCTACATTTGTTTTTCTCTACACCCGTGTCACCATTTGTGCTTTGCAAGTAGGATCATCTGTATTGTTTTTCTAGATTCCTTATATGCATTAGTATACAAAATTTGTTTTTCATTTTCTGACTGACTTCACTCTGCATGACCGTCTTTAAGTTCATCCATGTTTCTACAAATTACACAGTTTTGTTCCTTTTTATGACTAAATAATATTTCATTGTTTATATGTACCATATCTTCTTTATCAGTTTATCTGTTAATGGAAATTTGGGTTGCTTCCTGACTCTTGTAAATAGTACCGCAGTGATCACTGGAGTGCATATGTCTTTTTGAATTATCGTTTTCTCTGGTTGTATGTCCAGGAGTGGAGTTGCTGGGTCATATAATAGTTCTGTTTTAGTTTCCTAAGGAATCTCCATACTGTTCACCATAGTGAGTGTTCAGTTCAGTTCAATTGCTCAGTCATGTCCAACTCTATGTAACCCCATGGACTACAGCACGCCATGCTTCTCTGTCCATCACCAACTCCCCGAGCTTGTTCAAACTTATGTCCAATAAGTCGATGATGCCATCCAACCATCTCATCCTCTTTCATCCCCTTCTCCTCCTGCCTTCAGTCTTTCCAAGCATCAGGGTCTTTTCCAATGAGTCAGTTCTTCGCATCAGGTGGCCAAAGTATTGCAGTTTCAGCTGCAGCATCAGTCCTTCCAATGAATATTCAGGACTGATTTCCTTTAGTATGTACTGGTCGGATCTCCTTGCAGTCCAAGGGACTCTCAAGAGTCTTCTCTAATACCACAGTTCAAAAGCATCAATCCTTCGGTGCTCAGCTTTGTTTATAGTCCAACTCTCACATCCATACATGACTACTGGAAAAACCATAGCTTTGACTAGACAGACTTTTGTTGGCAAGTTAACGTCTCTGATTTTTAATATGTCTAGGTTGGTCATAGCTTTTCTGCCAAGGAGCAAGCTCCTTTTAATTTCATGAGTGCGGTCACCATCTGCAGTGAGTTTGGAGTCCAAGAAAATAAAGTGTCTTACTGTTTCCATTGTTTCATCTATTTGCCATGAAGTGATGGGACCAGAAGCCATTATCTTCGTTTCCTGAATGTTGAGTTTTAAGCCAACTTTTTCACTCTCCTCTTTCACTTTCATCTAGAGGCTCTTTAGTTCTTCTTCACTTTCTGCTATAAGGGTGGTGTCATCTGCATATCTAAGATTATTGATATTTCTCCTGGCAATCTTGATTCCAGCTTGTGCTTCATCCAGCCTGGCATTTCTCATGGCGTACTCTGCATTTAAGTTAAATAAGCAAGATGACAGCTTTGAAACAGCTTTGATGTACTCCTTTTCCAATTTGGAACCAGTTCCATGTCCAGTTCTAACTGTGCTTCTTGACTTGCAGACAGATTTCTCAGGAGGCAGGTCAGGTGGTCTGGTATTCCCATCTCTTTCCCACCAACAGTGTAAGAGTGTACTCTTTTGACCACACCCTCTCCAGTATTTTTTGTTTGTAGGTTTTGTGATGATGGCCGTTCTGACCAGTGTGAGGTGGTAGCTACCTCATTGTAATTTTCATTTGCATGTCTCTAATAATTAGTGATGTTGAGCGTCTTTTAAGTACATTTTGGCCATCTGAATATCTGCTTTGAAGAGATGTCTATTTAGGTCTTCCACCCATTGTTTTTTTTTTTTTTTTTTTTTGTGATGATAAGCTCCATGAGCTGTTTGTGTACTTTGGAGATTAATCCCTTGTCCATTGCTTCTGTTTGCATATATTTTCTTCCATTCTGAGGGTCTTCTTTTCATCTTACTTATGGTTTCCTTTGCTGTGCAAAAGCTTTCAAGTTTAATTAGGTCTCATTTGTTTAGTTTTGCTTTTATTTTCATTACTTTAGGAGGTGGGTTAAAAAAGATCTTGCTGAAATTTATGACAAGGAGTGTTCTGCCTATGTTTTCCTCTAAGATGTTTATAGTATCCGGCCTTACCTTTAGCTCTTTAGTCCATTGTGAGTTAATTTTTGTGTATGGTGTTAGGTTAGGAAGTGTTCTTTTACGTGTAGCTCTCCAGTTTTCCCAGCCCCATTTATTAAAGTGACTTGTCTTTTCTCCATTGCCTCCTTTCTCATATGTTAGGTGACCATATGTTCATGGGTTTATCTCTGGCATTCTGTCCTGTTCCATTGATGTATATTTCTGGTTTTTTTCTGGCAATACCATACAGTCTTGATTACTAGCTTTGTGGTATACTTCTGAGGTCAGGGAGCCTGATACCTCCACTTCCATTTTTCTTTCTAGAGATTTCTTTGGCACCAGGTACTGATGTCAGAGTTAGATGTGGGTCTCAAATGTCACATATGATTAGTACAGTAATGGGAAAAGCACCCTTTGCATAAAGTTGCTTCTTTTAATATGTGAAAAAGCTGATGTGGAAGCTTATGGTTCTAAATTCTGAAGATAAGGAAGAAATCCACTTTATGGTATTCTTGTGTGGAATAGTTTTTTACTTGATCATCCAAAGTTATGATTTTTAAAAGTTGAAAAAATTGACAAGATTGTGGCTTCGTGTTAGTTTGTGATGACACACAGTTGCTAATAATATAAAAGTACCGTTCTTATAATGCATTATAATGACCAAGTGAATGGTTTAGTATTGGATGTTTCTTACATTAAAACACTATGTTATTACTTTTTTTAAGATGTATTTATTTATATTATTTCCACCTGTGCTTCATGCAGTCTTTCTCTAGTTCTCTACTCTTAATTGTGGCACACAGGTTTCTCATTGCAGCAGCTTTTCTTGTTCCAGAGCTTGGCTGTTTGTACATGGGTTTCAGTAGTTGCAACTCTTGGGCTCTAAAGCACAGTCTCAGTAGGTGCACAGACTTAGTTGCTCCATGGCATGTGGGATCTTCCTGTACCAGAGATCAAACCTATGTCCCCTGCAGTGGCAGGCAGATTCCCAACTGCTAGACCACAGGGAAGCACTGCTAGTACTTTAAACTAGTATTTACACTTTAAAGTTAACTAGACTTTAAGTATCAGGATCTTTGTTCAGATGTCTTTGAAAGGTTTAATTTATTTTAGTGAAATTGGAGTAAATCTTTTATGTAGTTGTTATGTGTTACCTGTTATATAATAGTTTTCTCCCCCAAAAGTGTGTGCATTGGATATCTTTACTAAGCAAAATGAAATAAAAGTCACTTTTGAGGATGTCACAGGTTCTTAACTTTCTTTTGATATCTAGAAATTCTAGGCGTTATAGTTTAGGGTATTACAAAATATTTGCATTTGTGTTTTTTTCCCTTTTAGTCTTACTTTTCAGTAATACCAAGCATCTAAGAGTACCTCTAAGTGCAGTCACGTTGAATCTCCATACAATACACATACCTATAAAATTAGATCTCTTTGAAGTATCACCGTAGTGTTTGTGAGGATGTGATATGAGTAGAGATTTGTGTGTGTTTGTCTTTAAATCACCAGAGCTGTATAAATATCTGCATTCTTGCAGGGTTTGAGCACCCTTTCAGTGCTAGTTGATGCCTTAAGCAAAGAATATCACCATTGAAAACTAATTTCACCATATCTATATCTTGCAAGAGTTTATATTTTATTTTAATTAAACTATGTTATGTTTGCCAAAAGGTTTGCATTTTTGGCCAATGAATTTATTTTTGATTGATTAGATCAGAATCTCAGTGCTTTAGGTAGCAATTTTAACTGTATGATGCAATTTTAAGAATGGATTTTCTGTTTATTGGGCGTTTTAGTTGCTGGATACTTTGGTGAGGTCCTTTGCTATCTAATAGTGCTATATATATTTCATATTTATTACAGAGCAGTGATATGTGTGCTTAGGATTGTTTGTATTTGGCAGATATTTATGGAGCAAGTATTATAGGCTAGATACTGCTTTAGGGAATAGAATATAGCAATGAAGAAAGACAAGGTTCATGCCCTCATGAGACTTGTGTTCTAGAGGACTGTTCATTACTGAATCTTTTGATGGCGTTTCTAAATGGTTGGATTTGGAAGAAGTTTTAGAATATTTTGGCCAACAGTTCTGACAGCTGGTCCTTTGGTTGTATGCATGTACACATGTTACTTTGAGACAGCCTATTCCAGTAGCCTCTTGAGAAATCTGTGTGCTGGTCAAGAAGCAACAGAACTGGATATGGAACAACAGACTGGTTCCAAATTGGGAAAGGAGTACATCAAGGCTGTATATTGTCACCCTGCTTATTTAACTTACATTTGGATTGCATCATGCAAAATGCCAGGCTGCATGAAGCACAAGCTGGAATCAAGTTTGCCAGGAGAAATATCAAGTATCATCTCAGATATGCAGATGGCACCACCCTTATAGCAAAAGTGAAGAAGAAATAAAGAGCCTGTTGATGAAAGTGAAAGAGGAGAGTGAAAAAGTTGGCTTAAAACTCAAAATTCAGAAAATGAAGACCATGCCATCTGGCCCCATCAGTTCATGGTAAATATATGGGGAAACAATGGAAATAGTGACAGACTTTATTTTGGGGGGCTCCAAACTCACTGCAGATGGTGACTGCAGTCATGAAATTAAAAGACGCTTGCTCCTTGGCAGAAAAGCTATGACCAACCTAGACATCATATTGAAAATCAGAGATATTACCTTGCCAATAAATGTCTGTCTAGTCAAAGCTATGGTTTTTCCAGTGGTCATGTATGGATGTGAGAGCTGGACTATAAAGAAAGCTGATCACTGAAGAATTGATGCTTTTGAACTGTGGTGTTAGAGAAGTCTCTTAAGAGTCCCTTGGACTGCAAGGAGATCCAAACAGTCAATCCTAACGGAAATCAATCCTGAATATTCATTGGAAGGACTGATGCTGAAGTTGAAACTGCAATACTTTGGCCATCTGATGTGAAGAACTGACTCACTGGAAAAGACCCTGATGCTGGGAAAGATTGAAGGTGGGAGGAAAAGAAAATTACAGAGGATGAGATTGTTGGATGGCATTACTGACTGGATCAACATGAGTTTGAGTAAGATCTGGGAGTTGGTGATGAACAGGAATGCGTGGCATGCTGTAGTCCATGGGGGTCTCAAAGTGTTAGACACTACTGAGCGACTGAACTGAACTGATTCCATTAGATTTGGGATTTCTAGTCTTGGCTTGCCCCGTGTCTTAACAAGACCCTGGGAGACTCAGTTTCCTAAACTGTAACAGGGAAATTCTTGAGTGATTTGTTGTTTTTTTTAAATTATTCCAAGGATTAAATGAAATTTTGTGTTTGAAAAGTGAATTTTGCCGTATTGAAATTGCATCTCAATAAAGCTGATTATTTTAAGAGGAAAGAAAAGACCGCTTTGGCTATTCAGGGTCTTTTGTGTTACCATACAAATTGTAGAATTTTTTGTTCTACTACTGTGAAAAATGCCATTGGTAATTTGATAGAGATTGCATTGAACCTATAGGTTGCTTTGGGTGATACAGTCATTTTCACAATCTTGATTCCTCTAATTCAGGAACATGGTGTATTTCTCCATCTGTTTGTATCAACTTTGATTTCTTTCATCAATATCTTAGAGTTTTCTGAGTACAGATCTTTTGCCTGATTAGCAAGGTTTATTCTTAGGTAGCTTATTTTTTTTTTTTTTTGTTTCAGTGGTAAATGGGATTGTTTCCATAATTTCTCTTTCTGATCTTTTGTTGCTAGTATACAGGAATAAAAGAATTTCCTTTTCATTAATTTTGTATCCTACAACTTTACCAAATTCATTGATGAGCACCAGTAGTTCCCTGGTGGCATCTTTAGGATTTTCTATGAATAGTTTGATGTTATCTGCAAACAGTGAAAGTTATGCTTCTTTTCCAATTGGGATTTCTTTTACTTATGTTTCCTCTTGGATTGCTGTGGCTATTTCTTCCAAAGCTATGTTGAATAAAAGTGATGAGAGTAGACATCCTTGACTTGTTCTTTAGAGGAACACGTCTTAGAGGAAATGCTGTTAAGTTTTCACCATTGAGTATGAAGTCAGCTGTGGGCTTGTCATATATGGCCTTTATTGTGTTGAAGTAGATTCCCTCTGTGCCCACTCTCTAGAGTGTTTTTATCATAAATATGTGCTGAAAATATTTCAGATGCTTTTCCTGCATCTCTTGAGATTATCATACTTTTTTTTCTTCAGTTTGTTGATGTGGTGTTTTACACTGATTTATTTGCAGATACTGAAGAATCCTTGCATCTCTAGGGCAAATCCCACTTGATCATGGTGTTTGATCCTTTTACTATATTGTTGGATTCTGTTTGCTAGTATTCTGTTGAGGAGTTTTCATCCATGTTCACCAGTGACACTGGCCTGTAATCTTCCTTTTTTGCAGTATCTTTGTCTGATTTGGATATCAGAGCTGTAGTGGCCTTATATAAAGAGTTTGGGAGTGTTCCTTCCTCTGCAATTTTTGAACCAGTTTCATAGGATAGGTGTTAACTATTCTCTAAATGTTTGTTAGAATTCACCTGTGAAGCCACCTGGTCCTGGACATTGTTTGCTGTAAGTTTCCAAATCACAGTTTCAATTTCAGTCCTTGGGTTTGGTCTGCTCATATTTTATATTTCTTCCTGGTTAGTCTTGGAAGGTTGTACCTTTCTAAGAATTTGTCCATTTCTTCCAGGTTGTCCATTTGATTAGCATATATTTGCTTGTAGGAGTCTCTTATGATCCTCTATATTTTGGTAGCATCAGTTGTAATTTCTCCTTTTTCATTTCTGATGTTATTGGTTTGAGTTTCTTCCCTTTTTTCTTGGTGAATCTGGTGAAAGGTTTATCAGTTTTATTTATTTTCTCAAAGAACCAGCTTTTAGTTTCATTGATCTTGCCATTGTTTTCTTCATTTCTATTTCGTTTATTTCTGCTTTAATTTTTTGATTTCTTTCCTTCTACTCATTATGGGTTTTGTTTGTTCTTCTTTCTCTAGCTGCTTTAGGTGTAAGGTTTGGTTGTTTATTTGAAATTTTTCTCATTTGTTAAGGTGGAATTGTATTGCTGTAAACTTTCACAACTTTTGCTGCATCTCATAGGTTTTAGGTCATCATGTTTCTGTTGCCATTTAGTTCTATGTAATTTTTTAATTTCTTGAGGGATCTCTTATTTACTTACCAGCATAATTTTTAACCTCCATGTATTTGTGGGTTTTTTTTTTCACCATTTTTTCCCCTGCAGTTGATATCTAGTCTCATACAACATTGTGGTCAGAAAAGATCATTGATGTGATTTCAATTTTCTTAAATTCTCTGGGGCTTGATTTGTGACTCAAGATGTGATCTATCCTGGAGAAAGTTTTGTGCGCACTTGAGAAGAAAGTATATCCTGCTTTCAGGTGGAATGTCCTGTAAATAGCAGTTAAGTCTTTCTGGTCTAATGTGTCACTTAATGTATGTGTTTCCTTATTAATTTTCTGTCTGAATGATCTGTCCATTGGAGTGACTGTGGTGTTAAAATCCCCTGCTGTTATTGTGTTAGTGTTGATTTACCCCTTTATGGCTGTTAGCATTTGGCTTATGTTTGAGGTATTGCTGCATTGGGTGCAGAAATATTTATAACTGTTGTATCTACTTGGATTGATCCCTTAATCATTATTTAGTGTCCTTCCTTTTCTCTTGTAACAGTCTTTATTTTGAAGTCTGTTTTATCTGATAGGAGTGTTGCTTTCTTTTGATTTCCATTTACATGGAATATCTTTTTCCTCCCCCTCACTTTCCGTCTGTATGTATCCCTAGGTCTGAAACAGGTCTCTTGTGGATAACATACTTATGGGTCTTGCTTTTTAAACCTTTCAGCCAGACTGTGTCTTTTGGTTGGAGCAATTAATCCATTAGCATTTAGTGTGCTTATTGATATGTATATTCCTATTACCATTTTCTTAATTGTTTTAGGTTTGTTTTTGTAGGTCTTTTTCTCCTGTTTCCCACCTAGAGAAGTTCCTTTAGCATTTATTGTAAAGCTGATTTGGTGGTGCTGAGTTCTCTTTTGCTTGTCAATAAAGCTTTTGATTTTTCTGTAGAATCTGAGTAAGATCTTTGTTGGGTAGAGTAATCTTGGTTGTAGGTTTCAACTTTCATCACTTTAAGTATATCCTTCCACTCTCTTCTGACCTGAAGTATTTCTGCTGAAAAAACACCTAATATCATTATGGGGTTTCCCTTGTATGTTATTGTATGTTATTTGTTGCTTTTCCCTTACTACTTTTAATACTTTTTCTTAGAATTTAATTTTTGTTAGTTTGATTAATATCTGGGCATATTTCTCCTTGGGTTTATCCTGTGTGGGATTCTCTGTGCTTCCTTAGACTTGAGTGGCTATTTCCTTTCACATGTTAGTTAAGTTTTTGAATATAATTTTTTCAAATGTTTTTCAGATCCTCTCTCTTTTCTTTCTCTGGGACCACTATAATTCGAAGGGTGATGCATATAATGTTGTCCCAGAGGTCTTTGAGACTGTCCTCATTTCTTTTCATTCTTTTCTGTGTGTCCTCCTCCTCCGGAGTTATTTCCAAGATTCTATCTACCAGCTCACTTATTTGTTCTTTTGCCTCAGTTATTCTATTGATTTCTTCTGGTGTATTTTTCATTTCAGTTATTGTGTTGTTCATCACTGTTTGCTTGTTCTCTAGTTCTTCTGGGTCCTTGTTAAACATTTCTTATGTTTTCTCAATCCATGCCTCCATTCTATTTCTGAGATTTTGAATCATACTTAGTATCATTATTATGAATTATGTTTCAGGTAGATTGCTTATTTCCTCTTCATTTATTTGGTCTGTTTGTTCTTGTAGGTTTTAACCTTGCTCATTTGTCTATAAATATTTCTCTGTTGTCTCGTTTTCATTGGTGAATGGGACTTGTTCCTGTCTTGCTTGTTGTTTGGCCTGAGGCGTCCAGCAGTGAAGTTTGCAGGCAGTTGGATGGAGCCGCTCTCAGTGCCAAGAGGAGGACCTTTGGGAGATGTCACACTGATTAATGTTCCCAGGGTCTGAAGTTCTCCTATTAGTCCAGTGGTATGGACTTGGTGCTCATACCACAGGGGCTCAGACCCCAACCCCTGCCTGGGAACCAAGGCCTTGCAAGCTGTGAGGGGACATGAACTGCATGTCCTCCTGCTCTGCCATCTTGACTCTGCCTCCTGTCAGAGAATTTTGACCTGAGATCTACCTTATGTTCATTTTCCAGAGATGCAGTTAGCTTCCAAGAACTGCCTGCTAAGTAGTATATGTGTGAGTATGTGTACCCATTTGCATGGGACACATTTATATTTATTAGGAAAAAGTTTCTAACTCATTTATATTCTCAAAGGGAAATCCTAGTATGGCCAAACAAGTGCCTACCCTCCCGTATACAATAACTGTAAACTCTGGACACTATACAAAAAATGACTTCCTAAAGGCACTAAGAGTGAACAAAAGAAAAAGATTCTAGAAAGCAGTTAAAACTTGGTGATAGCACTCAATACATGCTCTCTCTCTCTGTCTTAAAACTAAGGGCAGTTTACATTCAGGATCATGGAGGATGACCTAGAACTGTGATTGAAAACCCATGATATTTCTTGCCTAAAAAACTGGAGGACAGAGTTTGGGACATTCACAAACTCTGGGAAGTTTTGGAACAGCAATGGGAGCGAAGTATGAGAAGGAGAGAGACAGCAGAATCTGCTATTTCTCTATCCCAATCTCTGCTCCCTCTCCAAAGGGTACTTGTATGGAACAGACACCAAGCAACCCATAGTAGGATAAAAGAACTAAGATTAGTTTTCACTTGTCCAAGAGACAGATTTTGTACTTTGAGCCCAACTAAGTTAAGTACTTGCTAAAGCACAAAGTTACCACTATTCTGAATCCAGGATAGCACAGCAGAATCTGGAAGCTCCAACACATAACACCTATAATATCCATGATATAATTCAAAATTACTTAACATACAAGAAAACAGAAATATACAACAAATACTCAATTTAAGAAAACAGATACTCAGTTTAAGAAAATCAGAAAGAAAAAGCCAAATTATCCAAATTATCTAAACGTTAAAGTTAGAAGACAATAACTAATGTAACAATTGTAACTGCTCAGTGAGACAAAGAAAAATAATGAATCAAGTCAGAAAACCCCAGCAGAGAATGATGATTAAGAAAAAAAAGAAGAACAAAATAGAAATTCTAGAACTGAGAAATACAGTATTTCATGAATATGTGGTTCTTTCCTCAGAATTAAATTATATTGCCTACTGGTTCACTGTGTACTTTATTTGAGAAACTTGAGTTTGATGTCCTCTGAAAATAGAATATGTCTTAATAGAAGGATGCAGAGGAGCCTGGTGGGCTGCAGTCCATGGGGTAGCAAAGACTCGAAAGCTACTGAGTACACACAGTCCTAATGCTGAAATAACATTAGAAGTGAAATTTTTCATCTATAGGAAAGCGACCTTTTGTTGCCTAAATAACCTGATCTGGAGCAAATTACTTTAGCTCTCTTCATATTTTCTTTAGCTAAAAATGGGGATAATAATGGTATTAAAATGTAATATAATGTTCTAAGCACAATTCCTATAACACTGTAATTGTTCAAAAAATGTATCTGTGATAATTATTTTTTAATTGGATTCCTAATGTACCTTTTTATAAAATAGGAGTATCAAGGTAGATGACATATTCTGGCTGGGTTTTGATAGCTCACTGAGAGAAGAAAGGCCATGACCAGATAAAGTCATGTAAAGAGATTTCCAAAAGCAAAGACTCTGTTTCTAAGACTTAGCTCATAATCCTTTGTAGAATTCATTCACTGCTAATTAGCTTTTGACATCTGTGCCTCTCCTCTAAATTTAATGTGAATAGTCTTTGTCAAATGATTCCACTAAAGTGTCTTGTTAACGCTAAAATAATGCTGAAATGATTAATTTCCAGGTGCTGAATTGAATAACATTAATCTTTTTTAAAATCATTTGGTATGAATGTGACTGTCCTCTGTATTTTAAAAGATTGAGAGCAACTGCCTCTTTCTGATCTGTCTTGTCACTGCTGTTGATGTTTGAGGAGGTGAGGGGTCTGCTGCCTCCAGAGGCTTATCTCACGTGTTTGACACTCAGTGATAACAGTTGTAATTGTAATTGAAATAGAACTTTCAACTGCTTGTCAGGCAATTCTCCCAGAGTTCTCCCCACAAACATTGAGATGCATATTCAGAACACAAGTTCCAATCCTTCTCTGCTATTGCATGCATGCTCAGTCACTCAGTCATGTCTTACTCTTTATGACCCCCTAGTAGCCTGCCAGACTCCTCTGTCCTTGAAATTTCCTAGGCAAGGATACTGGAGTGGGTTGCTGTTTCCTT
Source organism: Antilocapra americana (assembly GCA_007570785.1). Classification (NCBI taxonomy): domain Eukaryota; kingdom Metazoa; phylum Chordata; class Mammalia; order Artiodactyla; family Antilocapridae; genus Antilocapra; species Antilocapra americana. The sequence goes on from ML660201.1 coordinate 17,963,051, forward strand.
CTCCAGGGGAAGTTCCTGACCCGGGGATTGAACCCATATCTCTTATGTCTCTTGCATTGGCAGGTAGATTCTTGACTAACTGTGCCACCACATAACCTGGGAGATACAACTCAAATAATGGGTATATTTAGCTTATGGTACTGAAGCTTCCATGGTGGTTCAGTGGTTAAGAATGTGCCTGCCAATGCAGGAGACAGAAGTTCGATCCCTGGATCAGGAAGATACCCTGGAGAAGGAAAAGGCAACCCACTCCAGTGTTCTTCCCTGGGAAATCCCATGGACAGAGAATCCTGGCAGGCTACTGTCCATGAGGTTGCAAAAGAGTCAAACATGACTTAATGACTAAACACAACAACTGAATGTGAAGCAAGATTTTCTTTCTGCCTTCAGCCTTCCAGCTCTCTTGGAAAAGCACCTCTGGAAGTTAAAGGATGAGTATATCACTTAAGGAATATATATTAGGTTATTCTTTTGTGTCTGTGTTTATAATAGGTAGCAGGAGCATACAGAGGAGAAAGACATATCCTATTACCAGGTTCTTCTTCTTCTTTTTTTTTAATTATTTATTTTTTCCTTTACATTATCATGTTGGTTTTGCCATACATTGACATGAATCCACCATGGGTATACATATGTTCCCCTTCCAGAACCCCTCTCCCACCTCCCTCCCAATTCCATCCCTCTGGGTCATCCGGTGCACCAGCCCTGAGCACCCTGTATCATAGCATCAAACCTGGGCTGGCGATTCATTTCACATATGATAATTTACATGTTTCAATGCCTTTCTCCCATATCATCCTGCCCTTGCCCTCTCCCATAGAGTCTAAAAGACTGTTCTGTAGATCTGCATCTCTTCTTAACTAGTAGGGAAATGGAATTAAGTTTTGTCTTATTATGAGCCATGTAACTACTGTATCATATGCAAGCATTTGAATTCATTTCTATAAGCATCCAGGTAAGCCAGATAACTTTTTTATTTCAAATTTGGGCAGTTAAGTCTCAATGGGTATGATATAGTTTGCAGCCACTGATGTAACCCAGGAGAAAGATGACAGTGACCTGATTTTGGAGCATGGCAATGGGATCCCAATATATTCTTATTTCAGTTCAGTCACCCAGTCATACCCAACTCTTTGCAAACCCTATGGACTGAAGCTCACCAGGCTTCTCTGTCCATCACTAACTCCCGGAGCCTACTCAAACTCATGTCCATCAAGTGAGTGATGCTATCCAACCATCTCATCCTGCCTCAGTCTTTCCCAGCATCAGGGCCTTTTCCAATAAGTCACTTCTTTGCATCAGGTAACCAAAGTATCAGTTTCAACTTCAGCATCAGTCCTTCCAATGACTATTCAGGACTGCTTTCCTTTAGGATTGACTGTTTTTATCTCCTTGCAGTGCAAGGGACTCTCAAAAATCTTCTCCAGCACCACAGTTCAAAAGCATCAATTCTTCGGTGCTCAGCTTTCTTTATATACTCTCAATAACTGATAATATGTCATCATTGTCCAGAGTAATCAAGAAAGAGTAGCTTGAAAAATATTTAACTCCGAAAATAGGTTATATGTAAATATAATTATAATCATATAGATGCATCAGGAACCTTGTTTGTATCTCTTTGTTAAAGCCTTGAGGATTGAAGGAATATATTACTGTCAGCAGCATTGCAGGTTTGTTGAGTGCTCTGGGATTATGTTAATTTCCCAATAAACTGTGCTTTACAGCATATTCACTTAGTTATTGAGAAGTAATTGTTGAAATGTTTCAGTTATTTTTATTGAAAAATAACAGCCCTCTTACTTTGAGGGCTGAGATGAACACTTTAATTTCTAACAACCTGTGCAACACCACCAAAAGGAAAAGATCAGAATCCCCATTTTATAGATGAAGACACTGAATTCAGGAAGGCTACATAATTTTCCAAGGCTGTAGATGTCATAAGTATCAAAGTAAGAAAGTTATATATCTCTGTTTCACTCTGAAAAGCATTGTTCTTAAATTCTGTCTCGTTTTGAAAAGGAATTTGTTTTCCATTTAACCCAAAGAGCAGAGAATGACTGAAGAGGGTGAGAAGATAATAACCCTGCCTTTACCCACCCAAAGGAAAAAGAAAGAAGTACACTAAAATTAACTCTCCCGGCATTAGCATTTGCCCAGATTAGGAAACATAAACAGCCAAATAGCCCTGAATGACAAAGAGAAACCTTAATTCACCAAATAGTCTTATTATCCCTGTTTTATACTGGCATTATATGTATTCAGTAATACTGAAGAATCATAGTGGAAACTAGTTTTGTTAACTTATAACACACCCAGATAAATACCCCCACAGATCGATAGAGGTGCTCAAATGTGGCAGTGGCACCTGGAGGACACCTGTGTAATCTGGAAATGCTTAAATCTAAGAGGAGAACACTTTAGTTGGGGTGGGATAGGAGGAAGGCTATGAAAGCTTGAGACTTGTCTTTCACACTGGGAGTATGTGTGTGCACAGAAGAGAAAGATTGAATTTATTCTGTCTATATACAAACAGCAATGCATGGACCTCTAGGTAGAATGTTGTCAAGGTTTCAGCTCAACTCAGTGAAACACTTCTGTAATTAAAACATCCCATCTTGGAGTCTGCCCTTTGGGAACTGGTTTACTCCATCCTGTGAGATTATCAGTGAGACCATAGAAGTCACTTGCTCAACAAATTATAGTAAGATTCTTAACTAGATGAACTTAAGCTCCTGACTTCTAAATTTATAGAATTATATTAACCTGTAAAGTAGTTGGAAATATAATGAAGCAATGGAAATCTGGCTTTTCTCATCAGAAGATTATGGTTCTATAGTTTTTGGATAAGTGAGATTGAGAAAGGTATTTAATTTCTCTGAGCCTCCATTTCTTCATCACATGAAATTAATACCATAGTCCTCACAAGACTGTTGTGAAGCATAAAGAAGATCATCCATGGGAAGTGCTTAGCACATGTTAGTTATTACATTATAATTAGTATATAAGCTTATATTAGTATACATGCTTCTTACCTGGTATGTCTAGAATATTCAGTGTATTGCAGCTAGGGATATAAATGTGAAAGGTTAAGCAAATGTTTCTCTAACAACAGTTCATGCCTGTGGCAAGGTCTAGGCTGTCTTTGTGCTTTGGAGGCCTAGAAAGTGCCCCGCCCCCCAAAGCTGTTTACTTTCTTCAGCCATTGGAGTGCTAGGGAGTGGTAAAAAAAAAAACGTGTGATAACTATAAAATTATGCCACCAGACTCTGAGGAGCATATTTCTAATGTGGTTTGAAAAGTATTCTATACAGCATTCTTTAGACTTGGCAGCTGCCTTAAAATAGCCCTCAAATTCTAGTTGGATTTGAAGAGCTTGAGTATGTGTCTTGGGTATTACCAGTTAAAACCTAGCTTAATACCTGAGGGACAAGTATCATGGGTCTGGATTCTTGATGTAACTTTTATTTTATGAATTAGTAAGCAATGAACAGGGGAACATGTATGGTTGGATAGGCTGTTCCCTGTATATGTTGACTTAACTAAGTACTTAAGTGGGAACTGAAACCAAACTATACTTGGATCGTCAATGTATACACCCTTGCAAAGAGATGTATCAACCCAGGTGGTGGTGGTTCAGTCGCTAAGTCATGACCGACTCTTTGCGACCCCATGGACTGTAGCCCACCAGGCTCCTCTGCCCATGGAATTTTCCAGGCAGGAATACCCAAGTGGGTTGCCATTTCCTTCTCCAGGGGATATTCCCCACCCAGGGGCTGAACTCATGTCTCCTGCATTGCAAGCAAATTTTTCACCACTGAGCCACCAGGGATTCCCTATCTACCTTGAGGAAAAAAACTTATTTTTATAATTTACGTATAGTATGTCATTGAACTAAAATAGATGCAGATGTGACAGCATTTCCCCTGATTTTTCACCGTCTTTATGTATTTTGAAAGATAGTGAGGCTCAGAGTGGGTTATATGCATTAGATGAAAAGATATTTAGGGTCAGGGTATGCCTGTATGAGTGCTTTCCACTCAGTGAACACATGACCATTTGCTCCTACATCAAAGAATTGCTCATTAACACCCAAGGTACTGTAACTTCAGGTATGAGGGCCATATCACAGCTCACTCCCTGTTCTGTCCCCAAGGAGTTTACTATCTAGTGAATGTGGTAAAGTAGTAATAGCTGTACTCGAAAGTAGAACTTAAGTAAAGTCTTAAGAGAGATACAGACAAACGTTACTGAACATTCTGGGGAGGGCATCTATGCATTATGTGCAAATGGAAGGCTTCAGCCCAAATTGTGAATTAATATTCCAAAGACTCCCCAGATCTTTTCATCTCAGCCTCCTTTAGTTAGCAGATGCTGTTGATACCCTTCTTCATGTTGGCTAGTGTGTTCAGTATAACAAAATTAGGAAGCCAGTGGATAATACAAGATAGTTCCTGGGTTATATCCCCCAATATGAGGAACCTCCTTCTTATGCTTGTTATGCAGAGATCCTGAAGTTTTGGAGGAGGAACATCCTCAAGTGGTATTTTTTTTAACATCATATAAATCATAAGTAACCATTATTGCTAATTCTGGATGATACTGTTTTCTCTTTATGCTGTATCTTTTTTATTTGGCTCATGTAAAAATATATGCATATATAAGAGATTTCAGTCATAGGTTTGTTTCCAAATATGTATATGTGTTAGTCACTCAGTCATGTCTGACTCTTGACGACCCCAGGGACTGTAGCCCACCAGGTTCCACTGTCCATGGACTTCTCCAGGCCAGAATACTGGAGTGCGTAGCCTTTCCCTTCCCCAGATGATCTCCCAACCCAAGGATCGAATCCAGGTCTCCTGCATTGCAGATTCTTTACTGAGCTACCAGGGAAGCATTATACCTAAAAGCCAATATGTTTTTTATTCTTCAACCCTAAATTTTCTTACAAAACTTGTTTTTAGAAAATTAGTCCACAGAAGTATACGGAGAAATACCCATCCTTACAAATTGCTAAGAAATTCAACTCATGTATGCTCTTCTAAGAGCTTCCCTCATGGCTAAGTCAGTAAAGAATCTGCCTGCAATGCAGACAACCCAGGTTCAATCCCTGGGGTGGGAAGATCCTCTGGAGAAGGAAATGGCAACCCATTCCAGTATTGTCACCTGGAGAATCCTGTGGACAGAAGAGCCTGGCAGGCTGCATTTCATGGGGTTGCAAGAGTCAGACACGACCTAGCGACTAAACCGCCACCACCACCATGGTCTCCTAAGCAACGTTAATCATGGTTTGATGAAAAGGTGAGGGATAGTGGAAGCTAAGGTCCTGTTTTAAGTGAAATATTACTTTTTGAGAACTTTTACTATTTACTCTCTTAGCAACTTTCAAATGTGTAATAGAGTATTTCTAACCATAGTCACCAGGCTATATATTACATCTCTCAATGTACATTTACAACAAGAAGTTTGTATATTTTGACCCTCTTCACCTTTTTGATCACAGGGCACACAGCTTCTGTCTGCCACCAATCTTCCTTGTTTCTATGAATTTAGTGGGTGTTTTTTTTTAGAGGCCACATATAAATGAAATCATATGGTGTTTGTCTTTCTCTGACTTATTTTCACTTAGTAAAATACTCATGAAGTCCTTCTTTGTTGACAGAAATGGAATGTTTTATTGCTTTCTATAGCTGAATGACTTTCTGTTGTACGTATATACCACATTTTCTCTATTCATCCATCAGTGAACACTTAGGTTCCTTCTATGTCTTGGCTCTTGTAAGTAAATATATATCTTCTCAAGTTAGAGTCTTGGCTCTCTTCAGATAAATATCTGAAAGGGAAACTGCTGGATCATATGGCAGTTTTTAACTTTTTAAATCACCTCCATATACTTTTCTGTAGTGGCTCTATCAATTTCCATTTTCACCAATATTTCTGCACAAGATTTTCTTTTATCCACATCCTGAGAAACACTTAAATTTTTTCTTTTTGATAGTCTTTCTAATAGGACTGAGGTGATATTTCATTGCATTTCTTAATATGAAATATAGTTGATTTCTAACATTTTAATTGTTTTTAACATGAAATATAGTTGATTTATATTAATTTCAGATGTACAGCATAGTGATTCAGTATTTTTACAGTCCATTAAAAGTTTTTACAAGATATGGCTATAATTCCCTGTACTATGTATCCTTGCTGCTTCTCTGTTTTATACATGATATTTTGTATCTCTTAGTCTCTTACCCTCAATTTGCCCCTCCTACCTTACCTTTCACCTCTGTAACCATTTGTTTGTTCTCTATATCTGTGAGTCTGTTTCTGCTTTGTCATATACATTGATTTGTATTTGTTTATCTTTAAAATTTTTATTTTATATTGGAATATAGTTGATTTACAATGTTAGTATCAGGTATACAGCAGAGTGATACAGTTTTACATATATATATATATATATATATATATATATATATGTAACTATTAGATTCTTTTCCCATATAGGTTATTACAGAGTATTGAATAGAGTTCCCTGTGCTGTATACTAGGTACTAGTAGGTTGTCTGTTTTATCTGTAGTGTATATATGTTAATCCCAACCTCCAAGTTTACCCTTCTCCCCATACTTCCTCTTTGGTAACAGTAAGTTTATTTTCTAAGTCTGTGAATCTGCTTCTGTTTGGTAAATAAGTTCATTTGTATCATGATATTTGTCTTTCTATTTCTTTTTTTTTTTTATTGTGTTGGTTTTGCCATACAATGACATGAAACCGCCATGGGTTTACATATGTTCCCCCTCCAGAACCCCCCTCCCTCCTCCCTCCCGATCCTCTCCCCCTGGGACATCTCGGTGCACCAGCCCCGAGCATCAACCCTGGGCTGGCGATTGATTTCACATATGATAATTAACATGTTTCAATGCCATTCTCCCATATCATCCCACCCTTGCCCTCTTCCACAGAGTCCATGAGTCTGTTCTATACATCTGCGTTCCTTTTGCTGTCTCGCAAATTATTTCACTAATCATAATATTCTCTAGGTCTATCCATGTTTCTACACATGATAGAATTTTATTCTTTTTTATGGGTGAGTAATATTCCATTGTATGTATGTACCACATCTTCTTTATACACTTGTCTATTGATGAACACTTGATTTCCTTCCATATTTTTGCTATCATAACTAACACAGCTATGAACACTGGAGAGAGAGGAGGCATATATGTTGTTGGATTAGTGTTTCTGTTTTTCTCTGTACATGAAGTCAGGACAAGAATTGTTGGATCATGGGGACGTCCTTTATATCATAGGGGACTGGAATGCAAAAGTAGGAAGTCAAGAGATACCTGGGGTAACAGGAAAGTTTGGCCTTGGAGTACAAAATGAAGCAGAACAAAGGCTAACATAGTTTTGCCAAGAAAACCCACTGGTCATAGCAAACACCCTCTTCCAACAACACAAGAGATGATTCTAAAAATGGACATCACCAGATGGTCCATACCAAAATCAGATTGATTATATTCTTTGTAGTTGAAGATGGAGAAGCTCCATACAGTCAGCAAAAACAAGACTGGGAGCTGAGTGTGGCTCAGATCGTGAACTCCTTATTGCCACATTCAGACATAAATTGAAGAAAGTAGAGAAAACCACTAGATCATTCAGATATGACCTAAATCAAATCCCTTAAAATTATACAGTGGAAGTGACAAATAGATTCAAAGGATTAGATCTGATAGAGTGCCTGAAGAATTATGGACAGAGGTTCATGACATTGGAAAGGGAACAGTGATCAAAACCATCCCCAAGAAAAAAATACAAAAAGCCAAAATGGTTTTGTGAGGAGGCCTTAAAAATAGCTAAAAAGAAGAGAAGCAAAAGGCAAAGGAGGAAAGGAAAGATATACCCATCTGAACGCAGAGTTCCAGAGAATAGCAAGGAGAGATAAGAAAGCCTTTATAAATAATAAACAATGCTGACAATGCAAAGAAATAGAGGAAAACATAGAATGGAAAAGAGTAGAGATCTCTTCAAGAAAATTAGAGATACCTAGGGAACATTTCATGCAAAGATGGGCACAATAAAGGACAGAAATGGTATGGACCTAACAGAAGCAGAATATATTAAGAAGAGGTGGCAAGAATACACAGAAGAACTATACAAAAATGACCTTAATGACCTGAATAACCACGATGCTATGATCATTCATTTAGAGCCACACATCCTGATGTGTGAAATCAAGTAGGCCTTAGGAAGTATCACTATTAACAAAGCCAGTGGAAGTGATGGAATTCCAGCTGAGCTATTTCAAATCTTAAAGATGATGCAGTGAAAGTACTGCACTCAGTATGCCAGGGGAAGTTCAGCAGTGGCCACAGGACTGGAAAAGGTCAGTTTTCATTCCAATCCCAAAGAAGGCCAATGCCAAAGAGTGTTCAGACTACTACACAGCTGCACTCATTTCACACGCTAACAAAGTAATGCTTAAAATCCTTCAAGCCAGGCTACAACAGTACATTAACCATGAACTTCCAGATGTCCAAGCTGGATTTAGAAAAGGTAGAGGAACCAGAGATCAAACTTCCAGCATCTTTTGGATCACAGAAAAAGCAAGAGAAGTCCAGAAAAACATCTACTTCTGTTTCATTGACTACACTGAAGCCTTTGACTTGTAGATCACAACAGACTATGGAAAATTCTTAAAGAGATGGGAATACCAGACCACCTTACCTGCCTCATTCAAAACCTGTATGCAGGTCAGGAAGCAACAGTTAGAATGGGACATGGAAAAACAGACTGGCTCAAATTGGGAAAGGAGTACTTCGAGGCTGTATATTGTCACCCTACTTATTTAACTTTTATGCAGAGTGCTGTGCTATGCTTAGTCGCTTAGTTGTATCTGACTGTTTGCGACCCCATAGACTGTAGCCCGCCAGGCTCCTCTGTCCATGGAAATTCTCCAGGCAAGAATACTGGATTGGACTGCCATGTCCTCCTCTAGGGAATTTTTCCAACCCAGCAATTGAACCCATGTCTCCTGCATTGCGGGTGGACTCATTACCATCTGAGCCAGGATAAAGCCCAAGCTGGAATCAAGATTTCCAGGAGAAATATCAATAAACTCAGATATGCAGATGACACCACTCTTATGGCAGAAAGCAAAGAGGAACTAAAGAGTGTCTTGATGAAGGTGAAAGAGGAGAGTGAAAAGGCTGAGTTAAAACTCAGCATTCAAAAAATGAAGAATATGGCATCTGGTTCCATCACTTCATGGCAAATAGATGGGGAGACAATGGAAACAGAGAGAAACTTTATTTTCTTGGGCTCCAAAATCACTGTGGATGGTAACTGCAGCCATGAAATTAAACGATGCTTGCTCCCTTGAAGAAAAGCAATGACAAATCTAGACAGCATATTAAAAAGCAGAGACATTACTTTGTCTACAAAGGTCTATATTGTCAACGCCATGGCTTCTCCAGTAGTCATGTACAGATGTGAGACTGGACAATAAAAATGGCTGGGTGCTGAAGAATTGATGCCTTCAAACTCTGGTGCTGGAGAAGACTTTTGAGAGTCCTTGGACTGCAAGGAGATCAAATCTGTCAGTCCTAAAGGAAATCAACCCTGAATATTCATTGGAAGGACTGATGCTGAATCTCCAATATTTGGCCACCTAACATGAGGGATCAGCTCATTAGTAAAGACCTTGATGCTGGGCAAGATTGAAGGCAGAAGAAGAAGGGGTTGACAAAGGATGAGATGGTTGGATGGTATCACCAACTTAATGGACATGAGTTTGAGCAAGTCCCGGGAGTTGGTGAAGGACAGGGAAACCTGGCATGCTGCCTGTCCATGACGAGTTGGACATGAGTGAGTGACTAAACAGCAAAGGGTAGTTGTATTTTTAGTTTTCTTGAGGTACCTCCATACTGTTTTCCATAGTAGCTGCACCAATCAATGTACACTCCCATAATCAATGTATAAGGATTCCCTTTTCTTCACATTTTCTCCAACCTTTGTTAACTTGTAGACATTTTGTTGATAGCTATTCTGACATCTGAGGTGATATCTCATTGTTTTTATTTGTACTTCTCTAATTAGTAGTGATATTGATCATATTTACATGTACTCATTGGCTATATGAGTGTCTTCTCTGGAAAAATACGCAGATCTCTACCTAAGTTTAATCAGATGGTTTTAATGCTATTGAATTATGTGAGTTGGTTATTTTGGATATTAGCTCCTTATCAGGTAAAAGATTTGTAAATATTTTCTCCAATTCAATAGGTTGTCTTTTCATTTTGCTGATGGTTTCCTTTGCTGTGCAGAAGCATTTTAGTGACATAATACCACTTGTTTATTTCTCCTTGACTTTTGATGTGAAATCCAAAAATTTACACGGAGACTGATGCCAAGAAGCTTACTACCTATGTTTTCTTCTAGGAGTTTTATGACGTTCAATGTTACTTTAAGTTCCTAATTCATTTTAAGTTAATTTTTCTATATGGTAAAAGATAGTGGTCCAGTTTTTTTAACTTTTTATTTCGTATTAGAGTATAGCCAATTACAATTATGTGATAGTTTCAGGTGCACAGCAGAGGAACCCAACTCCACATATACAAGTATCAGAGAAATTAAATGGAAGTAATCTTGTTCAGGCTTCAGAAACAAGAAAGCAGAGCAGGCCTCTGACCTTGTTTCTGACCTAACTGAACTCTGCCCTGAGTGCCTGCTGTGAGTGCAAGCTGAGCAGCACTACAGATAAATTAGGGGGCAGATCTTGGAATTGTTGAGCCCCTGGAGGAGGTCTGGCCAATCAAGCCCAGGGCTTAATAGCGTTCCAAGATTGGAAGACAAAACAAACAGCGTTGTAAGAAAAGATTAACATAAAATCAGAGCTGCAGTTTGCTGGCAAACTGATGGTGCTAGCAGTTTGTAGCCTGGGATTATAAATGGGAACCCTCAAACTGCAATTTTGAAGTCTCACTCCTGGAGTGAACACATTACCCCAAGACCTATTACATGAGACTTCCCAGTGCCTTTTGTGTCTGAATGTCTGCCAGGCCAATTTAGTCATGTATGTACTGTTACTCTCTTTTACTGTTTCTGTTTATCTTTTCGTTTGGTGATTACATATTGAAAGTAAATTGGATAATTCTTCATTAAATAGCGAAATTGTTTATGTGTGTGTAACAAAAGTGGTTTCTTTTGTTAACTGTTTTTGTAAAACAAGTGGTAACTTTTGTTAACAAGTCCTTCAAACCTGAAATGAAAGTTAGAACTTCCAGCAAAACAGTACCGGTTCTCCACAACTCTTCTCCCATCCAGGTTGCCACAGAGCAGTGAGCAGTGTTCCCCGTGTCAAACAGCGAGTCCTTGTTGGTCACCCATTTTCTATATAGCAGTGTGTACCTGTCGCTCCCAGACTCCCTAGCTGTCCCTTCCCCTTGGCCACTCTTAGTTCATTCTCTACATCTGTGAGTCTCTTTCTGTTCTGTAAGTATATTCATTTGCATCACTTATTTTTAGGCTGCACTCATAAGGAATGCTATACACTGTTTCTCCTCCTCTGTCTGACTTACTTCACTATGACAATCTCCAGTTCTATCCATGTCTCTTCAAATGGCACTATTTCACTCTTCTTAATAACTGATTAATATCCCAGTGTATATTTGTACCACATCTTCTTTATCCATTCCTCTGTCAATGGACATTTAAATTGCTTCCATGTCTTGGCTTTTGTAAACAATGCTGCAGTGAACATTGGGGTGCATGTATCCTTTTGGATCATGTTTTTCTCCAGATATAGGCCCAGGAGTGGGAATGCAGGGTCATATAGTAGCTCTAATTTTAGTTTTTTTAAGGAACCTCTATACTTTTCCTCATTGTGGTTGTACCAACTTACATTCCCATCAACAATGAAGGAGTGTTCCCGTCTCTCCACACCCTCTCTTGTATCTATTGTTTGTGGATTTTTTAGGATAGCCATTTTGACAGGTGTGAGCTGATATCTCATTGTGGTTTGGATTTGTTTTTCTCTAAGAATTAGTGATGTTGAGCGTCTTTTCGTGTGCTTCTTGGCCATCTTTATGTCTCCTTTGGAGAAATGTCTAGTTAGGTCTTCTGCTCATTTTTTGATTGGGTTGTTTCAGTGATGTTAAGCCTCATGAGTGGTTTGTAGCTTTGGAGACTAATCTCTTGTCTGTCTCATCATCTGCAAACATTTTCTCCCAATCACCAGGTCGTCTTTTCATTGTATTTATTGTCTTCTTTGCTGTGCAGATGTTTTTGAGTTTAAATAGGTTACTTTCATTTATTTTTATTTCTGTTATTCTGGGAGATGGATCAAAAAAGATACTGCTGCAAGCTATGTCAGATAATGCTTTGCTTATGTTTTCCTCTAGGAGTTTTATAATGTCTGGCCTCACATTTAAATCTTTAATCCATTTTGAGCTTATTTTATGTATAGTGTTAAAGAATGATGTAGTTTTATTTTATTCTTTTACGTGTAGCTGTCCAGTTTTCCCAGCATTATTTGTTGAAGAGACTCTTTCTAACATTGTTTAGTCTTGTCTCCTTTGTCATAGATGAATTGACCATATGTGTATGGGTTGATTTCTGGACTTTATCTCCTATTCCATTGATCTATATTTCTGTTTTTGTGCCAGTACCATACCGTTTTGATGACTTCATTTTTATCCTTTTGCATGTGGCTATCCCATTTTCCCAATACCATTTACTGAATAGACCATTCTTTCCTTATTGTATATTTTTGCAAGGTTATAATTAATTGACCATATATGTGTGGGTTTATTTTGAGGGTTTCTATTCTGTTCTGTTGATCTTTGTGTCTGTTTTTATGTCAACACCGTTGCTGTTTTTATTACTATAGCTTCGTAATATAGCTAGAAATCAAGGAGTATGATGCCTCCAGGTTTGTTCTTTTCTCTTAAGATTGCTTTGGCTATTTAGGATCTTTTATGGTTCTATACAAATTTAGAATATGTCGTTCAGTGAAATGCTATTTTGGGTATCTAGAATATACTCTAAAACAACTGTGCTATCCAGTATCTTACTGATTTCTCTTTTCTGTACTCCAGAGAAAAATTCTAGGAAAAGTTGTCAATTTTACAAAGACATAGGATGGTATTATAGGTTCACTCTGAAGAATGTGTTGGTTAACAGCAAATTGTTTTTACTGGCACAATGCAAGTATGGAAGTTTCTATAATAGCTCATCTATAAGATATGGCAACAGAATTAAGAGGCCAGGTCTAAGATGGTAAAGGATAATAAAAGAAGGTTGGAAAGGAGTCACACAAGAATGACATGTGGGTGCCCCCAAAGAGGCAGGCAGGGCAGGGACAAAAAAAAAAGGCAGACCTGAAAGAAGAGTAAAGGAATATTTAAATCTCTTCTGGATTTTGTCTGTCCCAAAGAGTACTCACATAGGTGAAATAGAGAACTATTTTCAATAATGGATTAGGCAAAATATCTTTCTAGCTGTTGCAGGGGCATGATGGCAGAGCATCCCTTCATAGGGTAGAGTTGAATACAGAAAGAAAATCAGACCAGATTTATTCAGCATTGTTGGCTGCCCCTACAGGCTTTGTTCCAGTCTTACTCAACTCACTCCATGTCCCACTGGGACCTTGGGCTACCAGAGCAACATTAGATGGGCTTGCAGAAAAGCCTTCATTGGGAAGTTTAGCAATTCTGTCTAAAATTTCCTCTTGAATGTTAGAAAAGTGGAAATAGCTTTTAGAGTCATAAAGTGAAGAAATGATGATGTAGCTTGCCCTAAATAGATAGAAATAGAGATAGGTAGCCTTCTAGGAGAGTCAGGATGCAAATGCTTTGATTACTTCTACTGCAATGCACTCTGCTGGAGAAAAAATAGCTAATAAAATCTAAGCCTAGCATGGGCAACAAAAGTAAATCAGTGAAATGTAGGCTGGTGTGTTAAATATTTAATATCTCTTGAATTGCTTTTGATCTCTCAATCACATTGGCTAGTTAACTGACACCATCTCTTTAGCTTTTCTTTCTAGATTTTATTAACATCTCTTATTTTCAGATAAAAATGTGTCCCATACTCACAATAAAAGCTGTGGCAATATTAATAAATATAATAACCCAAATCATCCATAATCCTATCTTTTTGAGGTAAGCAGTGTTAAAGTTGATGCAATTTTTCTTTCTAGTTTCTAAGCATGTATTTTTAATCACACTTGTTATCTTGAATATGAAATTTTATATCCTACATTTATATCAGGTTACTTAGATGATGAGGATTTTCCCATCTTTCAAAGCCATACGTTAATGTCTGGAAACTGTATATTAATGCCTCGGTTTCCTTGGTAACTCAGTTGGTTAAGGAATCTGCCTACAATGTAGGAGACCCCAGTTTGATTCCTAGATTAGGAAGATCCCCTGGAAAAGGGTTAAGCTACTCACTCCAGTATTTTTGGGCTTCTCTGGTGGCACAAATGGTAAAGAATCCACCTGCAATGCAGGAGACCTGGGTTTGATCAGCAGGTCGGGAAGATCCCCTGAAGAAGGAAACGGCTACCCACTCCAGTGTTCTTGCCTGGAGAATTCCATGGATAGATGAGCCTGGCAGGCCGCAGTCCATGGGATCACAAAAAGTCAGACACAGCTGAGCAACTTTCACAAACTCACTAATGTCGGGAAAATATCTCATGATACCATTTATCATAAATGATCTAAAACTTATATTTTGAAACAGGTTGTTTCAAATTGTTATGATTTTGAGTTACATTGAAATAATTCTTCCTCATATATAAATTTATGAACTCACCTCTGAATAACTTTTTACAATAAATTCCTAAACTGGGACTATAGTTTCAGAGAGTATGCTCTTGCTTAGGCTTCTTAAATTTCAAGATAGGTCCATTAAAGCCAAAGAGTAACATTTAATATAAACTGGAGACAACTCAACATGGCCCAGGTAGCCTGTTATTGATTGAGGACACATCAAGCTCCAAGTCCCATAAGTGCTAGCTAATATTTCTATGTGTTTTAGAAAATAAGAGCTTTATGAATCCATTCAAAATATGCTAGGTATGAATGTTCATGCTAGTTGCTTTGGTAAGGTGGTCTGTTCACTTGTTTTCACATGGCCAAACAAATTGAAACTGTCCTAGTTTATAATACTTATATGTATGTACACACACACACACATGCATATAAATGGGTTTCCCTGGTGGCTCAGATAGTAAAGAATCTATCTCCAATGCAGAAAGACCTGGCTTTGATCCCTTGCTTGGTGAGACCCCTGGAGAAAGAAATGGCAACCCACTCCAGTATTCTTGCCTGGAAAATTCCATGGACAGAGGAGCCTGGTAGGTTGCAAAGAGTCAATGCAACTGAGCAACTAACACACCCCCCACCACACACACATATATTTACGTATGTGTATGTGGAGTATGTGTGTGTGTGTGTATCAAAGCTTGATCTGTGTGCTTCAGATTATCTCCAGTGTAGGACATACACAAGTTCCCACATGACTCACACTGACAGAACACCTACTTTGTGCCAGGTGGTTTCACATACATTATTTCAGATATTCCACCTCTGACATCAGGCCAAGACTTAACACAGTGATGATGATAGAGTTGGTCCTAATGAAGACCCATGGTCATGCCAGAAGCAGCATACTCTTCATGTGTTACTCTGGGTACTGAGTGACATCCAGTCTCCTCCTCATACTCTGACCCCTGCCCTTGGATTTCTGTAGCATTATAACATGGGACCCAGGTAAGAACCACTCTTAAGCCACCAGCACTCAACGTAGAAGCAGTTTGAGGCTGTGGTGGTTAATGTCTTTGGGGCTGCTCTTAAGCAGTGGGGCACTGGAGTCAGTGGATGAAGGCTTCTCTGTGTTCTCCTGGGCAGGGGATTCAAAGGATCTTTTATAAGGTCCTGGTAAGGCTAGAACTGGTCTCTTAGACAGAAGGGGGAGAGAGCTATCTCAAAAAAATTCTTAAAATGCATCTTATTGGTTTTCCTTTAATTTCTGAGGAATATATTCCCAGAGTATAATGCTCCTGAATAAATTACCTGTATGTTAGCCTTTGTCTCAGGTTCTACTTTGCTCAGGAACCATGATAAGGCAAACAACATGTCTAAAGTCACAAAATAAAAGAAGTGGACCCTTCCTTTATTTGTTTTTTTTTTTAAGAAACAGCCCTTTATTTATTTTCTCTATCCCTCTTTCTCTTTCTGAATATTTTGTTTTCTGTCTTTTTATAAACATAAGTACAGACATATGTACAAACACATTTTTAAAAAATTTACTGAAGTTAGAGTAGTGAAAGCTCAACCTAGGGAATTACTCAGTAATTCAGTAAAATTAAAGATTAGCCTGTGATGGTATAACATAAGTCATTTCCCAAATTTTGGTTACCTAAATCAGAAGTTCTTGAAGTATGGTTTGCATACACTGGTAGTCCCCAAGACTCTTTCAGGTGGTCCAAAAAGTCAAACCCGCTTTACTAATAGTATTAAGATGGTAGTTGCTTTCTCACTTAACTGACATTTGGATTAATGAAAGCAAAAACCATTTCATCTTCTGTTGCCTCCTTCTCCTCTGGCCCTCAGAGGATGAGATGATTGGATGGCATCACTGATTCAATGCACATGAGCTTGAGCAGACTCTGGGGAATAGTGAAGGCCAGGATTTCCTGGCATGCTCCAGTCCATAGGGTTGCAAAGAGTCAGATATGACCTAGCAACTGCACAACAACAAGAGCAAAAACAGTGGTGGGTAAAAGTGCTAACAGGTTCGGTTCAGTTCACTTCAGTCGTTCAGTCGTGTCCAACTCCTTGTGACCTCATGAATTGCAGCATGCCAGGCTTTCCTATCTATCAACAACTCCCGGAGTTCAGCCAAACCCATATCCATCGAGTCGGTGATGCCATCTAGCCATCTCATCCTCTGTCGTCCCCTTCTCCTCCTGACCCCAATCCTTCCCAGCATTAGGGTCTTTTGCAATGAGTTAACTCTTCCCATGAGGTGGCCAAAGTATTGGAGTTTCAGCTTCAACATCAGTCCTTCCAATGAACACCCAGGACTGATCTCCTTTAGGTTGGACTGGCTGGATCTGCTTGCAGTCCAAGAGACTCTCAAGAATCCTCTCCAACACCACAATTCAAAAGCATCAATTCTTCAGTGCTCAGCTTTCTTCACCGTCCAACTCTCACATCCATACATGACTACTGGAAAAACCATAGCCTTGACTAGATGGACCTTTATTGGCAAAGTAATGTCTCTGCTTTTCAATATGCTATCTAGGTTGGTCTTAACTCTCCTTTCAAGGAGTAAGTGTCTTTTAATTTCATGGCAGCAATCACCATCTGCAGTGATTTTGGAGCCCCCCAAAAATAAGGTCTGACACTGTTTCCACTGTTTCCTCATTGATTTCCCATGAAATGATGAGACCAGACACCATAATCTTAGTTTTCTAAATGTTGAGTTTTAAGCCAACTTTTTCACCCTCCTCTTTCACTTTCATCAAGAGGCTTTTAAGTTCCTCTTCACTATCTGCCATAAGAGTGGTGTCATCTGCATATCTGAGGTTATTGATATTTATCCCAGCAATCTTGATTCCAGTTTGTGCTTCTTCCAGCCCAGTGTTTCTCATGATGTACTCTGCATATAAGTTAAATAAGCAGGGTGACAATATACAGTCTTGACGTACTCCTTTTCCTATTTGGAACCAGTCTGTTGTTCCAGGTCCAGTTCTAACTGTTGCTTCTTGACCTGCATACAGGTTTCTCAAGAAACAGGTCAGATGCTCTGGTATTCCCATTTCTTTAAGAATTTTCCATAGTTTATAGTGAACCACACAGTCAAAGGCTTTGGCATAGTCAATAAGCTGAAATAGATATTTTTCTGGAACTCTCTTGCTTTTTCAATGATCCAGCAGATGTTGGTAATTTGATCTCTGGTTCCTCTGCCTTTTCTAAAACCAGCTTGAACATCTGGTAGTTCACGGTTCATGTATTGCTGAAGCCTGGCTTGGAGAATTTTGAGCATTACTTTACTAGCGTATGAGATGAGTGCAATTGTGCAGTAGTTTGAGCATTCTTTAGCATTGCCCTTCTTTGGGATAGGAATGAAAACTGACCTTTTCTAATCCTGTGGCCATTGCTGAGTTTTCCCAATTTGCTGGCATATTGAGTGAGCACTTTAACAACATCATCTTTTAGGATTTGAAATAGCTCAACTGGAATTCCATCACCTCTACTAGCTTTGGTCATAAGGATGCTTTCTAAGGCCTACTTAACTCCACATTCCAGGATGTGGCTATAGGTGAGTGACCACAACATTATGATTATCTGAGTCGTGAAGATCTTTTTTGTACAGTTCTTGTGTGTTTTCTTGCCACCTCTTCTTAATATCTTCTGCTTCTGTTAGGTCTATATCATTTCTGTCCTTTACTGTGCCCATCTTTGCATGAAATGTTCCCTTGGTATCTCTAATTTTCTTGAGTAGATCTCTAGTCTTTCCCATTCCGTTGTTTTCCTCTATTTCTTTGCATCAATTGCTGAGGAAGGCTTTCTTACCTGTCCTTGCTATTCTTTGGAACTCTGCATTCAAATGAGTATATTTTTCCTTTTCTCCTTTGCTTTTCACTTCTCTTCTTTTCGCAGCTATTTTTAAGGCCTCCTCAGACAGCCATTTTGCTTTTTTGCATTTCTTTTTCTTGGGGATGGTCTTAATCCCTCTCTCCTGTACAATGTCACGAACCTCTGTCCACAGTTCATCAGGCACTCTGTCTATCAGATCTAGTCCCTGAAATCTAGTTCTCATTTGGCAGCTTAGCATGAATCAAAACAGTGGAACCAAACTGTGCTAGTACTGTTATCCAGTGTCTTCTCCATCAAAATGCACTTGGGATGTTTAAAAACCTGCCAGTTTACCTTAAGAGTTAAGTCAGTTTAACTTAACATTAAGTAAGTGCTTGATGAAACTGTTCAGCTCAGTTCAGTTGCTTAGTCTTGTTCGACTCTTTGTGACCCCACGTACTGCGGCACACCAGGCTTCCCTCTCCAGCACCAACTCCTGAAGCTTACTCAAACTCACGCCCATCGAGTTGGTGATGCCATCCAACCATCTCATCCTCTGTTGTCCCCTTCTCCTCCCACCTTCAATCTTTTCCAGCATCAGGATCTTTTCTAAGGAGTCAGTTCTTTGTATCAGGTGGCCAAAGTATTGGAGTTTCAGCTTCAAATCAGTCTTTCCAATGAATATTCAGGACTAATGTCCTTTAGGATGGGCTGGTTGGATCTCCTTGCAGTCCAAGGGACTCTCAACAGTCTTCTCCAACACCAGTTCAAAAGCATCAAATTGTTTGGCACTCAGCTTTCTTCACCGTCCAACTCTCACATCCATACATGACTACTGGAAAAACCATAGCCTTGACCAAATGGACCTTTGTTGGCAAAATAATGTCTCTGCATTTTATTATGCTGTCTAGGTTTATCATAGCTTTTCTTTCAAGGAGCAAGCATCTTTTAATTTCATGGCTGCAGTCACCATTTTCAGTGATTTTGGAGCCCAAGAAAATGAAGTCTCTCACTGTTTCCATTGTGTCCCCATCTATTTGCCATGAAGTGATGGGACTGGATGCCATGATCTTATTATATTACTGTATGTTACAGATACATAGTGATTCACAGTTTTAAACATATGCCATTTAGGGTGTCGGTGGTTTAGTCACTAAGTCATGTCTGACTTCTGCGACCCCATGGACTGTAGCCTGCCAGACTCCTCTGTGCATGGGATTCTCCAGGCAGAAATACTGGAGTGGGTTGCTATTTCCTTCTTCAGGGGATATTCCTGACCCAGGAGTTGAACCCGGTTCTCCTGCATCGCAGGCAGATTCTTTGCTGACTGAGCTATGAGGGAAGCCATTTATAGTATATAATATATACATACTGTACTATATAATACTATACTACATATTATACTGTATGGAGTATACTTTATAGTAAATAGTATAATATATTGATTATATTCCCTGTGTTGTACAGTGTATCCTTATAGCTTATTTTGTACACACTAGTTCATGCCACTTAATCCCAAAACCCTATATTGTCCCTCTCTCCTTTCATCTCCCCACTGGTAACCACTAGTTTGTTCTTTAAACCTGTGAATCTGCCTTTTTTTTTTTTAACTATTCACTAATTGTGTATTTTTAGATTCCACCTATACATGACATTATATAGTATTTTTCATTCTCTGTCTAACCTATTTCACTTGGCAAAATACCCTCCAAGTCCATTCATGTTGCTGCAAATGGCAAAATTTCATTTTTATGACTGAGTAGTATTGCAGTGTGTACACATGTGCGCGCGTGTGTGTATGCGTATACACATCATCTTTATCCATTCATCTTTATTCATTCACCTGTTTATGGACACTTAGGTTACTTCTGTATCTTGGCAATTATAAGTAATGCTGCTATAAACACTGGGGTGCATATATCTTTCCCAATTAGTGTTTCTGATTTTTTTAGGATATATGCCAGGTTTCTGAGAAACCTCCATATGGTGTGCCACAGTGGCTGCACCAGTTTACATTCTGGCAGCAGTGTGCAGTGTTTCCGTTTTCTCCATATACTCACCAACATTTGTTATTTGTGTACTTTTTAAAAAACATTTATTTTTATAGTGGCACTAGTGGTAAAGAACCCACCTGCCAGTGCAGCAGATGTAAGAGATGAGTGTTGAATCCCTGGGTTGAGAAGATGCCCTGGAGTAGGAAATGGCAACCCAGTCCAGTATTCTTGCCTAGAAAATTCCATGGACAGAGGATCCTGATGGGCTCCTGACCATGGGGTCAGAAACAGTCATGACTGAACACTAATACTTTATTTATTTGACTGCTCCAGCCCTTAACTGTGGTATGTGGGATCTTACATCTTTATTGCATTCATTGAGATGTGGTATCTTTAGTTATGGCATGCAAACTCTTAGTTGAAGCATGTAGGATCTAGTTCCCTAACTAGGGATTGAACCCAGGCCCCCTGCATTGGAAGAGTAGAGTCTTAGCCACTGAATCACCAGGGAAGTCCCTATTTGAGTTCTTTTTGATAATAGCCATTCTGAATTGGGTAAGGTGATATCTTTCTGTGGTTTATTTTGAGTTTCCCTGATACTTAGCAGTGTTGAGCATCTTTTCATGGAGTGCATATTTTTTAAACATTTATATGACACCCTTGACAGTATACATATACTCTGCCTACTGAGGTGTGATGGTTTTATTGAGAGAAAGAATTCTGGTACAGTTGTTCCTGTTGCCAGCTGAACTAGCCCCTTTTCATGTAGACTAGCATTTTAAAAATTATTTTAATTAGAGGCTAATTACTTTACTATATTGTAGTGGGTTATGCTGCACATTTTTACTTGAAAGAAAAATAGACTAACTATGATCATTCACCATTGGGTATTTGACAGATGTTTCCTAAGAAAACAAACAAAACAAAAAACAAACTTAGCCTGTCATCTCAAGGAAGAAATTATTAACACCATTTGTTATTAATAACGTTATTAATAACGCCAATTATAGAATTTGAATTTAAAGTAAAATTTCAAATTTTGGAAAAACCCCACACTGTGAATTTGACAACTTCCCAGTACTTACTAACTATTCTGATGAGTTTAGTTTCAGTATCAACAGTTATAGATTTCTGAAATCATATAACGAAATGTGTCAATCTTTGGAAGATGTTGACAAAGACTTTCTCTTTAACCAACACTAGCGAAAACCCTCTTAGCCCTCTTCTCAGCTAGGCTTGACCTTGGTCCTCATTCTTGTTAGTCTTACATAGCTCAGTTTGTCAAAGATCCTGCTAAATCATTTTATCAAGAATTCCCCCACCCTCAACATCCGATCACCCTCAATATCTGATCAAGTTCCCCCTCCAACAGCTTTGATACTAAGTCCTTACTTTGTCTTCAGCAGAAGTCATGTGAAGTTGGAAAAGCAAGAATCCACCTACCTTTGCTGTCATTTCTTAGTAATTTTTCCTCCACTGACACCTTGATCCCCGCCCCTGTTCATTGGCTATACATCCCCAGCTGTCTTGGCTGTATTTGGATGTGAGCCTGATCTCTTTTCCCTCTTGCTATAGTCTTGACACATATTACAATAGTCCTTATTAAAGCCTTCTCTTATCATTTTAACAAATGTCAGAATAATTTTTTCTTTACCAGTATACATAACAGAATGAACCTATATCCTCCAAAAGACCAATATAGGATATTTAAAAAATCATGTGCAGGTAAAAGAGCCATTCAAAATATAAGAGAAATAAAAGGACAGTAATGAAACAGAGCCTCACAAAGTTTATTGATAGGATTTCAGATTCCAGATGCAACTAACCTTTAAGAAACTACAATTTATTAAGCTCTGTAGTAATATCAAAGTTAATTATGCATGATTATCTCTGGATGGGATATTAAAATACTCTTTTCCCTTGTCTAATTATCTATGTATATGAGGCAAGATTTTCTTCATTTATTTCAACCAAAAGAACATACTGAAACAAGAATGTTCAAAAATAGAATGCAGGAGTGGATATAAATCCAGCTGAGATTCACAAATATATGAAATAATGCCACTCTTCTAATTGTTTGCTTTAGAATATAGTCTTATTTATCATATAATTATGTTGAAGCTGAAGTTGAACAGTTCTATGAAGACCTAAAAGAGTTTCTAGAACTAACACTCAAAAAAGATGTCTTATTCATTATAGGGGACTGGAATGCAAAAGTAGGAAGTCAGGAAACACCTGGAGTAACAGGTAAATTTGGCCTTGGAGTACAAAATGGAGAGAGCTTTACCGAGAGAGTGCACTGGGTCATAGCAAACACCCTCTTCCAACAACACAAGAGAGGAGTCTACACATGGACATCACCAGACAGTCAACACCAATATCAGATTGATTATATTCTTTGCAGCTAAAGATGGAGAAGCTCTATACAGTCAGCAAAAACAAGACCTGGAGCTGACTGTGTCTCAGATCATGAGGTCCTTATTGCCAAATTCAGTCTTAAATTGAAGAAAGTAGGGAAGACCACTAGACCATTCAGGTATGACATAAATCAAATCACTTACAATTATACAGTAATCTGATAGAGTGCCTGGAGAACTATGGATGGAGGTTTGTGACACTGTACAAGAGATGGGGATCGAGACCATACCCAGGAAAAAGAAATGCAAAAAAGCAAAATGGCAGAGAGTGTTTTGCCTATGTTATCCTCTAGGAGTTTTATAGTTTCTGGTCTTATGCTTAGATCTTTGATCCATTTTGAGTTTATCTTTGTGTATGGTGTTAGAAAGTGATCTAGTTTCATTCTTTTACAAGTGGCTGTCCAGTTTTCCCAGCACCACTTGTTAAAGAGGTTGTCTTTTCTCCATTGTATATTCTTGGCTCCTTTGTCAAAGATAAGGTGTCCATAGATGCGTGGATTTATCTCTGGGCTTTCTATTCTGTTCCATTGATCTATGTTTCTGTCTTTGTGCCAGTACCATACTGTCTTAATGACTGTGGATTTGTAGTATAGCCTAAAGTCAGGTAGGTTGATTCCGCCAGTTCCATTCTTCTTTCTCAAGATTGCTTTGGCTATACGAGGTTTTTTGTATTTCCATACAAATTGAGAAATTATTTGTTCTAATTCTTTGAAGAAGACCTCTGGTAGCTTGATAGGAATTGCATTGAATCTATAGATTGCTTTAGGTAGTATACTCATTTTCACTATATTGATTCTTCCAATCCATGAGCACGGTACATTTCTCCATCTGTTTGTGTCCTCCTTGATTTCTTTCATCAGTGTTCTATAGTTTTCTATATACAAGTCTTTTGATTCTTTAGGTAGAAATACTCCTAAGTATTTTATTCTTTTTGTTTCGATGGTGAATGGGATTGTTTCCTTAATTTCTCTTTCTGATTTCTCACTGTTAGTGTATAGGAATGCCAGGGATTTCTGTGTGTTGATTTTGTATCCTGAAACTTTGCTATATTCACTGATTAGCTCTAGTAATTTTCTCGTAGAGTCTTTAGGGTTTTCAATATAGAGGATCATGTCATCAGCAAACAGAGAGAGTTTTACTTCTTCTTTTCCAATCTGTATTCCTTTGATTTCTTTATCTGCTCTGATTGCTGTGGCCAAAACTTCCAAAACTATGTTGAATAGTAGTGGTGAGAGTGGGCACCCTTGTCTTGTCCCTGATTTCAGGGGGAATGCTTCCAGTTTTTCACCATTGAGGATAATGTTTGCTGTGGGTTTGTCATATATAGCTTTTAGTATGTTGAGGTATGTTCCTTCTATTCCTACTTTTTGGAGGGTTTTTATCATAAATGGATGTTGAATTTTGTCAAAGGCTTTCTCTGCATCTATTGAGATAATCATGTGATTTTTATTTTTCAATTTGTTAATGTGGTGTATTACATTGATTGATTTACGAATATTGAAGAAACCTTGCATCCCTGGGATAAAGCCTACTTGATCATGATGTATGATCTTTTTGATGTGTTGTTGGATTCTATTTGCTAGAATTTTGTTGAGGATTTTTGCATCTAAGTTCATCAGTGATATTGGCCTGTAGTTTTCTTTTTTTGTGGCATCTTTGCCGGGTTTTGGAATTAGGGTGATGGTGGCCTCATAGAATGAGTTTGGAAGTTTACCTTCGTCTGCAATTTTCTGGAAGAGTTTGAGTAGAATAGGTGTTAGCTCTTCTCTAAATTTTTGGTAGAATTCAGCTGTGAAGCCATCTGGTCCTGGGCTTTTGTTTTTTGGAAGATTTCTTATTACGGTTTCAATTTCCGTGCTTGTGATGGGTCTATTAATATTATCTAACACTCTCTGCCATAACCCAAAGCAGGATACTCCATGACCCACCTCCCAGAATATTGGAAATAAAAACACGAATAAACAAATGGAACCTAATTAAAATTAAAAGCTTTTGCACAACAAAGGAAACTATAAGCAAGGTGAAAAGACAGCCTTCAGAATGGGAGAAAATAATAGCCAATGAAGCAACAGACAAACAATTAATCTCAAAAAATATACAAACAACTCCTACAGCTCCATTCTAGAAAAATAAACAACCCAATTAAAAAGTGGGCCAAAGAACTTAACAGACATTTCTCCAAAGAAGATATAAAAATGGCTAACAAACACATGAAAAGATGCTAAACATCACTCATTATCAGAGAAATGCAAATCAAAACCACAATGAGGTACCACTTTACACCAGTCAGAATGGCTATAATCCAAAAGTCTACAAGTAATAAATGCTGGAGAGGATGTGGAGAAAAGGGAACCCTCTTACACTGTTGGTGGGAATGCAAACTAGTACAGCCACTATGGAAAACAGTGTGGAGGTTCCTTAAAAAGCTGCAAATAGACCTGCCATATGATCCAGCAACCCCACTGCTGGGCATATACACCGAGGAAACCAGAATTGAAAGAGCCACGTGTACCCCAATGTTCATCGCTGCATTGTTTACAATAGCCAGGACATGGAAGCAACCTAGATGCCCATCAACTGACGAATGGATAAGAAAGCTGTGGTACATATACACAATGGAATATTACTCAGCATTAAAAAAACATTCATTTGAAGCAATTCTACTCAGATGGACGAAACTGGAGCCCATTATCCAGAGTGAAGTAAGCCAGAAGCAAAAACAACAATACAGTATATTAACGCATATATATGGAATTTAGAAAGACGGTAACGAGAACCCAACATGCGAGACAGCAAAAGGAACGCAGATGTATAGAAAAGACTCGTGGACTTTGTGGATGAGGGTAAGGGTGGGATGATATGGGAGAAGGGCATTGAAGCATGTTAATTGTCATGTGTCTAATCAATCGCCAGCCCAGGATTGATGCTCGGGGCTGGTGCAGCGAGATTTCCCAGGGGGAGGGAGGAGGGAGGGGGGTTCCGGAGGGGAAGCATATGTAAACCCATGGTGATATCATGACAATGTATGGCAAAAACAATAAAAAAATAAAAATTAAAAAATTAATAAAAGCAAAATGGCTGTCTGCAGAGGCCTTAGAAATAGCTGTGAAAAAAAGAGAAGTGAAAAGCAAAGGAGAAAACGAAAGATATACCCATCTGTATGCAGACTTCCAAATAGCAAGGACAGATAAGAAAGCCTTCCTCAGTGATCAATGCAAAGAGATAGAGGAAAACAATAGAATGGGAAAGACTAGAGATATCTTCAAGAAAATTAGAGATACCAAGGGAACATTTCATGCAAAGATGGGCACAATAAAGGGCAGAAATGGTATGGACTAAACAGAAGATGAAGATATTAAGAGGTGGCAAGAATACACAGAAGGACTATACAAAAAAGATCTTCACGACCCAAATAATCATGATGGTGTGATCACTCACCTATAGCCAGACATCCCAGAATGTGAAGTCAAGTGGGCTTTAGGAAGCATTCACTATGAACAAAGCTAGTGGAGGTGATGGAATTAGAGTTGAGCTATTTCAAATCCTGAAAGATGATGCTGTGAAAGTGCTGCACTCAATATGCCAGCAAATTTGGAAAACTCAGCAGTGGCCACAGGACTGGAAAAGGTCAGTTCTCATTCCAATCGCAAAGAAAGGCGATGCCAAAGAATGTTCAAACTACCACACAATTTCACTCATCTCACACCCTAGTAAAGTAATGCTCAAAATTCTCCAAGCCAGGCTTTAACAATATGTGAACTGAAAACTACGAGATGTTCAGGCTGGTTTTAGAAAAGGCAGAGGAACCAGAGATCAAATTGCCAACATTCACTGGATCATTGAAAAAGCAAGAGAGTTCCATGAAAACATCTATCTCAGCTTATTGACTATGCCAAAGCCTTTCACTGTGTGGATCACAATAAACTGTGGAAAATTCTTAAAGAGATGGGAATACCAGACCACCGGACCTGCCTCTTGAGAAATCTGTATGCAGGTTGTTGATTCTAACTCAATCAACAGTTAGAACGGGACATGGAACAACAGACTTTCCAAATAGGAAACGAAGTATGTCAAGGCTGTATATTGTCACCTGCTTATCTAACTTATATGCAGAGTACACCATGAGAAATGTTGGGCTAGATGAATCACAAGCTGGAATCAAGATTGCCAGGAGAATATTAATAATCTCAGATATGCAGATGACAGCACCCTTATGGCAGAAAATGAAGAAGAACTAAAGAGCCTCTTGATTAAAGTGAAAGAAGCGAGTTAAAGTTTGGCTTAAAACTCAACATTCAGAAAACTAAGATCATGGCATCTGGTCCCATCAGTTCATGGCAAATAGGGGGAAACAGTGGAAACAGTGTCAGACTTTGTTTTGGGAGGCTCCAAAATCACTGCAGATGGTGACTGCAGCCATGAAATTAAAAGACGCTTACTCCTTGGAAGGAAAGTTATGACCAACCTAGATAGCATATTAAAAAGCAGAGACATTACTTTACCAACAGCATCCGTCTAGTCAAGTCTATGTTTTTCTAGTAGTCATGTATGGATATGAGAGTTGGACTATAAAGAAATCTGAGCATCAAAGAATTGATGCTTTTGAACTGTGATGTTGGAGAAGATTCTCAAGAGTCCCCTGGAATTGTAAGGAGATCCAACCAGTCCATCCTAAAGGAAATCAGTTCTGAATATTCTTTGGAAGGACTGATGCTGAAGCTGAAACTCCCAATTCTTTGGCCACCTGATGCAGAGTGCTGACTCATTTGAAAAGACCCTGATGCTGGGAAAGATTGAAGTCAGGAGGAGAAGGGGATAACAGAGGATGAGATGGTTGGATGGCATCGCTGACTCAATGGGCATGAGTTGAGTAAACTCCGGGAGTTGGTGATGGACAGGAGGCCTGGTGTGCTGCAGTCTGTGGGGTCTCAAAGAGTAAGACACGATTGAGCAATTGACCTGAAATGATGTTGTTTTTAACATGTAATGAATTCAGAAGAATTAATACATATGTAATTTGATTTTTAAACCTGGTTTAATTTCAATTTGGTAAATACCAATATGTATTTATTCGTGTCCACCCATATGGACTGTAGCCTACAAGGCTCCTCTGTCCTTGGGATTCTCCAGGCAAGAATACTAGAGTGGGTTGCCATGTTGTCCTCCAGGGGATCTTCCTGACCCAGGGATAGAGCCCATGTCTCTTAAGACTCCACTGGCAGGCAGGTTCTTTACCACTAGCACCACCTGGGAAGCCCAGCCAATAGGTATAGGTATAACTCACATGAACTCAAGCTCTTTAGCACATTCAATGATTTTTAGAAGTCTAAAAGTGTTTTTGTGAACAAACCACCTGGGAACAGTGTGTATAAGTGTGTCAGTGGTTCAGTTTTCTCTCATAGTGATGTAAGAGATGGTTGGATGGCCTCATTGACTCAATGGACATGAGTTTGAGTAAACTCCGGCAGTTGGTGATGGATAGGGAGTCCTGGCGTGCTGCAGTCCATGGGGTTGCAAAGAGTTCAACAGGACTGAGTGACTGGACTGAACTGAACTGATTAAAGAGATGTTTGAAAGTAACAAAGTGACAAATAAGGTCATTGATACTATGTTGAAGTTGGTGGTACTAGGCAAACATGTTCATCAGTATTAGATTCCTAGAAGCAAAGAGAAATATCAAGCTATCAAAAGGAGGAGGCAAAGGGAAAAATGTACAAAGAAAAGTAAACCTGGCCTTAAGAAATCTAGTCACCAAATGAAATTGGATTCTGTTGATCTTATGAAACTAACACCCTCACCCTGGACATTAAAGTGTTACTGTTCTTCAAATTGAAGATAATGAAATTAGTTTGAACTGGAGTTAATACTGACATGAATTTATTGTGCCCAGAAAATATGCTAGTTACCAAAATTACATTTCAAGAGACTGATTTCATGTTAATAAAATGTACTATTGACATTTCTAGAGCTTTTTAAGAAACCTCAAACAATAGCAAACTCCAGTCACTTTCTCTCACTGAGCATAAAACCTTACCATGTGTTTTTTCCAAAAATGGTATACTATGTGAACTCTTAACAGGTTTTTGTGATTTCATAGGTATAGTAAGCTGTGTAGAACCCTGAATGTCTCCATCTCTGGAGAAAAAAGAGTCATCTTTCCGGGTTCAGGTTTCAGAAAGACCTGAAGATTTCAAAGGATAAAAACATAATTCTGAAGCATAAAAGAGACATGGCCACAGATCAGTGTGGATATTAAAAGATGACTTTTGTTTGGGATCATGGTTTTCTGAACTGTATCTTAGTGCAGCCTCTTCGGGAAGCTTCTTTCTTGGTTTCTATATTTCTATAGTTGGATTCCATGGTACAAAGTCAGCTTTAAGAAGATAAAATACAGAGTTGCTATAAGTAGAGAGCATCACTTGAACTGCACTCTGTTGTGGTCTATCTTAGTATTAAAAAATGCAGGTCCAGTGGTTAGGACTCTGCCTTCCAATGCAGGGGGTTCAGGTTTGATTCCTGGTTAGGAAACTAAGATCCCACATGCTGCATG
The DNA here is from genome assembly GCA_007570785.1 of Antilocapra americana. Taxonomy (NCBI): domain Eukaryota; kingdom Metazoa; phylum Chordata; class Mammalia; order Artiodactyla; family Antilocapridae; genus Antilocapra; species Antilocapra americana. Next base: position 17,992,597 of record ML660201.1, read on the forward strand.
GTGAGGCCCCCCAAAAAAGAAAAGTTAAAGATTATTTTTGAAATGTACTAGAACCTTTCAGCATTTAACATTTATCTATTGAAGTGTATATATCATTGTGAATTGTAAAAACATTTTCAAATATTTGTCTATATTATTGATATAGTCAGACCCCAAATAATCAACATATTGTTGGAAGCTTGCTGGGGAAAGTTGAAAGGGGAGATGAGAAAGTCAGTGATGTTCAGTGCATGGGTTGGTCTTTAGAATGAGGTTCGATTGTACTCACTTTGGCCTGCTTTGGTCTGTGTTTAAAACAGGAGACATACTTGGCTAGGTTGATACAATGCTCGAATTAGTCATCAAACATCTCTATATTTTATTTATAATAGCAGAAACTGTTAACATCTGAAATGTCTAACATAGGGAAATAAAAGTAAATGGCAATAGAACTCTATGAAATAGTATGTAGTTAATAAAAATGCTTGTAAAATATTTAAATAATCTCAGAATAAATTTATTTCACAACATTAAATGAAAGAGTAGGAAGAAAATCTAAAATTTATAAAAATTACACTATTAGTGTTCTGGGTTTTTCTTTTTGTATATATACCCAACAGTTTCACTGCTGAATAATATTGTTATTCTATTTTTAGTTTCTTGAGGAACCTCCACATTGTTTTGCATAGTAACTGCACCAATTTAATTTCTACCAGCATTGTACAAGGGTTACCTTTATTCCACATCCCAACCAACATTTGTTTTCATTTTTTAATGTATTTTTATTTATTTGACTGATCCAGGTTTTAGTAGCAACCTGTGGGATCTTGAATGTTCATTGCATTTGTTGTGGCATGCAAACACTTAGTTACATCATGTGAACTCTTGGTTGCACCATTTGGAATCTAGTTCCCTCACCTGGGCTCAAACCTGCTTCCCCTGCATTGGGAGCCTGGAGTCTTAGCCACTGGACCACCACGGAAGTCCCTATTTATGTTCTTTTTGATGATAGGCATTCTGACTGGTGTGAGGAGATACCTCATTGTGTTTTTCCCCCCAAGGCAGGGTTTTACTGGGCCCCTACTGCAGCAGGGGACAGTGAGAACAAACAACAAGTTCCCTTGCTTGCTCATTCTCTGAGGGGGTGGCGAGCTTGTTCCTTTTATGAGGCAAGGGTAGGAATGTGTCAAGAAGTTGGGCTAGAGTGATAGCTTAGGTGGTTTGCCTACCCGTTAGGTGATGTTGTATGTAGGGGGCATGTGCAGTACCCTGCTTTTGCTCTGGGCTGTTCGAAAGTGGTAGCTGGGTTTCTTGGTCTCTTTTTTGTATCTTCGATCCAGAATTTTCCCTAACTGTACATGCAGGCAGTTATATTTGGTCCCTTCTAGTTCTTTGTATTTTGTTGATCAAGGAGAGGTATTTTCAGGGGCTCTTCCCAACTCAGGGATCCAACCAACGGCTCCTTCTTGGCAGGCAGATTCTTTACTGCTGAGCCACCGGGGAAGCCCCTGGATAGATATACCCAACTAGATATGCCTTGCAGTTTGACCGCAGTGGGAGTGGTTAATGTTACTTTATAGGGGTCCTTCCATCTTGACAACTGTTGGTATTGGGGGAATCCCCCTTCCAGATTTTAAGACGAACTTGGTCCCCAGGGTTTATTTTTGAAGGAACTGCTCCTTCCTCTGTATTTTCTGTGTGAGCTGGTGTAGTGCCTGGTGGGCATAGTCCTGGACTGCCTTCTGAAGTTGCTGCCAAGATCCTGGCCTCTGTTCTCCAGTGTGGAATGGAAATATGGAGCGTTTTGGGTGTAGAATAGAAAAGAGTAGCTTGTACTGCCTTGCCAGCCTAAGGAGGTCACCATAGCGAAGCACCTTCAAGACTGTGCCCTCCCTTGGGAAAAAATAGGAAGGGGTTTCCTAGTTGAGGAGAGGAAGGGAGTGCCACAGATGAAGAGTAGAGTGGATGCAAGCTTTCATTCTTCTTTTCTCTCTGAAAACTTCTACATCATCAGAGTTGGTGTCAGGCAGCCTTGGGAGAACTACTGTGGTCCTTAAGGCTGTTGCACTGTGACTTTCTTTCTGAAATAAAGAATGCTCACAAAAGAAGGGATTGTTAGGGAGCACTTCCTCAGGAAGCAAACACCACATGGATTGTACAGCTCTGATTAGAAAATAATCATTCTCCAATGTGATTTACAAAGAAAGACAAACATTTCTGAGAAAATGGCTTGAGTGGGATAAAAGAATAAGGCCTAGAACATTGGAAGCAGCTGAAACCAACTTCTGCTGCAACAAACTTGTCCTAGATTAATACTATATATCAGGGCTTTGTTCTCCTGTCATCCAGTAGAATGTCAGTAGTAAGAAAAGGTCTCCCGTAGGTCATTTCAGATGGGCTAATAAGTCTCAGACCACTCCTGGGGGCTACATGAACCCCAAGGAGCAGAGTGAGAAGCAAACTTGTCCAGGGAGCATGAGCCTCTTGGCAAAGCTTTGCTAAGGTTTTCTGTATGGTTCTTTAAAGTATGGTTCATTTTCTTTACCTTCCCTAAAGACTAGGGATACCAAGAGGTGTGTAGCTTGTAGTCTATCCCTGGGCTCTTGTGAGCCCCTGTGTGATTTTAGCTGTGAAAAAGAGCCTGTTATCACTCTGGAAGGATTTCAGAAGTCCAAACCAAGGAATTAGTTTTTTAAAAGGGACTTACAGACATCCATGGCCTTTTCAGATTGGCTAGGGAAGGTGTTAGTCCATCCTGTGAAAATACTGAAAAACACTAGCAGATATGTAGATACTGATTGTGGGGGCATTTGGGTGAAATCTATCTGACAGTCTTCCTCCAGATATGTCCCTTGGTGTTGAATTGACATGAGTAATGAAGAGGGGGTTAGATTCATCTCTGGCTTATTATGGGCACATAAATCACAAGAAGGCATTACTTGTTTTACTCTTCTTTTAAGCCCCTTCCCTGGAAAAAGCCTTCTGCATCAAGGCCCATAGTGGGTGACATCAGGTAAGCTCTCAGGGAGTTTCCATTGTTGGGCCTCAGGGATTAGAACCTTATCCTCCTGTTTATATCAGCCTGTGCTTCCCTTCTCATAACCCCATTTCTCACCATGTTCTTGTTTCCTGTGGGGAACATTGGGAAAGGCTCAGAAGTTCAGGGGGAGCCAGTTACTGGAGCCATAACTTGTTCAGGTTACTGCAGTCAAGCTCTCTGTTTTGCCCTTTGATCAGCTTTGCTGTTCCCTTGGCTCACAAAAGAGCCCTCCCTCTGGCCCCTATAGTGGATTACAGCTGTCTGGGTCGGGACCTGCACTGCTTCTAAAAGAGCCAGAATCAAATCTTCATGTTTTATGGGAGAATTGCTAGCAGTTAACATTTCTTTTTCTTTCCAAATGGCAGCATGAGTGTGTAGCACATGGAACCCACATTTAGAGTCAGTAAAAATATCTAATTCCTTATCCTTCCCTAATTGCAAAGTCTCATTAATGTGATTAGTTCACGCTTCTGGACTCATCTCTGAGGTTGCTGGGCCTTGGCTTCTGTGACTTCATCTAGACTAACTGTGGTGTACCCTGCCTGTCAGGTTCCCACTTCTACAGAACTGTTCCCATCAGTAAAACATTCAACCTCAGGGCTCTCAAAAAGTTCATCTAGATCAGACCTGCTGAAGTAAGTTCTTCTAAAATTTCTCTGTACACTGAGGCAACAAATCTCCACTCTTGACCACTGGAAGCAGAGTTGCTGGGTTCAGGGTTTGGCTCATCTTTAAGGTAATGTTGGGGATGTCTGTTAGGAAGGCCTGATAACTTGTTAACCTTCCTCCAGTCAATCAATGATGTCCTTTGACTTCAGACTGTACCTGATAAGGGGTTAGTACATCTATGTCTTGTCCCAGGGTGAGCTCCTTTAACCAACAGGCAGCTTGGCTATCCCAGAGGCCCGAGTCCTGGAAAATAGACTGAAAAACAGCTGTTCTCTGATCAGCTTCAATAAGTCATCAACATACTATAGCAGAGTTCCCTTCACAAGGCTCAGCTCCCTTGTGAATGCCTTTCCAAAAAGATGAGGGCTGTCCCCCGAATCCTGCAGAAGCATTGTCCACATATATTGGGTAGCCTCCAGGGTGTCAGGGTCCCTCCATTCAAAGACAAAAAGATATAGGAGAATCCAGAAAAATGAATCTTAAAGGTCTAAGACAGACTACTGTGCCTTCCCCAGGGCTTGAGTGAAGAGGATGGGTTTGACACCAGTGGGAGTAATAGGAATGACTGCCTCACTCACTGCTTGTAAGTCTTGCACAGACTGGTACTCCCCCTTAGGCTGCTGAACAGGGAGAATCCGGGTTGCAAGGAGATTGGCAGGCCTAATGAGTCCAAGTTTTAGGAATTTGCTAAGCAGCAGTTGGAATCCCTTCAGACCTCAGGCTTTAAAGGCTATTGTCTCTTCCAGGGTTTTTCCCCCCAGGCCATGAGCTTTTTTTGGAGGGAGTGGGGGACACATGTGGCCCATCCTGGCACCAAACTGCAGGATCTGCTTGTTCTCTAATTTCTTGGAGGTTGTTTTGGGGAGTATTTTGATACCCAACAAATGGGTCATCTGAGGCTACTAATGGATGCATTATCTGTTTGGATTCTTTACCTCCTTGGATTTCACCCTATCTTAAGAATGTACTAGATCCTAACTTATTTAGCAAATCTCATGTGAAGAAGGGGAAGGGCATTTTGGCATGTACAAAAAAGGAGTGAGAATAATAGAGCCGATTCCTCAGGCAAGGGACGACATAAATTGCCTCGCCTTTGGCTGTCCAGCAACTCTGGTCACAGTACAGTTGTGGTTGGAGAGGTGGCCAGCTGGCCAAGGCAGAACAGAGCAAGCAGCTCTAGTGTCTACAAGAAATTCAGTCTCCTATCTACCACACTCAGAGTGACCCCAGGCTCCACTGGAGTAATGAGGATGGATCTAGTGAGATCTGGAGTCAGAACAGGCACTCAGGCCCCATTAGTTGGTGTGTGGAAATTTCTTATGCAAGAGGTGTGCAAGGAACTGGGGCCAGTCTGGGTTCCCCCTGGGAACCCATGGTGGGTACTCAGGACATTTGCTCTTCTAGTGCCCCCTTTCTGACAAAAAAGTCACACTGGTTTGGGCCCAGTCAGCTTCTTGGTGGTCTCTCTAGCCTTCTCATCCCTCCAGGGTCCCCTCAAGGTGGGTGAATCAGAGCAGACAAAAACTGCATTTTCTTCATTAGCCCCTTTTCCTTATTGTCCGTCGCCATTTTAAAGACCTTGAAGGCCTCCTCCACCAAGCTTGACAGTGGGGTTTGGGGCTCAGCCTCAAGCTTTTATGAGCTTTTCCAGATATCAGGAGTAGCCTGGGTGATAAAATGCTTGGTCAATAGAGTCCTCTTTTCTGTGGACTCAGAGTCTACACCCATGTTCTTCCTGAATGCCTCTGCCACTTGGCTCAGGAAGACTGCTGGGTTTTCATCTTTTTCCTGTGTAAATAGGAATGTAATAATGTCTTATCCTAGCTTGGCCTGTAAGATTTTCATAGTGTGGGTCAAGTTCTGGGATTGCATCCCCACCGGATGAAGTTAGTGGTGTGGATTGCTGGCCAGGAGGCCCTCTGTGTGTTCCCTGGCCTTTCTCAATATACGCTCCTTTTCGTCCGTGGTGCAGCAGTGGGCCAGAATAACCACGATGCCCTGCCAAGTGAGAGAGAATGGCAGCCTCAGCCTGACAAATTCTTCCCTAAACTTGTCAGGGTTCTCTGAGAATGTGGCAAAAGTCTCCTTACATATTAACCCAATTAGTTTAGGATCTCTGGGATGTTCCAGGGGCCCTTGAAGCACCCCAAAAGTTAACCAGAAGTCAAGAGAATTCCAATTAGAATTTGATATTTGTGAAGTCTTTCAATTTTAAAAGGTTTCAAAACACCTGATCAGATAGGATCATAGGTTTCTATGAAACAGTACACATCCCTTGAGCTATGGTGGGAGAAAAATCTAAAGTAAATACAGATCACTTAAAGGTATAGGAACTCACACAATCTATTGTTGTCAAAAGAAGCATCCAGGATGACTTTGTTCTCTTATGAGAGAGAGAGAAACCAAATCCAGCCCTGCACCAGCCTACTCTTAATAAAACCCATTTTCCTAATTAAATTCAATCCAACCCTAGAAAATCCTGGGCACATATGAAATTCTTTTTTCAATGTTCCTTTTCTGCAAACCTTCTGCAACTTTCTATAGCCATACTTTGTCCCCCATTCTCTCCCCCATTCAGAAATAGCCAGCTCTAGGACAAAGTCACGCTTTTCCCTTTCAACAAAATATGTTTCTAGTCTTCATACCTACTTTTCTGAAAACATACATTCTACTTTCCTTAAGCAACCATGGACTGCCCTTGACATTTGTTGTTGTTGATTTGCTCAGTCATTTCCAACTCTTTCGTGACCCCACAGACTGCAGCCTGCCAAACTCCTCTGTCAATGGGATTTCCCAGGCGAGAATACTGGAGTGGGTTGCCACTTCCTATGCCAGGGGTCTTCCTGACCCAAGGGTGGAAGCTGTGTCTCCTGCTTGGCAGGCAGATTCTTTACCACTAAGTACCTGGGAAGCCAGCACTTTACATTAGCATTCCATAAATTGATAGAGAACATGTCAGGGTGGCACCAAACATCTGCAGTTTCTCTCTCATAAGAAGACAAACGTAGGTCAATTTGGACCTGTTTAGCAATTAGTGTTCCAGTATTTTATCTTATTTGAAATGGCCTGAATATTCAATTAATTCCTATCATTTAGCTTAATTGTCCAAAATTTGGAGAGACTATATTAGATGGATGTTTCCTATTAGTATTCCTATAGTATTTACCAAAAAATTCTTATCCCAGTTACACTTACTGAGAGATTTAATCATATCAGGTTATTTTCCCTGTTGACAGATTTTATAACAGAAACAATATTCACTGATTGACTTCCAGTAACCTAAGGAGCATGAAAGTATTATATTTAACATTAATGTCTCTAAAGACAGGTCTGTTATTAGTTAAACCCGCAAGTTTAAGCTAGACAAGTTAATTTCTACAGAACTGTACCTCTCATAGGTTTGCCGCTTGAGTGTTAAATGGTCCTCTTTTTTCCCCTCAGTCTGGAGGACTACAGATAATCAGGTAGCTCCTCAGTCCCCGGGCAGAACAGTTATACTGACAAACAGAGGAGAGCTTGGGCAAGAAGAGTTACATTGAAAGAGCAAAGGAGGGAAAAACACACGCTTCTATCTTTTCTTTTTGTTCTTTAAAATCCACTAAGTAACCCAAGGCTGAAGTCTCAGGCAATATGAGCTGTGTTTGTGTTTCAAGGCTTAAGTGTTCCACCGTGCCCACAACGTCGGCAAAGACTAACGGGAGCAGTTGGGCAGGCAAAACTACACTGCAAACAAAGATACCCATCACAGAACTTAAGGACACAAACAAGAAGTTTCCAGGATAAAGGGACTGGAGTGTAGGTGTAGGTGTGAGGACCAAGGGAGAAGTCAAGGGAGGAGGGACAGAAAAGACCGAAAGAGTGAGAGAGAGAAAAAGAGAGGTTGCACTTTGTTTTTTTTTTTTTTTTTTGAATGAATAGTCACTTTTTTTTTTCCCATGGTATTGTTTCAGTCCACAAATTTTCTATTTATTTTTATTACTCGAGCAGCTGATTTATTAGAATTATGTGTTTTTTTTAATTTTTAATTTTTTATTTTTTTTACTTGTTTTTGCCATACAATGTCATGATATCACCATGGGTTTACATATGCTTCCCCTCCGGAACCC
>ML660201.1:18007133-18071244 GCA_007570785.1 Antilocapra americana
ATCATAAGAGACTATTATCAGCAACTATATGCAAATAAACTGGACAATTTCGATGAAATGGACAAATTCCTAGAAAAGTATAACTTTCCGAGAGGTTGCTCTTTGAAGCCACCACGTGGGTGTGTATTCAGACACCAAGCTGCTTGCTTCCAGAAAGGACCCTTGAAGGAGGGAGCATCCGTCCACTGCCAGCCAGGGTGATCAAGCCTGGAAGCCAGTCAGTTGTACATCGTCTGTGGGACTGCGCCCACAGGTGGGACTCGCGCCCACGGGTACACCAGTATATAGAAATCTGCCACTTTAGCTTGTTCCCAGCAGGACTTCTCTCGGTGACAGGAAAATAAAGGTGAGAAGATTGGGACAGTCACATTTCCAGCCACTACATGATATGAGATTTGAACCTCTGTCACTCTCATCAATCTGCAGTCAGGGCCTGCCTGCTGGACCACAGTCTGCACGGTGTGAGGCATGCCTTGCCCACCACTGCTTGTCACCCGTGAAGGGGAGCTGTTGCCAGCCAGAAGGACATGGTGTCACAGGCTGAGAGGAGCGATGCTGTAGCTGCCTGATGTCCACTCTCTTGGAGGGACAGGACAGAGAGCCAAGAGGACAGAGAGAGAAGTAAGATTTCAGGAAAGAGAAAGGGGAATGGTGAAGGAAAAGGACAAAGGGGAAGGGGAAAGCATTGTTTGAATAAGGGTACTGAAGCCCCAGGGACCAGGAAGGCAGACTTACCAAATGTGGTGATGCTGAAACAGGAGTTTCAGGCGGCTGCTTGTCACCCATGGGGAAGCTGCGTTTGGTCCTCCAAGAGGGGCCCAGATTCCCTCCATGGTGGGTACCACAAAATACTACTGAACAGAATTGTTGGCTTCCTTAATCAAAGGAAATTGTCAGAGACCAGATGAGAAATTCAGGCAAGACTTTATCCGAGCCCCTGCCACAGCAATGGGAAGCAAGAACAAACAACAGGGTCCTTGCTCGCTCACATCCTAGTGGTTTTAATTTGCATTTCCCTGATAATTAATGATGTTGAGTATCTTTTCATATGTCTGTTGGCCATCTCCAGGTCCTCTTTGGGAAAATATCTATTCAGTTCTGCCCATTTTTAATTGGGTTGTTTGATTTTTTGTTGTTGAGATATATAAGTTGTCTATATATGTTGGATATTGATCCCTTACCCATAATAGCATTTGCAGGTATCTTTTCCCCATCAGTAGATTTTTTTTTCATTTTCTCAGAGATTTTCTTTGCTGTATAATAGCTTTTAGGTTTAATTACATTCCATTTGTTTATTTTTGCATTTATTTGCTTTAGGAGACAGATCCAAAAAATACTGCTGTGATTTATGTCAAAGCATGTTCTATCTATATTTATTTCATCTTAGGAGTTTTAGAGTATCTTGTCTTACATTTAGGTCTTTAGTAGAGAATATTCAGTCAACTGATACACAAAGAAACATTAGTATTGATATATCATTGAGGGCCCTTTGGTTATAAGCATTAGAAACCCATTCTCTTGTAAATGCAAATGAATGTGTTAAGCAAAACTAGATAGCTCATAAAACCTGAGATAGAAATACAGCTATTATCAAGGAATGGAGTAAGAGAAAATATGGACAAGTTCTTCAAAGCTTATCTTATAATAGTTCTTGTGTAAACATTTTCTGTTCTTAAGGTACGGTACTTGTAGGGAGGTTGTGACTGAAGTTTGTGTGGGTCAAGCATCTGTTTCCTCACCAGAGAAGAGGAGGCAACTTGATTGACAGCTACCAACCTTAAATGAGGGAAGAAGTGAATTAAGAAAATAAGCATGCTGTCTACTACAAGAAAGAAATTATTGAGCAGGTTAAAACTATGTGTCCTGCATATATATACATGGTGATCCTAATAATAGTAACTACCCTTATTTGAGGGGCTTATCAGGCACACAGTGGTAAAGAATCTGCTTGCCAATGCAGGAGACGTAAGAGATTTAGGTTCGATCCCTGGGTCAGGGAGATCCCCTGGAGTAGGAAATGGCAGACCACTCCAGTATTCTTGCCTGGAGAATTCCGTGGACAGAGGAGCCTGGTGAGCTACAGCCCATGGGGTCACAGAGTCAGACACGACTGAGCACAGCACAGCAACCCCCGATTGAACACTTACTATATTCCTAATGCTAATGTTTCCTCTGTTGGCAAGGGTGCACTCATTTGGACCTCTCAACATCTAAAGATGGATTGTAATACAAACTCCAATTTACATAGGTGGAAACTGACACTCAGAAAGGTTAAATTGCCTAATGTCATACAATCAGAATATGGTGAGTATAGAATTTACCTGTCTCTGACTAGCTACAAAGCCCATGAATTTTTCTGCCAGAATACATTGTCGATAACAGTATAGTTTGATCATGACTGCTGTTTTAATTTCTCTCAGTGCAAGTAGTCTAAAACAAATGATGGACTAAGTATTAGAGCCTAATGCCTGTTTCACTAAAGCGATACTTGTGTAGTCCCTCACCACCACCGCCACCACCCCCCCAAGTGGGTTTTTCTCTAAATTTAGTTAGTTCTAAAATCTCCTTGCTAGATTATTTCTATCCACTCTAGAATAGTTGGACATTAGCTTTAAAAGTGTGTATCCAGCATATTTCAACTGTTTTATTGGGATGAAAGAATAGAGTTACATGTCATACCACGTTTCAGTTAGTCATGAAGAATAACCGCAGAATGCTAGTGATAAATGAGTGTTCCATTCCCCCTGAAGAGTTACTATCTTCAAAGCCAATTGCATCCTCAGAGCTCAAGCTAGAATAAGAAATAGTATAACCTTTTCACTCCAATAGTCTGAGGCAGGTACCATGCCCAGCACATTTTACCCCTGAGCTCCTAGATTGATTTCTAGGTCCTCAGTATAAGCTTTGTTTCATTGAGTTTAAGCTACTGGAGATCTCAAAATTCCTCCAAGTTCAAACATTAAAATTCTCTTCAAATTCTCCAATGTTTATTACTGAAATCTCAAACAGTAGCTTGTGTAAGAATTCTTTCATGAGCTTCTTTCTTTTTCTTATTGAGTTATAATTGACATACAGCATTACATTAGTTTCAGGTATACAGTGTAATGATTTGATATCTATATATATTGCAGATGTTCAGCATAATAAATCTAGTTATCATCTGTCATCATACTCAGTTACCAAATAATTTGTTTTTCTTGAGATGAGAACTTGTAAGATCTTTCTTAGCAACTTTCAAATACACCAAACAGTACTATTTATTAACTGTATACACTGTGTGGTACATTACATCGCCATGACTTATTTTATGACTTAAAAGTTTGTATATGTTGATCCCCTTTACCTGCTTCACTTCACCCACCACCTGGACCCTGCCTTTTGGCAGCCCCCACTCTATTCTCTATATCTATGAGCTTGCTGGGGGGTTTTGTTTGTTTTGGTTTTTAATTTCACATTGAGATTATACAGTGTTTGTCTCTCTATGCCTGACTTACTTTATTTAGCATAATGTCCACCAGGTTGATCCATGTTGTGGCAAGTGACAAGATATTTTTCTTTTTATGGTTCAAATACATATATATGCATGCGCATGTTAAGTCACTTCAGTCATGTCCAACTTTTGCAGCCCCATGGAAGGTAGCCCACCAGGCTCCACTGTCTATGAGATTCTTCAGGCAAGAATACTGGAGTGAGTGGCCATTCCCTTCTGCAGGGGAGCTTCCTGACCCAGGGATCAAAGTCAGGTCTTCCACATTGCAGGCAGATTATTTACCATCTGAGCCATCTTCACAATAATAATAATTAGTAATAATTTATATATAGGGATAATTTGACATATTTTCTTAGGTTGTTTCCTTATCTTACCTAGTATAAATAACGTGGTCATGAATATGATAGTACATGTATCTTTTGATTTACATTCTCACAAATAGTGTGCAAGGATTCCTTTTTCTCTTCATCCTTGCCAAGACTTGTTATCTCTTGTCTTTTTAATAATAACATTTTAACAGATATGAAGTGCTATCTCACAGTGGTGTTGATTTGCATCTGTCTAATGATTAGTGATGTTGAGTGATTTTTCGTGACCCTGTTGGCTATCAGTATGTCTTCTGTGGAAAAACTGTCTATTCAGATCCTCTGCTCACTTTTAATTACATTGTTTCTTTGCTATTGAGTCATATGAGTTCTTTATATATTTTAGGTATTAGTTCTTAATCAGAGGTAAGATTTGTAAATATTTTCTTCACTCAATAGTTGCCTTTTCATTTTGCTGGGTTTTGTCTGCTGTGCAGAAGTCTTTTAGTGTGATGTAGCCACATTTGTCTGCTTTTGTTGCCTTTACTTTAGGGGTCTAATCCAAAATAACATCAATAAGAGTACTGTCAATGTGGCTTACTGCCTGTGTTTTCTTTTAGGAATTTTATGGTTTCAGTTCTTACTTCTGTGTTTAATGCATTTTGAGTTTGTTTTTATGTATGATATAAAATAGTAGTCCAGTTCGTTTCTTTTTGCAGATGGCTATCCAGTTTTCTCAACACTATTTATTGTATCCTTTCCCTATTGTATGTCCTTGTCTCCTTTGTAATTAATTAACTGACCATATACTTATGAGTTTATTTCAGTCTATTGATTTATGTGTCTGGTTTTTTGCCAGTACCATGTTGCTTTAAATATTATAGCTTTATAATATAGTTTGAAATCAGGATGTGAAATGCCTCCATTTTTCTTCTTTTTTCTCAAAATTGCTTTGGCTTTTCGGATAGTTTGTGGTTCTATACACATTTCAGGATTATTTGTTCTGTTTCTGTTGAAAATTGCCATAGGGATTTTGATAGGGATTGCATTGACTCTGTAAACTGCTTTGAACAGTATGCATATTTTAAAAATATTAATTTTTTCAATCCTTGAGTATGGACTATCTTTCAGTTTGTTTCTTCAGTATTTTTTTCCATCAGCATTTATAGTTTTCAGTATGCAGACCTTTCCCCTGAATTTATTCCTAGGTATTTTATTGAATTTATTCCTAGGTATTTTATTATTTTTGATGGAATTATAAATGGTTTTTTCCTTAAAATCTCTTTCTGCTAGTTTATTAGTATACAGAAATGCAATAGAGTTTTGCATATTAATTTTGTATCCTGCAACTTAACTTCTAAGTTGGTTATTAGTTCTTAGAGATTTTGGTGACATCTTTAGGATTTTATATGTATAATATGTCATGTGCAATTAGTGACAGTGTTACCATCTCTGTTCTGATTTGGATGCCTTTTACTTCTTTTTCTTCTGGCTAAGAATTTCAGTACTGTGAATAAGAATGGTGAGAGTGGTCATCTTTGTCTTGTTTTTCATCTTAGAGGGAAAGTTTTTCACTGCTAACAAGGATGTTAGCTGTGGGCTTGGCATAAATGATCTTTATCATGTTGAAGTATGTTTGCTGTATACCCACTTTGTTGAGATTTTTATCGTAAATGGATTTAAGTGCTCTCAAATACTTTTCTATATCCATTGCAATGAGCATATGATTTTTATTCATTTTCCTAATGTGGTATATCACTTTGATTTGTAGATGTTGAACTATTCTTGCATTCCTATAATAAAATCTACTTGATTGTGGTATATGATCCTTTTAGTGTATTGTTGAATTTGGTTTACTGATATTTTGTTGAGGATTTTTGCATCTATGTCCAACAGGAATATTGTTTGGTAATTTTCTTTCTTGTGTTATCCTCTGATTTTGGTATCAAGGTCATGCTAGCCTTGTGAGATGAGTTTGAAATTGTTCCTTCTTGTCCCATTATTAGAAGAATTTGTTGTCCATTATTAGAAGAATTTGAGAAGAAATGGTATTAATTCTTCTTTAAATTTTGGGTATAATTTGCCATTGAAGCTGTCTAATCATGAGCTTTTGTTTGTTGGGAGGTTTTTTAAATTACCAATTCAATATCCATGCTCATAATTGGTCTACTCAGATTTTATGTTTCTCCATGATTCAATTTTGATGTAGACCCCATGTTTCTAGAAATTTCTTCAAGATAAAGCAATTATCCTTCAATTAAAAAAAAGCTGAGGCACAATGAAAGTATTATACTTAATGTTGATGACTCGTAGCTTAATTTCTCTTGTATTTAGAACTGTCTGATTTGTAAGCACTTACTTTTCTTTCTTATTGTTATTCAGTTGCTAAATCATGTCTGATTCTTTGCAAACCCATGGAATGAAAAGGCTTCCCTGTCCTTCAGAGTCTGCTGGAGTTTGCTCAAATTCATGTCCATTGAATTTGGTGATAATATATAACCATCTCATCCTCTCGCCCCCTTCTTCTTTTGCCTTCCATCTTTCCCAGCATCAGGGTCTTTTCCAGTGAGTTGGCTCTTTGCATCAGGTGGCCAAAGTGTTGGAGCTTCAGCAAGAATCCTTCCAGAGAATGTTCAGGGTTGATTTCCTTTAGGATTGACTGATTTGATCTCCTTGCAGTCCAAGGGGCTCTCAAGGATCTTCCCAGCAACACAGTTTGAAAACATCAATTCTTTGGTGCTCAGCCTTTTTCATGGCACAACTCTCACATCCATACAATACTTTCATTGTGCCATCCAAACCTAGGCAAAACCAGGTTTTCCTACTGGAAAAACCATAGCTTTAACTATATGGACCTTTGTTGGCAAAGTGATGTCTCTGCCCTTTAATACACTGCCTAGATTTGTAATAAATTTCCTTCCAAGGAGCAAGCGTCTTTTAATTTCATGGCTGAAGTCACTGTCCACAGTGATTTTGAAGTCCAAGAAGATGACATCTGTCGCTGCTTCCACCTTTTCCCCTTCTATTTGCCATGAAGTGGTGGGTCCACATGCTATAATCTTAGTTTTTCAAATGTTGAGTTTTAAGCCAGTGTGTTCATTCTTTTCCCTTACCCTTATATAGAGGCTCTTTAGTTCCTCTTTGCTTTCTGCCATTAGAGTGGTATCATCTGCATATTTGAGATTGTTGATATTTCTCCCAGCAGTCTTACTCCAAGTTGTGATTCATCTGGCCAGGTATTTTTCATCATGTACTCTACATACAAGTTAAATAAGCAGAGTGACAATATACAGCTTTGTCCTACTTGTTTCCTAATTTTGAACCAGTCAGTTTTTCCATATCCAGGTCCAACTGTTGCTTCTTGACTTGCATATGGGTTTTTCACAAGGCAGGTAAGGGGATCTCATACCTCTATCTCTTTAAGAATCTTACACAATGTGTTGTGATCCACATCAACAAAGGTTTTAGCGTAGTCAATGAGGCAGAAGTAGATGTTTTTCTGGAACTCCCTTGCTTTTTCCATGATCCAGCAAATGTTGGTGATTTAATCTCTCCTTCCTCCACCTCTTTGAAACCAAGCTTGTACATCTGGAAGTTCTTAGTTCACATAATCCTAAAGCTTCACTTGAAGATTTTTGAGCATAGCCATGCTAGCAGGTGAAATGAGTGCAATTGTACACTAGTTGGAATATTCTTTGGCATTGATCTTCTTTGGGATTGTAATCAAAAGTGACCTTTTCCAGCCCTGTGGCCATGTTAAGTTTTCCAAATTTGCTGTCATATTGAGTGCAGCACTTTAATAGCATCAGCTTTTAGAATTTTAAATAGCTCAGCCTGAATTCCATTACCGCCTCAAACTTTGGTTTTAGTCATTTTTCCTAAGGCCCAGTTAACTTCACACTCTAGAATGCCTGGCTGTAGGTGACCACACCATTGTGATTATTTGGATCATTAAGACCTTTCTTGCATAGTTCTTCTATGTACTCTTGCCACCTCTTCTTAATCTCTTCTGCTTCTGTTAGGTCCATACTGTCTCAGTCCTTTATCTTGCCCATCCTTGCATGTAATGTTCCCTTGATATCTCTTATTTTCTTGAAGATCTCTAGTCTTTCCCATTCTATTGTTTTCCTCTATTTCTTTGCATTGTTCACTTATGAAGGCCTTCTTATTTCTCCTTGCTATTCTCTAGAACTCTGTGTTCAGCTGGATCTATCTTTCCCTTCCTTCCTTGACTTGTACGGCTATTCTTTCCTCAGCTATTTCTAAAGCCTCCTCAGACAACCTCTTTGACTTCTTTCATTTCTTCTTCTTTGGGGTAATTTTGATCACTGCCTCCTATACAGTGTTAGGAGCCTCTGGGCACTCTGTCTACCAGATCTAATCCCTAGAATCTATTCATCACTTCCACTGTGTAATAATAAGGGATTTTATTTCAGTCATACCTGAATGACCTAGTAGTTTCCCCTACTGTCTTCAATATAAGCCTGTGTGTTGAAATAAGGAGCTCATGATCTGAGTCATAGTCAGCTCCAGGTCTTGTTTTCACTAACTGAATAGAACTTCTCCTTTTTCAGCTGCAAAGGATAGAAATCAGTCTGATTTAGGTATTGACCATATGGTGATGTCCATGTGTAGAGTCATCTCTTGAGTTATTTGAAAAGGGTGTTTGCTATGACTAGTGTGTTCTCGTGACAAAACTCTGTTCACCTTTGCCCTGCTTTATTTT
Organism: Antilocapra americana; assembly: GCA_007570785.1. Lineage (NCBI taxonomy): Eukaryota > Metazoa > Chordata > Mammalia > Artiodactyla > Antilocapridae > Antilocapra > Antilocapra americana. The sequence goes on from ML660201.1 coordinate 18,015,655, forward strand.
GTACTCCAAAGCCAAATTTGCCTGTTATTCTACGTACCTCTTGACTTCCTACTTGTGTGCTCTAATTTCCTATGATGCATAGGATGTCTTTTTTGGTGTTAGTTCTAGAATGTGTGGTAGGTCTTCATAGAACTGATCAACTTCAGCTACTTAGGAATCAGTGGTTGGGGCATAGACTTGGATTACTATGGTGATGAATGGTTTGCCTTGAAAATGAACTGAGATCATTCTGTTATTATGGAGGTTGCACCCAAGTACTACATTTGGACTCTCTTGTTGACACTGCACTTTGGACTCTCTTGTTGACTATGGGGGCTTCTAATTTCTTTTAAGGGATTCTTGTCCATATTATTGGATATAATTATCGCCTGAATTAAATTCTCCTATCCCCATCCATTTTAGTCCACTGAGTCCTAAGATATCAGTGTTCAATCTTGCCATCTTCTGCTTGAGCACATCCAACTTACCTTGATTTATGGACCTAACATTCCAGGTTCCTATTCAGTATTATTCTTTACAGCATAAATTTTGCTTTCACTACCAGATATATCCACAACTGAGTGTCATTTCTGCTTTGGCCCAGTCACTTCATTCTTTCTGGAGCTGTTAGTCATTGCTCTCTGCTCTTCCCCAGTAGCATATTGGACACCTTATGACCTGGGGGCTCATCTTCTGGTGTAATATCTTTTTGCCTTTTCATACTGTTGATGGGGTTCTCCAGGCAAGAATACTGGAGTGAGTTGCCATTTCCTTCTCCAGTGGACCACATTTTGTCATAACTGTTCTCTGTGACCATCTTCGTTGGCACTGCGTGGCATGTTTCATAGCTTCATTGAGTTACACTAGCCCCTTCACTACAACAAGGCTGTGATGCATGAAGGGGTACTTTTTAAGGCCAGTTAAATTAGAGCTTATTTACAAATGAACCCCTAAGCAATATTATCCAAAGACAAAGACACATACTGAAGCATACGTTTATCCAGACATACACAGTGAGAGCTCTAACTTCATTTTCTAAACTTAATCATAAATCAGATCACAATATAGAACTAGCTAGTTTATAAACAGTTGGAATAATAAAATTTTTTAAAGGCTTCATTCCCTGTTTGTTCGTTTGTTTTTCCCTCAGTTTCAGGAATTACAGATGGTCTAGGCATAGGAAGAAAAAATCAAATTCTCCAAGTATACTTAGGATCAGAATTCATTTTTTAAAGTAGCTAACAAGCTAGTTTTCTCTAATTGAACGTGCAAAAAAGAACCGGTTTTGCAATTTCAAAAAACTTTTTCTTTGACCGGTTTTCTCTGGAGTCCAAAGAATACGGTGGCCAAACTGTCAAAAATCACCCTTTCTTTCTGTGGTCATAGTTTCATAGCTAAAATTTAAACCAGGTAAGGCTCAAATTGGCCAGGATAAAAGGGGCAGACTGGCTGATAAAATGTTGTCCCAGCAGGAATTGTCTCTCTGCTGAGGTTGGAGCCTTAGTTTGATCAGAAGAGTCTGAAGGAATAGGAAAGTTGCAGGAGAAGAATAGGAGAAATTAAATTCTTTAAATTCTTTTCTAACATTCTTTGAATGTTAGAAAAAATTTTCTGATTCCTCAGGCCTTTGATTATAGGAGAAAGTCCTGGGAAAAGGGGAACCTCAGTCCATTTTCCCATCTTCCAACTTAAGTAAAGGTCAGGCACTGTTACAGCAAAACTCAGGTTTTCATTTTTCTCAGCCCATTTGGATTAGAAAAGAGATTCTCCCTTCTTGAGCAACCTGCAACCGCTAATAAGAACAAGAGCGAGAGAGTGTTCCTAAAATGAAATCTAGTGTCCCTGAAGGCCTTTACCTAAAACGGATCTGGAGCTTCTCTGAATTCCCTTAGGTTCTGATGGGTTTTCAGGCATTTTTATTTTTCCTTTTTTTCCCATTGATTCCTAACCAGATGTCTCTGATGGAATCTGTCCCTTGCCTAAGGGGTCCCCTATAGGGGACATTTGAACCAGTGCCAGAGGGATGGCCAGGGCTCTCCTGGCCGGGGGTCCATTGTCTACAGAGCTCAAATACTATGGTAAGTCTTCCTAAGCTGGGGTGTGTTTCTCGTGACTGAGCATCTATATAGTTTATAATTCAGGTTTCTGGGTAGCAGCCAGCCCAGTAGGTTGTCCATAGTAGCAGGTAGGCTGCCAATGCCTGGAGTGAAGAGGGTCTGATAGATGCAAAGAGGACCCTTGAAGAAATCGGAGCTGGTTGCTCTGGAAGATGGCATGGAATTTAAAGCTTGAGAGTCAGGAGGCAGAGAAGTTCTTATAATAAATTTATGGGCAGTGAGTGAGGTAAGAGACTAGCCAGCAGAAGAACCCAAAATCTGTTTCCCTGTCTGTCTGGCAGCTAAGATAGAATTGGGAATCATCTGATGCTTTTGTCTGAGACAGACACTGCCAGCAGTGGTGACGCAGTTTGGGAGTGATATGCCCTAAAAGGGCATAGAGATGAGAAGTGAGAAATAGACCTTGTTGTGTAAGTAAGTTGGGAATGAAAAGCATAGTGGAGGGCTGCATATGGGACAGTGAGAGAGGGAGAGGGAGAGCTAGAGTGAGAGAGGGACCCCTTGGGCTCCTGCATGATCTGAAACCGCAGTTCCACCATGTCCCAGAGGACAGTGTCAGCTGTCTCCCAAGCATTATTTGAATCTGCACAACCTGAGGGATTCCCACCCCACTCCCAGTGTTCAGGGAGCCATGATACTATGCGTGGACACAGAGGTTAGGCCCTGCAGGTCTTGAAAAGCAAGTGAAGGGGAGAGCAAGAAAGAAAGCAAGAGCAAAAGTCAGAGGCCTCAAGACATAGCTGGGCAAAGCCTAGGGTTTGTCTTGACTTTCCAAATTCCCAAATATGATTTCCAGTGGCCTTGGCCCTCAGCAGCCTGAAGCCAGGTTTTGGTTATTGGGATTGAGGTGGAGTCACAGCAGTGAGAGCACCAAATCCTAACCGCTTGGCCAGTGGTCACTGACAAGGCCCTGGCTCTTCGGCTTTGCAGGAAAGAATTCCCACAAAGACGGAAAGTAGTGAAAAAAGTATTTATTAGGAAAAAAATGTATAGTCCACGTGGATAGACACATGGGCAGGCTCAGAGAGAGAGCGGTGCTAAGTTGCACACTCATGGCAGTTCGGATTACTTTTACGGCACACTTCTTCCAAGTTTCCTTTGACCAGTCATTTTGACTTGCCTGGTTCTGAGTCTGCATTCGGCGCATCTCAGGATCTTCCCATATGTGTGTGCACGTATCTTAGCCAAGATGGATTCTAGTGAAGAGACCTATGGGTAGTGACACCACTTACTATGAGGGGATGCCCTCTCTCTTTTGACCTCCCAGAAGCCTTTCTGTGCATGTGTAGTTAGGAAGGTCTCTGCGACTTTGAGAATGAGGACTGTGTGGTCTTTTACCTCTTATCTGGGCAGTGCCCAGCGTCCTCATCACCCTGCTTTCAGAAGATTTCTGCTATTACAGAGTTTCTGTCCACAGGAGAGAAACTCTTCAGCCTGAGGTCCATCTGTCTGCTCTTTCAATATCCTTTTTTGTACCTTATTAGTCATCTTTTTAAAGTCTATTTTATCTAATATAATTATTGCTACTCCAGCTTTTCTTTGGGGGGGTGGGGGTAGTTTCCATTTACAGGGAATATCTTTTTCTTTTTTTTTAATTTACTTTGTTATTAAAGTATAGTTGGATTACAATGTGTTAATCACTGCTATACAGCAGAGTGACTCAGTTGCACATATGTGTACATTCATTTTCATATTCTTTTCCATATGGTTTATCACAGGACATTTAATATAGTTCTCTGTGCTATACAGTAGGACCTTGTTAATCCATTCTGTATATATCACTTTGCATTCACTAATCCCAAACTTCCCACTCCTACCCTCTTCCACTCCCCTCATACTTGGCAGTCACCAGTCTACTCTCTGTGTCTCTAGTTTTGTTTTTGTTGCATAGATAGATTCATTTGTGCCATATTTTAGATTCCACGTATAAGTGGTACCATATGAGATTTGTCTTTGCCTTTCTGACTGACTTAGTGTGCTAAAATCTAGTTGCATTCATATTGCTGCAAATGTCATGGCTGCAGCTGCTGCTGAGTCGCGTCAGTCTGTCCGACTCTGTGCGACCCCAGAGACGGCGGCCCACCAGGCTCCCCCGTCCCTGGGGTTCTCCAGGCAAGAACACTGGAGTGGGGTGCCATTGCCTTCTCCAGTGCCTGAAAGGGAAAAGGGAAAGGGAAGTCGCTCAGTCGTGGGCGACTCTTTGCGGCCTCATGGACTGCAGCCCACCAGGCTCCTCCGTCCATGGAGTTTTCCAGGCAAGAGTACTGGAGTGGGGTGCCACTGCCTTCTCTGGCAAATGTCATTATTTAATTCTTTTGTATGCCTGAGTAGTATTCCATTGTATATCATGTACCATATCATCTTTTTTTAAAAAACTGTTTTAGAGCATAGTTTCTTTGCAACGTCATATTATTTTCTGCTGTAGAGCAAAGTGAATCAGCTCTAAATACACACATATCCTCTCTTTTTTGGATTTCCTTCCCATTAGGTCACCACTTGATTAGCATTATCTCTTCTGTCCAGTGGATTCTCATTAGTTACCTATTTTATACATAGTAGTGTACATATGTCAGTTGAAACCCTCCATTCATTCCACTCCCCTTCCATCCACTCCACCCACCTCCCCATGTCCACATATCTTTCTCTACCTCTGTGTCTCTATTTCTGCTTTGCAAGTAGGTTAATCTGTACGATTTTTCTAGATTCCACTTATGCACATTGATATACAATATTTGTTTTTCTCTTGCGAACTGACTTCACTCTGTATGACAGTCTCTAGGTCCATTCATACTCTGCAAATGGCACAATCTCCTTCCTTTTTATGGCTGGGTAATAGTCCACTGTGTATATATAGCACTTTATTTTTTATCCATGTCTCTGTTGATGGACATATAGGTTGCTTCCATGTCCTGGCTATTGTAAACAGTGCTGCAATGAACACTGGGTACATGTTTCTTTTGGAATTATGGTTTTCTCCAAGTATATGCCCAGTGGTGGCATTGCTAGACCATGTGGTACTTCTTTTTTTTAATTGGAGGATAATTGCTTTGCAATCTTGTGTTGGTTTCTGCCACCCAACACTGTGAATCAATGATAATTATGTATATATATATATGTGTGTGTGTGTATATATTCCGTATGATGGTATATATATGTCAATGCTACTTTCTCAATTTGTCCCACTCTCTCTGTGTCCACAACTCTGTTCTCTACATCTGCGTCTCCATTCCCTCTCTGCAAATATGTTCATCAATGCAGTTTTTATAGATTCCATATATATGTGTTAATATACAATATTTGTTTTTCAATTTCTAACATAGTGACACTCAGTGTAACAGGCTCTGGGTTCATTCACCTCACTGCAACTAACTCAAATTCATTCTTTTTTTATGGCTGAGTAAAATTTAATTGTGTGTGTGTGTATATATATATATATATATATCACATCTTCCTTATCCATCTATCTGTTGATGGGCATTTAGGTTGCCTCAGTATCCTGGCTATTGTAAATAGTGCTGCAGTAAACACTAGGGTACATGTTTTTGAATTGTGTTTTTCTTTGGATATATGCCCAGGAGTGTGGTTGCTGACTCATATGGTAGTTATATTTCTAATTTCTTAAGGAATCTCCATACAGTTCTCCATAGTGGCTGTATCAGTTTACATTCCTACCAGCAGTGCAAGAGAGTTCCCTTTTCCCCACACCCTCTCCAGCACTTATTGTTTGTAGATTTTTTTGACGATGGCCATTCTGACCCCTCTAAGCTGTAGTTTTGATTTGCATTTCTCTAATAATGAGTGACTTTGAACATCTTTTCATGTGTTTATTAACAAACAATCCAACAACACATTAAAAGGATCATACATTGTGATCAAATGAGCTTTATCCCAGGGATACAAGAGTTCTTCAGTTCAGTAGTTCAGTCATGTCCGACTCTTTGTGACTCCATGGACTACAGCACACCAGGCTTTGTTGTCCATCACCAACTCCCAGAGCTTGCTCAAACTCATGTCCATCAAGTTGGTGATGCCATCCAACCATCTCATCCTCTGTTGTCCCCTTCTCCTCCTGCCTTCAGTCATGCCCAGCATCAGGGTCTTTTCCAGGGAATCAGGTCTTTGTATCAGGTGGCCAAAGTATTGGAGTTTCAGCTTCAGCATCAGTTCTTCCAATGAATATTCAGGACTGATTTCCTTTAGAATGGACTGATTGGATATCCTTGCAGTCCAAGAGACTCTCGAGAGTCTTCTCCAATACTACAGTTCAAAAGTATCAGTTCTTTGGCTCTCAGCTTTCTTTATAGTCTAACTCTCACACCTATACATGACTACTGGAAAAGCCATAGCTTTGAGTTGAAGGACCTTTGTCAGTAAAGTAATGTCTCTGTTTTTTAATATGTTGTTTGGGTTAGTCATAGCTTTTCTTCCAAGGAGCAAGCGTATTTTAATTTCATGGCTGCAGTCACCATCTGCAGTGATTTTGGAGCCCAAGAAAATAAGGTCTTTCACTGTTCCCATTGTTTCCCCATTTATTTGCCATGAAGTGATGGGACCAGATGCCATGATCTTCATTTTTTGAATGTTGAGTTTTAAGCCAGCTTTTTCACTGTCCTCTTTCACTGTGATCAAGAGGCTCTTCAGTTCCTCTTCACTTTTTGCCATAAGAGTGGTATCATCTGCTTACCTGAGATTATTGCTATTTCTCCCAGCAATCTTGATTACAGCTTGTGCTTCATCCAATTCTTAAGTATATACAAACCAATCAGTGTTGTACACCATATTAGCAAATAGAAAGATAAAAGCCATATGAGTTTCTCAATAGATGCAGAGAAAGCTTTTGTAAAAATTCAATACCTATTTATGATAAAAACTGTCCAGAAAGTAGCCATGAAGGAACATACCTCAGCATATTAAAAGCCATACACAATAAACCCACAGTAAACACTATTCTGATTGTTGAAAATTTGAAACCATTTCCTGTAATATCAAGAACAAAACAAGGGTGCCCACTCTAGCCACTATTATTCAACATAGTTTTGGGACTCCTAGCCACAGCAGTCAAAGAAGATTTATTATTATTATTTTTATTATCATGGCCATTCTGACTAGTGTGAAGTGATACCTCATTGGGGTTTTGATTTGTATTTTTTCTAATAATGAGCAATGGTGAGTATCTTTTCATGTGTTTGTTGGCTCTCTATGTGTCCTCTTAGAGAAATTTATATTTAGGTCTTCTGCCCATTTTTTGATTGGGTTGTTTGTTTTTAGGTTTTGAGCTCCATGAGCTGTCGGTATATTTTGGAGATAATCCCTCATCAGTTGCTTCATTTGCAAATATTTTCTCCCATTGCAAGGGTCGTCTTTTTATCTTGTTTATGGTTTCCTTTGCTGTGAAAAAGCTTTCAGGTTTAATTAGGTCCCATTTGTTTATTTTTGTTTTTATTTTCATTACTGTAGGAGGTAGATCAAAAAAGGTCTTGCTATGATTTATGTCAAAGATTGTTATGCCTATGTTTTCCTCTAGGAGTTTTATAGTGTCCAGCCTTACATTTAGGTTTTTAATCCATTATAAGTTTGTGTATGCATGATATTGGGAGTACTTAATTTCATTCTTTTATGTGTAGCTGTCCAGTTTCCCCAGCACCAGTCATAGAAGACACTGTCTTTTCTCCATTGTATATTCTTGCCTCCTTTATCTAAGACAAGATGTCCATAGGGGTGTACATTTATGTCTGAACTTTCTATCCTGTTTCATTGATGTGTATTTCTGTTTTTCTGCCAGTATCAGACTGTCCTGATTACTGTAGCTTTGTTGTGTATTCTGAAGTCTGGGAGCCTGATTCCTCCAGCTCCATTTATCTTTCTCAAGATTGCTTTGGCTATTTGGGGTCTTTGGTATTTCCGTATGAATTATGAAATTTTTTGTTCTAATTCTCTGAAAAAATGCCATTGGTAGTTTGATAGGGATTGCACTGAGTCTGTAGATTGATTTGGGTAGTGTTTTCAAAATATTGATTCTTCCAGCCTAAGAACATGGTCTGCCTCTCCATCTCTTTGTGTCATCTTTGATTTCTTTTATGAGTATCTTACAGTTTTCTGAGTACTGGTCTTTTGCCTCCTTAGGTAGGTTTATTCCTTAGGTATTTTTATTCTTTTTGTCACAAAAGTAAATGGGATTGTTTCTTTAAATTCTCTTTCTGATCGTTTGTTGTTAGTGTATAGGAATGCAAGAGATTTATGTGCATTTATTTTGTATTCTGGAACTTTGCAAAATTCACTGATGAGCACCAGTAGCTTTCTGGTGGCAGCTTTAGGATTTTCTGTGTATAGCATGATATCATCTGCAAACAATAGCAGTTTTAGTTCTTATTTTCTAATTTGGGTTCCTTGTATTTCTTTTTCTTCTCTGATTGCTTTTACTAGAGCTTCCAAGAGCACACTGAACAGTGGTGGCCAAAGTGGACTTGTCTTTTTCTTGACCTTGGAACAAGCATGTTCAGCTAATCACCACTGATGATGATGTTTGCTGTAGGTTTGTCATATGTGGCCTTTATTATGTTGAGGTAGATTGCCTGTATGCCCACTTTCTGGGGAGGTTTTTATCATAAACAGGTATTAATTTTGTCAGAGGCTTTTTTCTGTATGTATTGAAATGATCATATGGTTTTTATATTTCATTTTGTTAATATGGTGTATCACATTGATATATTTGCAAGTATTGAAGAATTCTTGCATCTCTGAGATAAATCTCACTTGATCAGTGTATGGTCCTTTTAATGTGTTGTTGTAATTTGCTAGCATTGTGTTGAGGATTTGTTTCTAAGTTCATTATAGATGTTGACCTATAATTTACTTTTTAGTGTGATATTTGTCTGGTTCTGGTGTCAGGATGATGGTGGCCTTTAGACTAAGCTTGGGAGTGTTCATTCCTCTGTAATCTTTTTGACAAGTTTGAGAAAGATGAGCACTAGCTCTTCTCTAAATGTTTGATAGATTCACCTGTGAAAACAACTGGTCCTGAACTTTTTAATCATAAGATTTTTAATCTTTAAAACAGAAGATTCTTAATCATAGTTTAAATCTCATTCCTTGTTATTGATGTGTTCATATTTTCTATTTCTTGTTGGTTCACTTTTGGAAGGCTGTGCCTTTCTGAGAATTTGGCCATTTCTTCCAGGTTGTCCACTTTATTGCCATATAGTTGCTTGAAGGAGTCTCTTTTTATTTCTGTGGTGTCAATTGTAATTTCTTTTTATTATTTATTTACTTATATTATCTTTTTTTTTATTAGTTTTGCCATACAATGCCATGATATCACCATGGGTTTACATATGCTCCCCCTCCAGAATCCCCCTCCCTCCTCCCTCCCTCCTCCCTCCCCCCGGGAAATCTCAATGCACCAGCCCCGAGCATCAATCCTGGGCTGGCGATTGATTAGACATATGATAATTAACATGTTTCAATACCATTCTCCCATATCATCCCACCCTTACCCTCATCCACAGAGTCCACGAGTCTATTCTATACATCTGCGTTCCTTTTGCTATCTCGCATGTTGGGTTCTCGTTACCATCTTTCTAAATTCCATATATATGCGTTAATATACTGTATTGTTGTTTTTGCTTCTGGCTTACTTCACTCTGGATAATGGGCTCCAGTTTCGTCCATCTGAGTAGAACTGATTCAAATGAATTTTTTTTTAATGCTGAGTAATATTCCATTGTGTATATGTACCACAGCTTTCTTATCCATTCGTCAGTTGATGGGCATCTAGGTTGCTTCCATGTCCTGGCTATTGTAAACAATGCAGCGATGAACATTGGGGTACACGTGGCTCTTTCAATTCTGGTTTCCTCGGTGTATATGCCCAGCAGTGGGATTGCTGGGTCATATGGCAGGACTATTTGCAGCTTTTTAAGGAATCTCCACACTGTTCTCCATAGTGGCTGTACTAGTTTGCATTCCCACCAACAGTGTAAAAGGGTTCCCTTTTCTCCACATCCTCTCCAGCATTTATTGCTTGTAGATTTTTGGATTACAGCCATTCTGACTGGTGTAAAGTGATACCTCATTGTGGTTTTGATTTGCATTTCTCTGATAGTGAGTGATGTTGAGCATCTTTTCATGTGTTTGTTAGCCATTTTTATGTCTTCTTTGGAGAAATGTCTGTTGAGTTCTTTGCCCCACTTTTTGATTGGGTCGTTTATTTTTCTAGAATGGAGCTGCAGGAGTTGCTTGTATATTTTTGAGATTAATTGTTTGTCCGTTGCTTCATTGGCTATTATTTTCTCCCATTCTGAAGGCTGTCTTTTCACCTTGCTTATAGTTTCCTTTGTTGTGCAGAAGCTTTTAATTTTAATTAGGTCCCATTTGTTTATTCATGTTTTTATTTCCAATATTCTGGGAGGTGGGTCATGGAGTATCCCGCTTTGGTTTATGTCAGAGAGTGTTTTGCCTATGTTATCCTCTAGGAGTTTTATAGTTTGTGGTCTTATGCTTAGATCTTTGATCCATTTTGAGTTTATCTTTGTGTATGGTGTTAGAAAGTGTTCTAGCTTCATTCTTTTACAAGTGGCTATCCAGTTTTCCCAGCACCACTTGTTAAATAGGTTGTCTTTTCTCCATTGTATATTCTTGCCTCCTTTGTCAAAGATAAGGTGTCCATAGATGTGTGGGTTCATCTCTGGGCTTTCTATTTTGTTCCATTGATATATATTTCTGTCTTGGTGCCAGTACCATACTGTCTTAATGACTGTGGATTTGTAGTATAGCCTAAAGTCGGGTAGGTTGATTCCTCCAGTTCCATTCTTCTTTCTCAAGATTGCTTTGGCTATACGAGGTTTTTTGTATTTCCATACAAATTGTGAAATTATTTGTTGTAATTCTTTGAAAAATACCTCTTACAGCTTGATAGGAATTGCATTGAATCTATAGATTGCTTTGGGTAGTATACTTATTTTCACTATATTGATTCTTCCAATCCACGAACATGGCACATTTCTCCATCTGTTTGTGTCCTCTTTGATTTCTTTCATCAGTGTTTTATAGTTTTCTATATACAAGTCTTTTGTTTTTTTAGGTAGAAATACTCCTAAGTATTTTATTCTTTTTGTTTTGATGGTGAATGGAATTGTTTCCTGGCCATTTCTTCCAGGTTGTCCATTTTATTGGCATATAGTTGCTTGAAGGAGTCTCTTTTTATTTCTGTGGTGTCAATTGTAATTTCTTTTTATTATTTATTTACTTATATTATCTTGTTGCACTGACTTTTTCTTAATCATGTAATGTCCTTTATCATCCCTCATTAGTCATTGTTCTAAAGTCTATTTTGTTTAATATAATTCTTGCAACTCCAACATTTTTTTTGGTTGCCATTTGCAGGAACTATCTTTTTCTGTCCCTTCACTTTCAGTCTCTGTGTGTCCTTACATCTGAAGTAAGTATCTTGTAGGCAGCATATCAGTGGGTCTTTCTAAAATCCTATCAGCCAGTCTCTCTTTCGATTAGATAATTTAGTCTGTTTATTTAAACTAGTTATTGATTAGACATATTTATTGCTATTTTATTCATTATTTTTAACTGTTTTGTAGTTCTTCACTGTTCCTTCTTATTTGGTTTGTTTGTGGCTTAATATATTTGCTTAGAAATATGTTTATATTCTATTCTCTTTATCTTTTGTGTATCTACTATAGTTTTTTGTTTAGTGGTTACCATAAAACCTACGTATTACAACTTATAACAGTATGTTTTAAGTATATAACAGCATAAATTTGAACACATTTTAAATCTTTGCATTTTTACTTCCATGTTTTATATCTTTGATGTCACATCTCTGATCTTTTAATCTTGTATATCACTTAACTATTCAGTTATTTTTACTGCTTTTGTCTTTTAAACTCCATACTAGATTTACAAGTGATTAAGTCACTACCTTTACTATGTATTTACCTTTTCCAGTGAAATTTATACTTTTATATTTTTCTTAGTAATTAGTCACCTTTTCTTTTAACTTAAAGAAATCCTTTTAATATTTCTTGTAATACTTGTTTTATGGTGATAAACTCCTTTACCTTCAGTCTGTCTGGAAAACTCTCTCTTCTTAAAATTTGAATGATTACTTTGCCAGATAAAATCTTCTTTATTGGGAAATATTTTTAACACTTAAATGTATCATGCAACTCCCTTCTACCCTGCCAAGTTTCTGCTGAAAAATCTCATATTCTCATGAGGGTTCTCTTGTACATAACATGTTATTTGTCTCTTGCTGCATGTAAGATTTTTTTCCTTGTCTTTAACTTTTGACAGTTTAATTATAACGTGTCTTGGTATGGATATCTTTGGGTTTATTTTACTTAGAATTTTCTGAGCTTCCTTGGTCTGGATGTCTGTTTCTTCCCACAATTTAAGGAGGTTTTCAGTCATCACTTATTTAAATAAGTGTTCTTCCCATTTTATTCTCTCTTCTCCTTTCAGAGCCCAATAATGCAGATATTGGTGTGCTTGATTTTGGCACCTGTCTTTTAAGATATCTTCACTTTTTATCATTCTTTTTTTTTTTTTTTTTGCCACTCTTACTGGATGAGTTCCACACCCTTTGAGTTCACTGAATCTTTCTTCTGCTTCCTATGGAATGTATTTTTTGTGTATTTTTCAGTTGGGTAATATTATTCTTCAGCTCTATGACTTGCAGTTGGTATTTTATTATATTTCCTACTTTTTTGTTGAAATTCTCACTATGCCCATCCATTCTTTTCCCCAAGTTCTTTGATCATCTTTATGACCATCACTTTGAAGTCTAGCTATCATACCTGCTGAAGTTTTATCTTGTTATTTCCTTTGGAACATATTCCTCTGGTTATTCACTTTTCTAGACTCACTTTGTTGATTTCTGTGCATGAAATAAAACTACCACCTCTCCCAGAAGGAGTAGTCTCATGTAAGGGATAAAATTTATTGTTCTACCCTGCCATAGCTCTTGGTTGTCTCTCAAATGTTTATGATTATCCAAGTAGACTATTTTATTTTTAACAGGTCCTAGTAATTGAAGGTCTGCCCAGACCTGTTAGTGTCCTGAAAGGAGGATCTCAGAGAAGATCACTCCCACCACTGTGCTCACCACACCACCAAATCTATAGAGAGTACCTTCATGAGCACTGTGTTGCTTCACTATAGTTATTTGTTCTAGTATCTATTTCAGAATATGGGTTTGATTTTCAGAAAGTATAAAAGCCTGCTTTTATTGTCAAATAGTAAGTTGAGACAATTCCCCATGCTAAGTTTTTCTCCTTTTGCTAAATCATCCCATCCTAAAGTCCTAGTCCAAATTCTGGTCACTGCTATTATTTGTAATTGAAAAAAATTTTATGTTATGTTAAAATGAAGTTCATTCTGCTGGGTCCTCCCACTAAACTGGGCAGAACTGTCTCTCATTCATCTTTTATCCCCAGTGCCTTACACACCACAGGGACTTTGTGAGAGGAAAAGAGGTCAGGGGGAGAAGGTGAGACTACTCTTCTGTTGGCCTTTATCTGGGCCCCTGATACCCTAGTGGAATTGATGTGAAGAAAGATTCTATCAATGCTGGTAAAGCACTAGCCCTACAGTGACATAGAACTTAAATGGTCAAATGAGCACAGCCTCCTGCAAAATGCATCCAAGATTACAGAGAGTAATAGTTACAGATCATGCGTGCTGTGCGTTAAGACCACGAAAGTTTTCCCATGGAGACAATGACATTATCAAGTATCAGACCAAAGTAGAAGGTGTGAACTGCGACCTTGATCTTGCACATGCTCCTGGGAAAAGAAGCCTTTGTGAAACATTCCCTTTCTGATTTGAAAAGGATTTCATTGCCATAGACCATTTCTCAGGGTTCAAATCAGATGGAAATGCAAGAGGATGGATTCAGTTGCATGCAAGATACCAGCAGACTGTACCGCAAACATAAGCCACTGCCTGGGCACCCCCAGGCCTAGCTTTTTGTTTTTTTAACACCAGTGCCACAATTTCTCCTGGCAACTGCCAACTTTCCCAGAGCACTGTTTATAAATCTTGGATGACCCTGGAAGTCCTGCCTTGAGGTAATAGTAGAGTAGTTAGAGGTGACAGGATTCCTGGGGGAGCCTCAAGTTTATAGCTGTCGTCGCTAGGCTGTGTTGTTATTTAGTCACTCAATCGTGTCTAACTTTTTGCGACCCCATGGACTGTAGCCCACCACACTCCTCTGTCCATGGATTTCTCTAGGCAGGATTATTGGTGTGGGTTGCCATTTCCTTCTCCGATAGCTAGGCTTTACTGCCATCTAAAAAGAGTCTCTTTTTGTTCATGTGGACATTCCTAGAACCTAATGCCTCCCCCCCACAAAAAAATAACACCACTCAGTGCATTTTGATTGAATGATAAAATGAACAGATGAATGAATGATCAACCAGAAAGAAAACCATAAAATCATTTTCTATAAATCCCTGGGTTAGTATAAAATCTTTTCTGAATAAAGAAAAGGGATACAAAAGAAATATCCATTAGATAAAGAAATACACTGAAATTGTTTGGTTTTGGGGTGGGTGTGATTGGAGGAATATTGAGTAGTGACTAGCACGTGGTAGGGCCAGCACAAGGAGGGCTTCCAGAATACAAGATAAGTGAACTTCCAGCTAGAGAAATCCAGGCACATTATCTTTTACTGCTAGATAGTTCTAAACATAATTAATGAACTCCCAGAAGAAACACACTCAAGATTATGGCTGTTGTTCTCAGCTGCAGTTTAGCCAAATTCGATATTTAGCCTTGTGCATAAACAGGCATTTTATTGCATATAACCAGTCATGTCCTTTTGCAGTGGATAGGCAAGGTCTCAGCAAAGGCATCAAACATCCATGTTATACCACTGGGAAAACGCATTAGTAGGCGTGCAGGCAGGAAAAATTAAGCCAGGAAGCAGTCTTAACTCTGTAGGCAGAAAGAGTATGATACTGTGATTTACAGTAAGAAATACATATTGAGTCTTCATTTGTGGCACAGAGCTCCTAAAACCTGTAGAATTTCCTAAGTGATGAGATTCATAAATGTCTTTGGTATGCTAATGAGGTGACTTCTGGAAAGCACCTGAAGATAGAGACAAGTTGCCAGAGGAGACAACTGCGTGATTAAAGTTTGTCATTGTTTTAAAAGCTTTGTATTTTGTATTGGGGTATAGCTGATTAATAGTGTTGTGATAGTTTCAGGTGGATAGCAGAGTCACTCAGCCACATGTATACGTGTATCCATTCTCCCCCAAAGTCCCTTCCCATCTAGGCTGCCACATGACATGGAGCAGAATTCCTTGTGCTGTGCTGTTTGGCTGTCCATTTTAAATATAACAGTGTATGCATGTCAGTCCCAAATCCTTGACTATCCTTTGCCCCCATCCTTCAACCCCTGGTAACCATAAGTTGGTTCTCTTAAGTCTGTGAGTTTATTTCTATTTTGTAAATAAATGCATTTGTATCATTTCTTTTTAGATTCTGCATATAAGGGATATCACACTATATTTGTCTTTCTCTGCTTGACTTATTTCCCTCAGTATGACAGTTTCTTCGTCTGTGTTGATGCTAATGGCTTTATTTCATTCTTTTTAATGGCTTAGTAATGTTCCACTGCATATATGTACCACATCTTCACGATCTATTCCTCCATCAGTTTAGGGACATTTCGGTTGCTTTCAGGTCTTGGCTAGTATAAACAGTGCTGCAGTGGACATTGGGGTGCATGTATCCTCGTGGGCCATGTTATCCTCTGGATGTATACCAAGGAGCAGGATTGCAGGGTCATATGGTAGCTCTATTTTTTCGTTTTCTAAGGAACCTCCACACTATTCTCCATAGTGGCTGTACCACTTTTCATTTCCACCAGCAGTGTAGGAAGGTTCAGAAGGCTGTCATTTTTAATCCTATTCCTTGATTTCCAGTAAGAGAGGCTGGAGGTTGAATCAATCATCAGTGGCCAATCATTTAGCCAATTATGTTTATGAAGTATACCCTCCTCAAAAAAACTCATAAAGGAGGGGGACTGGTGAGCTTCCAGGTTGTGGACCAGAAATCTTCCACACACCCCTGTGCCAAGCCCCAAGCTCCTTGAGTATAGACACTCTAATTGGAAACCTCTCCCTATTTCTATCTTCATCTAGCTATGGACTTTCATCCTTGGTAGGAAACTGGTAATCTAGTGAGTAACCTGGTTCCCTAAGTTCTGTGACCTGCTCTAGCTAATTAACTGACACCCAGGGAGTGGGTGGTCAGAACTTCTGATGTATAGTCAGTCATTCAGAAGCACAGGTGACAGCTTGGACTTAGACTGTCATCTGAAGCGGGGGCAGTCTCGTGGGACGGAGACCGTAACTGTGGCATCTGATGCTCCCTCCAGGAAGGCGCATGTAGGATGCCCAGGTGACATTTGAGAATTGCTTGGTACTGTGGGAACTCGCCCCCCCAGCCCCGCTTCAGAACTGGGTGCAAAATCTTGAAGAGCCTGAACTAGTAAGTGCATGCCCCACCCTTCTTCAGAGCTTCACTCCCCCCATATGCCAGAATTCTTTAGGCTTCTTCAGATTTCCAGCCCTGTAAATCTGAGATGCTGTTTCCTAGGTGGTCCCTTACAGTTCAAAAAGTTCAAAGAGTAAAGTACACTTAGAGTTCAAATAGTAACATCCAAGTTCTTTCACTGATAGTAAGAAATATATTGTTACCAGCAAAAAAAAAAGTCTCCCTCAGACTCTGCCCTGGCTGTGTTTGCATAGTGCTTATGTGAGAGGTTAGGTAACCTCAAGTTTTGACAGCTGTCCCCCAAACAAGCTCTGCATTAACCTGAAGCTGCAGCCTAA
This sequence comes from Antilocapra americana, assembly GCA_007570785.1. Lineage (NCBI taxonomy): Eukaryota > Metazoa > Chordata > Mammalia > Artiodactyla > Antilocapridae > Antilocapra > Antilocapra americana. The sequence goes on from ML660201.1 coordinate 18,032,608, forward strand.
GTGACAAAAATCCAGTGCTGCTGTCAGCCCACCTCCCCTCATTAACTTCTCTTCATGCTCTTGCCATAGCCCGCCTTTGTCTTGCCACAAATGCCTCCAGCCACTGCCCCCATCCCCCGCCGGTCTCAGACCCTGCCCTGTCTGCCCACCCCTCAGGTCTGCCCTGCCCTCTCCAGTTCAGCCACCCCCCAGCCACCTCCCCAGACAATTCATGTATCACCACCCTGGCCTCCAGTACTCTCTGCTCCCCAAACCCCAACAGCCCATTTCTTGCTCCTCCGTCAGTTTCCAGGGTAATTATCCTTAACGCTTGCTGTCACTCACTCAGCAACGTTTGCGTCATACCTGGCTTTGCAACCGTCTGAAGTCTTTTCTGACTGCTGGTCTCCTCCCTCCTGGGACAGGAAGCCCGGGGGATTTATTCAGTGAATTAAAATACTGTGAAAACTTGAGAGAAATTCCAATTGCTTTCAATTCAGTGAAAATTCTAATGCCTGGAATAAATGCCACCCCAGTGCCAACTATAATCTAGTTTTCTAAGGACCACTGTGCTTAGAATTTAGCTAGTTAAAACTCTGCGCCAGGGCATAATCATTTGTAAAGACTTATGCCAGAGTAGCAAAGCTGTCAACATATAATGAACATCTAAAATGCGCATGACATGACTTATATGACAAGCCAAAGTAAAAGAAGGATGGAGATGACACTTCATTTCCATGAGTTCATTAATGTGGCAACTAAGGAAATCATTAACATAAAGAGTTTAATTTGGCATGAAGCCTGAACATAGAAAGGATTCAGTATTAACTATTGTTATTATTGTTTCTTTAATTATTTCAAGACCATTGGAATAGTAAGTTAAGAAAATGCCCGCTGTTAAGTACTCTGGGCTGGAAGAAGGGAAACAGAGATAGATGTACACTGACCTGAAAATAAAATACAGTAAAAGGTTTGTTTATTTTTTTTTTAAAGTCTTTCACTGTTCTAAGTGTCAGTGAAGGTGAGGTCGGGGTGGCTAGAGACAAAGGAGTTTTGACTAGGGGGACGTTTTCCGCAGTGTTGGTGGCAGTATTAGTTCGTTAGGGCTGCTCTAAGGTTCCCTGGGTTGGGAGGGTCCCCTAGAGAAGGAAATGGCAAGCCACTCCAGTATTCTTTTTTTTGTAATTAATTTATTTATTTTAATTGGATAATTTCTTTACAGTATTGTGGTGGTTTTTGCCGTACATGGATAGGAATCACCGACGGGTGCACGTGTCCCCCATCCTGAACCCCCCACCCACCTCCCTCTCCACCCCGTCCCTCTGGGTTGTCCCAGAGCAATCGCTTTGAGTGCCCTGCTTCATGCACTGGTCATCTGTTTTATACAGGGTAATGTACACGTTTCAATGCTGTTCTTTTAAATCATCCCACCCTCGCCTTCTCCCACAGAGTCCAAAAGTCTGTTCTTGACATCTGTGTCTCTTTTGCTGCCTTGCATATAGGATCATCAGTTTGTAAATTCTGTGTATACACGTTAATATACTATATTGGGGTTTCTCTTTCTAACTTACCACTGGAAAATCCTCTGGACAGAGGAGCCCGGTGGGCTGTAGTCCATGGGGCCATAATAGTCAAACAGAACTTCTCATCTAAACCACCTCCACCAACAAAGTTCTGTGAACCAAGTGGCTTAAACTACTGTGACTTACTGTCTCCCAGTTCTGGAGGTACAAGTACAGAGTGTCAGTAGACTGGTTCCACCTGAGCTTGGAGGGAAGGATCTGTCTCGGGCTTCTCTCCTCTCGCACAAGGCTGGGCTCTCTCGTCTTTTTACATCGTCTTGGCTCTCCGTGTCTCTGTCCAGATATGCCCCTTTGAATAAGGTTCCAGTCACACGAGTGTGAGGAACCCACCCTACTGAAGTGTGACCTCATCTAAACAATACATCTTCAGTGACTCCATGTCTAAATAAACACTTGCTCTGAGTTTCCAGGGGTTAGACTTTATACATAGTTCTCAGGGCGACACAGTTCAACTCATAACAATTGGTAAGACAGATAACAAAATGCTTAAAAATAGACAAAGCTGCAGATAGTAATTCCAAGTACACACAATACATGGGTAATAGTTATCAATTGTAGTTTTTAACTGAGAAATATGGAAATATTTTATTTATTTATTTATTTTTTTATTGGTTTTACCATACAATGACATGAAGTCACCATGGGTTTACATATGCTCCCCCTCCAGAACCCCCTCCCTCCTCCTTCCCGATTCCGTCCCCCTGGGAAATCTCGGTGCACCAGCCCCGAGCATCAATCCTGAGCTGGCGATTGATTTCACATATGACAATCAACATGTTTCAATGAAATATTTTAAATAGCTAGTAATAGGTATGTGATTGTCATTCTCAGTATATGCATTCTAGTGAAATATTACACAACCCTTAAAAATGTATTTACTTAAGATATTTGCAGTATATTGTTAGAGAATCAGATATATTTATTGGATAATCTGAAATATATATAGTTCTATGCAAAATGAATAACATATCTGGGAAATAGAGTTTTCAGAATTACAAGAATTAAATAATAATAACTATTTTTGTAATTTCCAAGTGTTCTGCAGTTATGTTAAATTGTTTTTATAAAGTGATATTTTAAAGTATATTTTTAAAGACATACTGCATCATTAAACTGTTCTCTAGTTTCGATCTCACCTGGGCTTCTGTTTATAAAAACATCTGTATACCTCATGAAATTCTGTAAACTAGATTATTTTGATCAATGTCAATTTATTTTTGCTGAATTTGTAGACTCAAAGAAATGACAGATGTACTTTATTTTTTGCTTGTTTCACTATGTGTGAGTCACACTGCTGTGTAATTATAATGTCACAACCTTATCTGATGCAAACAGAATTAGCTGCTATGGACCCATTCATGCAAGTACCTTTTTTTTTTGTCTAAGCTTTTAATGCCAGGCCCAGTGCTAGACTCCTCAGGGTGCAGAACTACAAGATCCGTATTGTCAACTCAAAAGAATGTGGAAGGTGAGTAAATATTTTTAGTGAAAATTTAAATGTGCGTTCCTTGTGGACAGGGCTTGGGCAAAGGGATTTTGGTTCAGTCTAGCCAAGCCAGTTGTATTTCTTTTACTGATGAAAGCTGTCTAGAATGTGTTTAGGTTTCCATTTACGATACACTAGAAGTGTATTAAGACCTAGCTATAAGTTATTGGCATTTTCACTCTGTTTTAGTTTGACAGTTTGAGTGGAATAAACAGTTAAAATGGTCCATTGCTTTTCTGAGGATGAGGTAATAATTTTACACAGACTGAAGCTAATGGTGATATTGAGAAAAATTATCTTTTTTGTGACTGATGTGTTGGATAGATGGGTGGTGTTTGAACCTTAATAGAACTCATGTAATTTCTCTCCACTGTCCGCCCAGATGAAGATGATATCATAAGCAGATGAACTATGAGTCAACACAAGACTCAATTTCCCACAGAACATTTGAGATTGCTGTGTTTCAGAAGCCCGGGAGAAGGGTATCTCCTGTATCAGGAACATTTTCCTGGTGATTAATGCCACAACATTCAGGAAAATAGATTCAATTTGCCTCTAAAAAAATGAACCCCAAACTTGCAGCAGCCTATAAACTTATTTTTCATATACCTCATTTAACTATCCCTAGAAAGGAGAGAAAACGTGCCTGTGGTAGGTGATTGTATCACGGCCCCTAGGCTTTGGTTTTCAAAATGCATGACGATTTTCTCTTTCTTTGGAAGAACTTGAGTAGGGTCAGAACTAATTACCCAAGTACATACGTCACTCTGTACAACTGGTCCCCAGAGCTGTGCCAGCACAGCCGCCGAAGTTGCGCACGAGCGATGCACACTTGTTTAACGGTCTGGACGGTGGTTCTCACCAGCGGGTGGGGAGTGTTGGCCCCCCAGTGGCCATTTAGCAATGTCTGGAGACGTTTTAGACGTCATCCTGGGGGCTGCTACTGGCATCGAGTAAGTGGAAACTAGGAATACTGCTCAACATCCTGCAGTGCACCAGGGAGCCCACTACAAGGAGTTATCCTGTTCCAAATATTAACAGTGCTGAGGTTGAGAAAGCCTGATCTGATATTTTATTTACACCATGCCAGTGGTTTTTTTCCTTCTAAATAATCAAATGTGACATTAACTAATTACAAAGCTGGACAGTTGGATGAGCCTACAGCCTTACCTGAAGACAGAAACATCACAGATCCCACTCATAGGAGCTGAAAATGTAAGTTTTACTTTAGTCTTTCTTAATAGTGGTGCAGTGACTCAACACAGGGAACTATTGTGGTCCATGCTCAATTTTGAATTGAAAAGTGTTTAAAGGTCAAGGTAAAAAAAAAATTAATGATGTTTTAAATATAAAATAGGAGTCAAGGTTAATGATGCCTCTCACAGTCCCTTGCAGTATTCTTTCTTGGTGACAGAGATGGTGTTTAAATGTGACACCTGTAACCATACAGTAGCCCCACACTGTCACGGGAGAGCAAGCTTGAATCCACCAATAGTTGGGTGGCGAGCTGTCGGTTTATAATATAGAGGGAAAAACACCTGGAAAACTCTTTATTCTATTTTTATGGAGAGGCCTGTGATGAATGCCCTTAGAAATTCCTTCATTTAAAAGTTTCTGTTACCAAAACAATTAGAGCTCCCAACACCAGAAGCCTTTAGAAGTGTTTTTGAATATTAATCTTTCTTGGGGGTTTTCTGCTTTTGCCAGATTAGATAATACGGTAAATGGATTGAAATGGAATGGATTGAAATGAATAAATCCAGAACACATTTGCATTAGTGTGTTCTATTTCCTAGAAATGTTTCCTTGGTTAATTGTTAGATAGCCCATGGTAAGCAAGTTATCAATTAATTGCTAGAAAATGTAGTGTTTATATTACTTTGGTCTCTTTAATTGGCTACAACTTTTCTTTCTCATTAAATGCTAATTTAATTGTTTAAGTAAGCAAGGCCATTAGAACAGTAGTCAATTCTTTGGAAAAACTTTAATGAAATACAAATTTCACTTATAATTATAAATCAATTTTTCTATAATAAATAGAGCTCAGAGTTGGATTTCTTTTTAATTATGGAAGTTGAACAGTCTGTTTCTAAAGAACCAATGTTGCTAAAACTCCTAGCTTTCCTGAGAATGCTAAGTTTCTCATAGTACTAGTGTTTTTAGATAATGTTATTTATTCAGAAAATGAATGAACTGTTAAAATAATTCTTTATCTGTAAGCTCTAATTTAGAAGTGGCCTGATTGATAGAAACTTTAAAAATAAGCCAGTCTCTCCTTTTGAAAGTAGAAAATCCCAGATGAAACTGAATGTTCTTTATTACTTTTACCCATCAGAAGGAGAAGTTCTTTCTGAAGTATCCTTTGGATATTTCTCCAACTCACGATGATTTAGAAGGGACTAGGTTATTTTCTGCAGCCATGTGCCTATTTTTAAAAATTTTACTTAAATTCTTTGTTTCTAACACCACCCCATATTACTGAGTAGTACTTCTCCCATCATGGATTCTTAGTGTTAATGATAAAATTCAACGGACTAACTTTATAAATCTTACTGGCTTTATTTGATGATTCACGATCACACACCATCGACTCTTAACAAATAAAAAAGGAGCTCTGAGGAGCTGTACAAAGTGAAAACCATTTGTAAGCAGAGGAAGAAGGCAGTTACTCTAGACAAAACACAGGTTGGTTATTGCAGGGTTACTGTCCTTTAGGGAACGGCAGGGGGGTTATCTGGCAGATTACCTGCTAGGACTGGTTTGAGATTTATTTATGAGAAAGCCCAAACTGTGATTATCTCGGTGTGTGATTGTCACATGTGGCAACATAGGACTGAGGGTAAGTGACTTCATTTTGGTTCTGTTCTGTTGTTTTTAACAATCCTCCCCCCTCAACTCCCACCCTGCCGCCCACTGTTGACCAGACTCTCAGATTAACTGAGAGATGTGATCAAAATCTAAGGCATCAGCCCTGCCCGCAGCTGCTGCACTGGAGTTCTCAGTTTGTGATCAGTAAGGTCACGGGGTCAGATTCACATTAAGTTGGTCATCCGCTTACCTTTTCCTTTTCTGAAGCTCTAATCTTGGGCTGATCATTTGTTTTGCTCAGCTGTGAACATGCATTTAAAGCTTTAAAACAAATGAAAGATGACCGCTATGCAGGTCAGTAAAATTAGACCCCACATGAGGTTTGTCAAAAGCCTTGACACAAGGTGCCCTGGGTTTGGGGGTGCTAAACAGAGGTTGGGAAATGGGTGCTCAGAGTTATGGAGGCTGATACAGAAGAGAGGAGGCTGTTGATTCCAGAGAAACTGAAGCTTTGGAAATCAAGGAGAACTTCATAGCAGGCAAAACTACAGTGATCAGCAGTGCGGTCAATCCAGCAGTCATCTGGAGACTGGATGTCCTACCTTGCCAATGGCCTGAGGTATGTGAACAATGAAATTATCTTTCCTGGTCAGAACAAGGCAAAAAGTAGACAAAATAATCGCAACACCTTTCTGGTAAAGAATTAGGAAAAGGATAGTCAGAAAAAGGAGGAGGAATGAAAAGAAATAGTCCCGACCCAAATTCTTAGGGAGGTGGAGTCTATCTCCAGGCAGGCTATTTATCTTCCTTGTCATTTGATTTTGCGGTCTCCAGACTCAGCAGAATCAGATGTCGGGTGGAGCCCTCACCAGTTGTCCGATGTGGGCCGAAGGTTTAATGCCTTGTAACTTGGCAGTGCTGCCCGTGGTCAAGAGTAGCCAAGAGTGTCTTGTCCATGAATTTCACCCTTGCAAAAGCCAGTGTAACACAGTAACTGCATGTTAATAACAAAAAACTTAAAATGCTCCTGGTTAAAGATACGACGAGAGTTCATTATAACATTATATATTATCTTCAATATAACACTTTAAGATAACAACTACAGTTATGACTGACAGGATATCAGAAAATGTCAGATTTCTAGGGGTCTTACAGAATTTCTAAAGCATATTAATAATATACATCTGTACATAAAATGGATAGCATGATTTTAATAATACTTCCCATGTAATTTAACATATTAATAAATGTAATAATTTTTAATATTTTACCAGAGACATATCGTTTGAGATTTTCCAGGGGTAATCTTAATTAGCTTGGGATCAAAAGTTTAGAATCTAGTTTCTCACAAACACCAGTGAAAAATGTAAGCCATCGGAACAGGTAACTTTAACTTATTCCATCTTTAAGAAACAAAATTTAGATCCAACTGTTCTTTTATAAACTAGCAAGTTTTGTATTATCATACCTAATCTCATGTTTAAAATTTTGGAAAGTGTCACAAGGTTTCTGATTATTTGGTTAAATAGGATTACAGGTCATTATGAAATATTTCTTTATCTATTTAACCAAAGTGACAATAGAAAACAAAGGGAAACAGACTTGGCCACAAAATTGTGAATTAAACTTGCCTGTTTTACCATTGAGGAGATCAAAGACAACACAAAGCACAGTAAACCTGGGTAAGACACAAACTCTCTGCTGTCCAGGCAGATTCCATAGCGTTAAGGAAATTTTTACAGTGTTATCAAAATCCAGTCAGAAGTCAGAGAAAACTTTTTAACAGACAATCAAATTTTAATTTTACATCAATATGCTTTTGCTATTATAACTCATTTAAAAAAAAATCTATTTCAGTCTTAGGCAGCTTCATCCCACATAAAATTCCTTGCCCAGGATGCCTTTTTCTCAAATCTTCCACAGTATTTTTGTATCCATTCAGATTTTGTCCTGTGTTTTGTTTTTGTTTTCTCATTCTGCAAACACTTATTTTAATTTCCTTGCCTACTTTTACATACACAGTTGTTTCCCTTCACCCCCATTTGTTAATTTTTTATTGGAGCAATGTTTCTACTGTATAGCAAAATGAATCAGCTGTATGTATACATAAATCCTCTCCCTTTTGGGCTTCCTTCCCATTACGGTCACCACAGAGAGTTGAGTTCCCTGTGCTTTACAGCGTGTTCTCATTAGTTATGTTTTATTCATTGTATCAGTAGTGTATGTATGTCAATCTCAAATCTACCTTCCTGCCCCCATGCCCCTTTGACGTCCATATGTTTGTTCTCTACATCGGTGTCCTTATTTCTGTTTTGTAAATAAGATTATCTATACGAGTTTCTAGATTTCACATTTATGCATTAGCATACAATGTTTTCCTCTGACTGACCTCAGTCTGTATGACACGCTTTAGGTTCATCTGCATCTCTACGAATAACCCAAATTCAGGTTGGCAGGTGACCTCATGTCAACCTATCCCATTCCGAGACCAACTTATCCTTGCTCAGGAGTCTTACAGTTAGGTAAGTAGCATTTTCAATGAACTCAATCTGTGCCTGTCAGTTGCGTAGCTTTGGCTTCCCAGAGGCCTGTTAGGATAGAGCTGTTATCCCTTTATCTCATGTGCACATTAGCAGAAAACATCAGTAACTAAGGCAATTGATTACAGCTGATGTCCACAGTGTCCTGCAGACTGGCCAAGCAGAGGTAGGTGCACACCACCAGACATTGCCCAAGTGGAACTACACGCCACACCGACCAGCAGACCCCCACAGATGCAGCTGAAGGCCTGAAGACTCAGGTTCCAGACGGAACCATCTGCCAGCTCAAGCTGACCCATTAGGCTCTGCCCTGGGAGCATGGACTAACCCAGAGCTGAGGACTAGCGCTTGGTTAGAACCTCCCAGCAGTCCAGTTAACCCTGGACTGGAAGGTAGATTGGGAGCTCGGTGCAGAGAAGGCAGAACTTGGAAATCATGAAAAAGAGAACAAAGATTTTGTGGGTACCAATACCTGTGTTTCTAGTTGTTGCCTTGCCAAAGCTGTCCAAAGTCAGTGGCCTTTGCATCCCATTGGCACCTTTAAACTTTTAACAACAACAAAAGTCAACTAAGTAAAATGTAAAGACCTTCTTGGCTTTATTAAATGCTTCATAAATTGAGCAGTATCCAATGTAGCAGATAGAAGCTCTGAGGAACTGGGCAAATGAAAGAACTTTATAGACAGAAGGGAGCAGGAACAAGGAGTGATACTAGGCAAAACGAAGCAGTTGGTGATTGAAAACTTTCTTTCCTTTATGGAATGGGAGGCCTCTGTGATACAGAAGACTCTTGATCGACTAGTTGAAGATTCTCTTTCTAAGAGAGCTGAAACTGTAATTAAGTCAAGCCCCACTTGGTGATGTGGGGCTTTGAGCATAAAACATTGACTCCATTTTAGGCTGTTGTTTTACCATTAGATGTTAATTGAGTTAAATAGCTAAATGAAAGAGCTCATGCTGCTTGCTATGAACATGATATAGCTTTCTTTGTCCTATACGCAAGAAAGCTAAATTTATAAATTAAGTATTTCTTTCAGGGCATCTTATATAAAGCTCAAATTCCATCTGAAGTTTTTGCTAAAGGATCTAAATTTATTCTCCAAAAGGGCTAGATTACCCCAGAAGTATATAGGCCAGCCAATTTTGCACGATGTGTGACCACTAAGAGAGTGTTGAAATTCTGAACAAGTGTTTCTATATCTACTTCCCCTTCACTCCAGGAAAGTACATGACGTTCACATTATCCAGTGCATTCCCTAAGCTGCTTAGTTCTGTTCGGAGCAATCCAATCTTAAGAACTTCTAAGAATGGAAAGGAAAAGAACTACCTCAAAAATCTTTTGAGAACTTAGAAAAAAAGAAGGTAGATCCCAGAAATAGAGATACCTTGGGAAAACAGGGCACAGTGGTACATTTTAGAAAGATGAATACTATTCACTTTCAGAGTTTCTAATGCATGACAGGAAAAGTATAAGAATATGAATAATAATGAAAATAATGATGATAATGAAAGATTAACATTACGTTAAGTGTGGACAGATGAAAGCACATAGGTTCCTAAAACTGAGAATGATAGTGGGGACACTTAAAATAGGTTGGTTGTGGCATTGCAATAATGGAGAATTCTAAATGCCTAACCATATGTTTTTAGAAATTTAAAAAAACACAGTAAAATCCTAAAAATCTAGCAAAACTGCAAAATGTATAAGAATATATAAACTTAATGAATACATATAAAGATGAACCAATGGCTAGGATTAGTAGACTACTCAGAAGTATAAAGAAATTTTTTTTTCCAATGCAGTTTTCATCAATGTATTACTGTATATCTTTTGTAACTTAAGAGTTAGTCTAAATTTTTTCTGGAAAAATAAGTAGATGAGAATAATCTGTACAATTGTGGGAAAGGACATTGAAGAAAGAGCTCTTTTGGAAAGTGGGAGTCAAAATCATATTTTAGAGCTATGGTCATGAGAGCTGTCTGGTTCTAGCACAGAAATATCCAAACACTAGAGGGAAAATCAGAGGTGATTTAAAATCCTAATCATTCATTGGAATTTATCAAATGAAAAGAGTTTAAGAGGATAACATTCAATGCATGATGTTGAGACAGCTGGCTTTGTGGACAAAAGTTAAATACATATACTATAGAACATGATATGTATAAGCACTAAAAAATAGAAATATATGTTTAACAACAACAACAAAAAACCCACAAGATATATAGGGGCTAAACTGACAACTCCATAAAAATGTTAAACTCCCTTAACTAAAAGCACAACATATAATAGCCAGATGATAAACTAAGAAGATCATGTATGATAAACAATGAATCAATAGCCTTATTTTTATAAAGCAGGTTTTCCTAAAGATTTTTGGTCTCAGAAACCTTCACCTACTTCTAGCAATTATTGAGTATTTCCCCAGAAGCCTTTCTTTTTGTGGATAAAATCTTTACTATTTTGGAAGTTAAGTCTGAAACACCTTAAAATTTTAACATATTTAAAAGTAACAATACAATCATTAGCTATGAACAGAAATAATGTATTAAGATGTTTTTCCAAAGCAAAAAATATATAAGAATGCCATAATTTTTTATTTTACTAGTTCTCATAACTCATATGTTTCTACATTCAGTCTGTTGTATTAGCCCACATCACGTGGTCTCTGTAAACGCAGATGAAAATATAAAAGGACAAGGACACTCCAGAAATGTGTCATCAGGAACCGGAACCAATACCAACAAATACCTATACTCAGACTTACTCACTTGGCCACAGTTTGTGGCACGCAGAATCTTGGTTCCCAGACCAGGAACTGAACGTGCACTCCAGGCAGTGGAAACATGGAGTTTTAACCTTTGGACCCCCAGGGAAACCACACCTACAGGCTTAAAAAAAAATAAACAGAGGCAGGAAGAAGCAGGAAGTCTTAGCATTTTAAGCCACTGTTGCACATGTGTTGATTTACTGGTACTGAATGCAATCTGAATGATACACTGTCCTACTACAATTTCAAATACTCATTCTGATAACTCCCAGTTTTATTATTGATCAGTCTAGTCTTTATCTCATTTATGTTTAAAACTTTACTATCCTGCTTTTATTATGATGGTATCTGCTAATCCATATTAATGGTGTTTGACAATAGAATATTGAATGAAATCTTAACAGATCAAAGTCTCTATAAGTGAGCAGCTCCATCTTGGCTACATCACCACACTCGACTGAAGAAGATGAAAAAAAGGTAAAACCCATGTTTCAGAGCCCTTTTGGTGACAGTGATGTGGTGTTAGCAAACTCCCTCTCCCTACTACCTTTTCCTCCTGTGATTGCAGATTAATATTAAAAAGAAGCTGCATGTGAGGGAGCAGAGAGAGGGGAAGGAAAGGAGAGAGAAGAGAAACAAGACAGAGAGCAGAAATAGGAAGGAGGGAAGGGAGAAACCAAAAAAGGGATAGAGAGAAACAGGGAGAAAGGTGAGGAAAGGAAAGGAAGAAGAGAGGAAAAGAGGAAAGAGACAAAGGAGAGAGAAGAAGACAGAAGAGAAAGATTATAAAGAGTGAGAGAGAGAACACAGAGAAGAGAGAGATGCAAAGGAAGGATATGGAGAGAGAAAAGAGAGTGGAAACAAAGGGAAGTAGGAAGGAAGGGGGAAGGAAGGGGGAAGGAAAAAATAAAGAGGGGGAGAGAGAGATTAAGGGACAGAGAGGGAGGCGAAAGAGGAGAGAGGTCAGGAAGAGAGGTGAGGAAAGAAAGAAGGAAGAGGGAGAGAGAGAGTGGAAACGGAAAGAGGAGGAAGGGGAAAATTGAGAGAGGCAGACAGGAAGAGTCAGAGAGGAAGGAGGAGAAAGAATGGAAAGGAGGAGAGCAGAAGGAAAGAGGAGGAAAGAGAGACATGAAGGAAGGAAGAGAGTGGAGTTATAGAGAGGGGAAGGAAGGGAGACAAGAGGGAGGAAGGGAAAGAGAAAAAGAGAAAGAATAAGAGAGAAGTATGCTGTAAAAGGATGGAAGAAATGAGGGGGAAAGAGGAGGGGTGGGAGGGAGAAAGAGAAGACAGAAAGATGAAGAAAGGGAGAGAGGAAGAGAACAGAAGACAGAAGGAGAGAAAAAGAGGGGGAGATAGGAGAAGGAGAAATGAAGGGGGAAATAGGAATGAAAGAGGAAGGAAGAGTGAGAAGAAATGAGAGCAAGAAAGAGGGAGAGAGGAAAGAGTTACAAAGGAAGGTAGAAAGGGCAAGAGAGGAGAGAGAGACAAAGGAAGAAACAGAGGGGAAAAAAAGGAGAGGTGTGAGAAAGAGAAAAAACAAAGAGCAGAAACAGGAGGGTATGAAGGAAGAAGGAAGAAAGAGAGGGAGAGGAAGGTGACGAAAGGAGAGAGGAGGGAAGGGAAGGAAGGGTGAGGTGAGAAAGAGAGCTAGGACTAGAGAAAAGAAAGGAGAGAAGAGAAAAGGAGGAAAGAGAGAGAGAAAGATCACAGGAAGGAAGGAGAGAGAAAAGGATGAGAGAAAGAATGGAGAGAATATAGGGAGGAATGGAGAAAGCAAAGAAGGGGGAGAAGGATGAGAAGAAAAAGAAAAAGACAGGTGCGGAAAGAGACCTAGGAAGGGAGGAAAAGAGGAGAGAAAGAGAGGAAAATATTGGGGAGAGAGCAAGAAAGGAAGATAGAGAAGACAAAGCGATAAAGACTGAGACAAATAATGACTGAAAGGATGGAAGAAAGGAACGGAGAGACAGAATAGAAAGGCTGAGAGGAGAGAAGAGAAAATAGAGAGGGGACAGAGAGAGATGGAAAGGAAGAGTGAAATACACAGAGGGAAAGACACAGAGAGTGATTGAGCAAGGGGAGAGGAGGGAGAGAAAGACAGGAAGGAAGGGAGAAAGAAGAATGAGAGAGTAAGATAAAGGAAGAAAAAGAGGAAGGAAGGGTGGAGGAATAAAAAGACTGAGGGAAGAGAGAAAGAAGAAAGAAAATGAGAAAGGAAGGGGAAGAAGGGATGGATGGAAAATAGAGGAGAAAAGAGGCAAAAGGAAGGGAGAAAAATTGAGTGAGAGACGAAGGAAAAGAGAGAGTAAGGGGCAGAGGAGAAAAGAGAACAGGAGAGAAGAGAAAAGGAAGGGGAAGAAGACAGAAGAGAAATGAAGGAAGACAGTGGAGAGAGGTGGGGAAAGAGGAAAGAAGGGAGAGAACAAGTGAAGAGAGATAAGGGGAGAATGAAGAAAGAGTGATAGGGAGAGATGGAGAAGGGAAGAGAGGGAGAGCGAAAGCAGAGAGAAACAGAAGCCAGAGGGAAAGAAAGAGGAAAAGAGGAGAGAGGAAAGATGATAGAAGCCAGAGGTAACAGAGAGGAGAGAAAGAGACAGGAAGGGAGAGAGGAGGAAGAGAAAGAAGACCCAGGGTAGGAAGAAGGGAGGAGAAAGACACAAAGGAAGGTGGGAAGGGTGAGAGAGAGAGAGGGAGAGCCAGAGATGGGGAGAGAGAAGACACAGAGGAGGGAGGAGCAGAGAGCAAGAGTGAGGAAGGATGGGAGAGGCAGAGGAGGGTCTGAAGGAAAGAGGGAAGGGAGAGGGGACAGAGAGGAAGCAAGGGAAAGAGAGGGAGGAATGGAGAAAGAGGAAAATAAAGAGTAGATGAAGGGAGGTGAGAGAAGAAGGAAGGGAGAGAAAGGCGAGAAAAATAGAGAAAAGGCAAGGAAGGAAGAGAGGAGGGAAAGAGAAGAGAAAGAAAAAGAAGGGAAATAGGAAAACAGATCAGAAGAGAGATGATAAAGAGGGGAGAAAAAGAGGGAGAGAGATGAGAAAGAACAGGAAGAAAGAGGAAAGAGAAAGACAGAAAAGAAGGACGAGGGAAAGAATGGAGAGAAAACAGGGAGGAATGCAGAAGAGAGGGAGGGGAAAGAGACAGGAAGGAAAGAAAGAGGGGCAGATAAGAGAAAGATCTAAAAAGTGAGAGAAGTACAGAGAAAGAGTGAAAGTATGGAAGGAAGAAAGGAAAATAGAGGTGAGAAAGAGAACAGAAAGGCCAAAACAGGAGAGAAGAGAAGGAAAACAGAGAAAATGAGAGGAGGGTAAAAAGAGGAAGGAAGAGGGGACAAGATTGAGGGGAGAGAAAAGAGAGAGAGAAGAAAGGAGAGAGAGAACGGAAGAAAAAGGGAGAAGAGAGAGGGGAGAAAGGAAGAAAGGATGGAAGAAAGAGTGAAAGACACTGGGGGAGGGACACTGAAAGGAGAGAAAGTGATTGAGAGAAGCAAGAGAGAGATACAGAGGAAGGAAGAGAAAGGAAGAGAAGAGGAGAAAGAGACAGAGGAAGGGAGGATGGAAGAGTAAAGGGAGACTGAGGGAAGGGGGAGACAGAAAGGAGAGAGGGAAGAAAAAGATAGGAAGAGTAGAGGAGGAGAGGCAAGAAAGAGCAAGAAGAAGGAAGGGAGATAGAGAAAGGGGAGAAGAGCGGGGAGAGAGAAGAGAAAGAAAGCCAGAAAGAGTAGAGAGAGGGGGATAAAGCAAAAAGAAAGATGACCCAGAGCGCTGTCACATACCTGGATCCCGAGTGGACTTCGTGCCAAGGCTGGACCGTCCTGGGCTGAGGGAGCTGGGGAGGATGTACACTGACCTGAGCACCCCCGCCCTTAGACCTGTAGTGCCTGGCCCCTCAGATCCAGGCTGGCACTCCTGCAACTAAGCCAAGCCCAATACCTCCAAAGGCTGGTGGAGCCAATGGGTGGGAAGACCTTTGCAAACTCACCTGGTCTCCAAGGCTCCTGGTGGTGGGGTTCCTACTCCCAGCCTCCTTCCTTAGGGCCGCCCCAGCACCCTCAGCACAACGCTTCTGCAGGGCTTGGGGTTTGTCTGACGCTGGCGGGCAACAGTAAGGTAGAAGAAGGTGAGATACAAGCTCTCCTGGATGTCTGTCCAGGCACTTTCCCCTGGATTTTACAATCCCACAACTTTCTCTAAGGCCCTAGTTGCCCAAGTTACCAGAATGGGGCATGAGGAAGTGCTGCCGCCTCGTGGATGCCTCTTGCAACTACAACTTGAAAGCCGGGGCTTTGGGGCACTCAAGCGTCTCAAGCCCAGGGGGGCTGTAAAGACCCCCGCCCTCAAGAAATGCCCTGCGGGAGGTAATTCGAACAAGGCCAGTCTCACGAAGCCGATTTCAAGACCTGAATTATCCTCACACTCTTCAGAAAAAAAAAAATGCCCTGAAAAGATACTCATCATCCCTAATGATTAGAGAAATGCAAATCCAAAGCACCAGTCATTAAAAGAGCCTGCATACAATAAACGCTACAGAGGCCTGCAGAAAAGAAAACTGCACTGCTGGTGGGAATGTCCATTGGTAACACGCACTGTGGAGGATAGGATGGAGGTTAAGGTTAGTCGCTCAGTCGTGCCCGACTCTTTAGGACCCCATGGGCTGCAGCCCACCAGGCTCCTCTGTCCATGAGATTTTCCAGGCAAGGCTACTGGAGTGGGTTGCCATTTCCTTCTCCAGGGGATCTTCCCAACCCCCGGGTCTTCTGCACTGCAGGCAGATTCTTTACCGACTGAGCTACAAGGGAGGTTCTGACAAAACATGGTCCAATATGGAAGTTCCTTTAAAAACAAAAATAGAGCTACCATGAGATCCAGCAGTCCCACTCCTGGGTAAGCGTGTGTCGGAGAAAACCCTCCTTCCAAAGGATACCTGCACCCCAAGGTCGTTGCTGCACTATTTACAATGGCCAAGGCACGGGAACAAAACTTGGAAATGCTCTGGTTCCCTGGGTTACATCTTTACTTATTCTCGTCTCCTTTTTCTCCTCCAGGACACACAGAAAGGCTGCATTTCTACAGGCCTCCCTTGCAGTTAGGGTGCAGCAAATGGAACTGGTTCTGAGTAAAGGAATCAAGGAAATGCCTGCCCATATAGCATCGCCCTTTGCTTGCGGTAACTTCTGGGGCCATTTGTTTCCCATGTCCCTCTATGGAAAATTCCTGGATCCCAGAGTCACCACGTAGAGGAGGGCTGCCAAGGAAAGCCACAGAGCACGAATTAAACTTGCGAAAGATCAACATTCATTGTGTTAACTACACTCAGAGGTGTACTTGCTGCTGTCAAAACTAATATACAACTCAAGAATGAATATATTAAATACCATATGATATCACATGTGAAATCTAAAATATGACACAAGTGAATCAATGAAACAAATCACATAGAAAACAGTCTTGTGGTTGCCAAGGGGAGGGAAGTACTGGGATTAGCAGATACAAACCATTATGTATAAATATATATATTTTCACAGAGTGGATAAACAACAAGGTCCTACTGCACAGCACAGGGAACTATATTCAGTATCCTGTGATAAACCATAATGGGAAAGAATATATGTGTAACTGGGTCACTTTTCTGAACAGCAGAAATCAGCACAATGTGAATCAATAAATTTTTCACCAATAAATAAATATAAATAATAAGTATACACCAATACTTTTTTTTAAAATGAATGAATGTCTTGATGTCTGTACACAACTTGGGCAAAAAGCTATGCAGGAACTAGACCCAAAGACGAAGAGCAGAGCAGACATAGTTAAGTCCTCTGCCAACAGCTCGGTGTGTGATCATGAATGGAACACTTACCTCTTTGGGGCCTCGCAGAAATATTTGGGAGGACAGTCCAAGAAGAGTTCATTGCCAGAGTTCATTGCCAGTCATCACATGAATGAAACCATTATTTTGTTATCATATTTTTATCATAAGACATGTAATCTTTTTTGATGATGTCACAGGCCTGTAAATTGGCATTATCCTTGTGTAAAAAAAAAAAACAAAACTGATCTCAGCACCCAGGTACAAAAATGATTTCACAGTCATCCCCTTGCAAAGCTCTACTCCCATGTGTCTCAAGGGCCCTGTGAGCTCGGTGCAACTACACAGCTCAAAACAAACAAAATGCTTACATTCCTGGCAAGTCAGAATCTGTCCCAGAGCATGACTCACTCCACCAAATGGGAATCCACTTCCAACCTATGCCTTGAGGAAGGACTCTGACAGTTACTTCACAAGTCAAGCCTGTGTTTACTCATGTGGTAACCAGCCGACATATCCCTTGAACCAGTCCAAATAAGCAGTGGTACGAAAAATACTCGAAGAATGATAGCCTGTGAAAACGGCATCATCGTGTATGACAGAGACCATACAGTCTTACTAGTCACAGCAGAGCAGTTATTCAGACACCCCTCCAGAGGTGTGGACTAGCCATCATTTAGTCTGGGCACAAGGAGACCTTTCATCTGTAGTTACAACTACTAGCTTTTTTCCTAATTTTAAACAGAAAATAATCATAGCAACATGGTTGCATATTCCCAACCAAACTTGTGTGATTTATCAAAAATATGAAGCACGACCTCTTCATCTTTCTCCATGTGAACTGATAAAAGCCTCAGAACAAATCCAGTGGTCCACATTTGGTTCCAGTCCATTAGTCTGCCTACTTTCAAGATAAAGCAATCTAAATTTTTTATTGTGTAGTGCTAAGGGAAATACCTCCCCACACCAGAGAGCCCACACCTTTGAATTATTCACAGATTTCTCATTTCAAAGTCTATTAGAACTCAGGGTGCCTCTGGGACTTAGGCACTTCATTTATAACTTTGATCGGCCTTCTACACCTCAGCTGTGGGGAAAATGTGGCTTTAAATAAACATAATTGGTATTAATGCCAAACTGAGTTTATATTTCCTATACAAGAAAAGGAGGTATGTAAAGTCAACACAAATATGATCAACTGTTTTATAAGACAGCATTTTAGGAGCTCAGTTTGTTTTAGTTTTATGTGTTCTTGGGCAAATGTGAAATACTGAAATGCTTTACAAAATGGGCATTTAGAAGGTGAGAGAATGCAAGTATAAGAACTGTTTCTCCATAGGTTATTTGATATTGAAAGTAGCATTCCCTACCAATCAGTGAAGGAGGGTTTCCTTTTCTCCGCATCCTCTCCAGGATTTGTTTGTAGATTTTTTTGATGATGTCATTCTGACCAGCGGGAGGTGAGAGGGAGACTCAGAGTGAATATATATAATTCACTTTGTCATACAGTGGAAACCAATACAGCACAATTGTAAAGCAATTATTCTCCAATGTAAAAAAAAAATACTCAATTTTTAAAAAAGAAAGTAGCATTTTCTAAATCCTCGTTTTCAGAAATGACCCAACATCAGCAAGGTTCTAGGTAAAAGTCATCCATGACAGAAGTCAGTTTTACAAAAGTCACCTACCTTTGACATAAAGGTGCTTGTCTTTTCTGCTGTTGACGTATTCTTCCTTGCTTGGAAGTGGTGAAATAAAATTTTCATTTTAAGGAGGGACAAAGAAATTCAAACATAAAATTCTCTGTGTGTGTCCATCTGTGCCTCCTCCCTGTAGCCCTAGTGGGTCGAGGGCACCTGAACCCACGCTAACCAGACCTCCTCAGAGATGGAACTGCCTGCTGGACCGGAAAGATACTGCCTTTTCCCTTCTTCTGATGCAAGCAATGTAACTTCTTAAAAGAACAGCTTTCTTTCTCAACTCTGTAGAGGTCATGGTGACTTGCTTTGTCCCTACTTACCTGGATTATAGGGCTTCCCAGGTGGTTTAGCAGCAATGAATCTGCCAGCCAGTGTAGGAGATGCAGAAGACTCGGATTTGATCCCTGGGTCAGGAAGATGCCCTAGAGAAGGAAATGGCAGCTCACTCCAGTATTTTGGCCTGGAGAATCCCATGGACAGAGGAAGCTGGCAGGCTACAGTCTATGGGGTCCCAACTTAATGACTAAACCACAAACAACAACCTGGATTCCAAGTATCCCTGATGGACTTTATGTAAAATACCGGCGTATCCTTTTGATGTATAATCATTTGTCTTGAAAATGTATACAACGTCATCTTTGACTTGTAAACGGGTGAAACGGTTCTCACCTCTTTCTGAGAATCTGTCTCCTGAGTCATAATCCTCAGTTGGGTTCAAATGAAATTCTCTTCTTCCTTACCTTGAATGTTAATTGAACTTTCTTCCACAGAGGTGATTTTGCAGTGAATGTATATTATATTATTGACCATAGATGCGTAGTTCACATTTAAATTCATATATGTTGCTTAAAAATGTTCCATCTGCAGTCATCTTGGGTGAGTTCCTAGGTCCTTAGAGCCTGTGCAATCAAGGAACACTTGTTTAAGGCCAGAACATTGCTGAGTTCTGATTAACGCGCCTCTTAAGAGCTGACTGTTCGCAGCATCAAGTATGCGCTGACAATAGGACAGACCACACCGAACTCTCTCGCTGTGAGCTCACTGACCAGCTATGGAGTAGCCAACCATGATCGATATGTGACACACGATTGTCCTGTTCCAAAGAGTGGATTCTACATATGAAATGCCCAGAGCACCGTGTGAGTCCCTAAGAAGAGCAGAAAAAGATCTGTACATGTATGCTGCAAGCCTGTGCAAAGGGCACAGGTGTGAATTTCACATTCACTTGAAATACCTTGTTTTTCTGTTCAGACATTCAACCAGGAGAGTGTCCATTTTGTGATCTAACCTGAGCTCTGAGCACCCTGGATGACCTCACCCTGGTTGACCTGAAACACCCCTTTGAATATCCTCCTGTATGGGAAGCAAGAGAGGAAAGAAATGGAGATTACACAGATAGCTACTGGAGCCTGGGTTCTATTCAGAGAAGACAAGGATGCTTAAAATTCTCAGTGGTCTTCTGTGACAAAGAAAACCTTTTTCCCCTAAGAATTCATATTATCATATAAATTACCACATCACTGCTCTCCTAATGCTGACAACAATGCAAATAAACTTTGAGCACTTTGCTTACTACGTACCAAGCATTGTCTATCTCATTGAATCCTCATAACTTTCTATGACGTGACTAGGACTGTTATCTCCCGTCTTGCTAGCACAGAAACCAAGCTTCAGCAGGAAGAAATTTGTCTAAGGTGATGTGACCTAAAAGACTTGAGCCAGTTTTGAATCTGGAAACCCTGCTTTAACTCCTGTGGCAAACTTGCATATGCCCCACCCCACCCAGGAATCTGCACCCCTAGTAGTCACACCCTTCTGTGCTTCGCTTCTAAAAATTGGTCCTCTCTAATGAGAAGGATGCTCTCCTTCATCACTCTCAGGGAGGGCTCTTCTGAGCCCCTTTTCAACTGAAGCTTCAACCCCTGACCTACAAAGGCTTGAACAGAAAGCAGCTCTCAGCCACATCCTAGGATGACTCTCAGCTTCCTTAAAGTTCTTGCTTAAGAAAACTCAAGGTTGCCCCCCCCCAAAAAAAAGACTGTTCCAATCAATATCTGAAGACAGGATCTCTGAACCCCAGCCTCTATGGCAAGGTAACAGCCTAACTTCCACAAGCTTTAGTTAGCAAACCCAGATGCATATCACATGGAGCAACCACCATTTCTGTTTTATATAATTTCCCACTTTCCTGACTACTGCTCATTGCCCTCATTATTCTTTTACTCTCCCTTTAAAAAATAACCAGTCACCTCTGTATGAATAGTTCAGTTCACGCTGGACTCTTTGCCCTACTGCAATAGTTCCTGTAGATTAAAATCCATTCTTACCCCTATGGTGGGATGGAGAGAGAGGTGGGAGGAAGGGGACATAGGTATACCTGTCGCCGGATCATGCTGATATGGAGTACAGGCTAACGCAATATTGTGGAGCAACTGTCCCCCAATAGTTGTGTTTTGTTCTGCACTTCTCAATGTTGTACAGTTATAATCTTTTCAAAAAATCCATTCTTACGCCTTTAATTAGTGTCCTGCTTGGATTCAGCAGAAGAGATGCAGAGTCAGATCCAAGGCTGGACCGTGAAGGGCCTTGCCGCTTCCAGCTTCCCTGGAACACGCACCCCTGGAGACCTGACACACCAGACTGAGGGGGCCACACAGAGAGATGATGCGTAGAAGGCCTGAAACAACACAGAGAGATGCTTCTTAGCAACTCGTCAGCCCATCTGAGTAGCAATCAGTTGTTCTCTCTGAAAAACCTGACTTTTGGTTGCTCAGTCGTGTCCGACTCTGTGACCCCAAGGACTGTGGCCCGCCGGGCTCCTCTGTCCATGGATTCTCCAGGCAAGAATGCTGGAGCGGGTGGCCGTTTCCTCCTCCAGGGGATCTTCCCGACCCAGGGATCGAACCCAGGTCTCCTGCACTGCAGGCAGAGTCTTTACCGTCTGAGCCACCGGAGGAGCCCTGCCCCCTCTCACCGCTGCCCAGACTGCAGACTTCTCAGCAGACTGACCGACTGCTGCACGTCTCAGCCCCTGAGTGCGAAGGTGCTTCTCGCACAGCGGTAGAGACCTGCAGCAGCTACTGCACAGCACAGCTCTCCTGGCTCCCGGGGCCCTCCTTGTCTTCGTGCGCTTCACCTCTGAGGTCATGTTCAGCCCGCCCCAGCCCACGCGCTCACAGATGCACTCACCGGGTTGACTGGAGATGGGTACTGGTTAAGCACCGAGTCTAACTCTAGTCAGAAGGAGGGTAAGATGAACAAAAGAGAAAAAGAACTACCTTCTCAAATGAAATGTTAGTGCGTATAAGAAAGTCTTTTGTTTCCTCCTTCTAAAAAGATACGTGCTTCCTCGTAGAACACAGCTCAGCTCTGCGGTGACCTAGATGGTGGCGGGGTGGGTTGATGGGGGCGTTGGGAGAGGTGGGAGATAGGATCAAGAGGAAGGATAGATACATATATATACACGTATATATATATTCACTTTGTTGTATAGCTGAAACTAACACTATTATAAAGCACTTATACTCCAATTAAAACTATATATATATGCTTCCAATATGTTGTTTAATTTCTGTTTGCTAATCTGACTTTTTTAAAAGAATTTTTGATTTTAAGTTAAATGATACCAGTTTCTGTTCTGAGTTCTAAAGTACAGAAATCTTTAATGATTTCTTATTTATATTTACTTGTATTCAAACATGTGAAAAGGCTTACCTTGAGGCTCAGCAGTAAAGAATCCACCTGCAATGTAGGAGACACAGGAGATGTAGGAGAGGGGGGTTCAATCCCTGGGTCTAGCAGATGCCCTGGAGGAGGGCATAGCAACCCACTCCAGTACTCTTGCCTGGGAAATCCTATGGAGAGAGGAGCCTGGTGGGCTACAGTCCATGGGGTCACAAAGGGTCGGACATGCCTGAGCGACTTCACTTCACTAGGTAGCAGAAAATATGGGAGACTTACCTACATTCAAGCCAGTTCCTAGAACATTCCTACTAATGGTCTCCAAAACATCCCAGATTATTGAAACATCACCTTAATTCCCATTACAAATTTACAAAGGAAAGTTGAAGCTTCCCAAGTTAGCAGTAGAATGCTGGGCCTTTTTCAACATTACCTTATTTACTCCTACAGTCAACAAATATTTACCAAATGTGTTCAAGCACGAGACAGTGAATTAAATAGCTATGTATGACCATCTCCTCACCCTTTTAAAAATGTTTTAATTTATATTTAATTGCTCTACAATGTTGTGTTACTTTCTGCTGTACAACAAAGTGAATCAGCTATGTGTATACATAAATCCTCTCTCTCTTGCACCTCACCCTTTTAAAAAGAGATTTTACAAAATGGCTACAAATACCTACTAGATGGACAAACTCATACAAAAACACAAGTAGCCATGCAGACAAGGTCAATGTGTGTATTTCCCCCAAAAGACATTCCTGAACTTCCTTTAAATTCAAAGGCGTCTATCACACTGAAATATGCAGTACCAAAGCAAAACTTAACGGTCTGCATGAGGTCACATAAAACCTTTGAACTTAAAGGATCCTGCAGAGTACTGATTAAGTTCTTTGTCTAGAAGGATTAAATTTCCCCAGCCATTTACATTTCTAATCACAAGCTCCTAATGACCAAGGAGAATTAATATAAGTGATTAGTCTTGCTTACAGGGAAGCCAAGGCTTACAGCAGCAGCTCAGGCTCCCAGACAATGACCCCGTTACTGTGTGATTCAGAGACTGAAGTCCGCGTTATACATGTCATATTCAGTGGTCTTTTGACCATGACACGTGGCTCTTCACTGTACACCCTTTAATGCTTCATGATACGTATTTCATATTCAAAAAAGGTGAATTTGAGCCCAGCAAACCATCTGACCCTCCCTGTGTCCAGTGGCATCCACCATTAACTTTTGTAGCTATTGGCTATTATCTACTGGCTTTCATCACGTCTCTACCCTGTAGCCAGAATCATCTATTCAAACACCCAGTGTTACTGCTGTGGAAACCAGCTTTACCTCAAAAAGTGCATCGTAAAATGGTCATGTGATCCAGAAATCCCACTCCTACATGTATATCCTGAGAAACCGCGGGCAGGAACTCAAACAAATCCTCATACAATGAAGTTCAGCGCAGCATTATTCACAAAAGCCAAAAGGTAGAAACAACCCAAGTGTCTTTCAACACATGAATCAATAAACAAAACGTGGTCTCTCCATACAATGAAACATTAATCTGCCATAAAAAAGGAATAAAATTCTGATATACACTACAGTATGTACGGACACTGAAAATACTGTATATGCGTGCTAAGTTGCTCAGCCGTGTCTGACTCTTTGTGATCCTATGGACCATAGCCCACCAGGCTCCTTTGTCCGTGGAATGCTCCGGGCAAGAATCCTGCAGTGGATTGCCATTTCCTTCCCCAGGGGATCTTCCAGACCCAGGGATCGAACCTGCGTCTCTTACATCTCCTGCATTGGCAGGTGGGTTCTTTGCCACTAGCATCACCTAGGAAACCCAAAAACATTGGATTAAGTGATAGAAGATAGATACCAAAGCACAAATCATGTCTGCTTTCACCTATATGAAATATCTAAATTTTAAAGGACAGAAAGTAGATTAGAGGTTACAGGGACTATGGGGAATGGAAAGTGGGGAGATCTCGCCTAATGTTTAGGGTGATAAAAAATTTTTGAAAATAGAGAGTGGTAATGAATGGTTCTGCAACATTGCGAGAAGAATGAATGGTTCTGAATGGTACATGTGAAATATTACTGCTTTAAAAAGTAGATTTGGGGGACTTTCCTGGTGGTCCAGAGGCTAAGACTCTGCACTCCCAATACAGGGGGCCCAGGTCTGACCCCTGGTCAGGGACCTAGATCCCACAGGCCACAGCTAGGAGTTTGCATGCCACAAACTACAAGCTTCCACATGTTGCAACTAAGACCCAGCACAGTCAAGTAAATAACTAATAGTAAGTAAATATATTTTAAGGTAGCTTTGGTACCTTTCTACAAAGGAATATCACTCAGTCATAGACAGGAATGAAATTGGGCCATTTGTAGTGATGTGGATGAATGTAGAGACTGTCATGCGGAGTGAAGTCAAACAGAGAAACAAGTGTAGTATATTAACACATATATATGTGGAATCCAGAAAAATGGTACGGATGAAGGAACCTATTTGCCGGGCAAGACTGGAGACACAAACTTAGAGAATGGACTTGTGGACACTGTGGCGGGGGCGAGGGGTGGGAGCTGGGAACGAACTGAAAGAGTAGCGCTGACATACTACACCAGGATGTGTCAAAGAGCGAGCTAGTGGGAGCTGCTGTGAGCACAGGGGCTCGGCTCTGTGGTGACCTGGAGAGGTGGGCGGAGCCAAGGTGGGAGGGAAGCTCAAGAAGGAGGGGATATATGTATACCGTGCCTGACTTCATGTTATACAGCAGACACTAACACAACTTTGTAAAGCAATTATACTCCAATTTTTTAAAAAGGTAGCTTTTATATATTTTAGCACAATAAAAACTAATTAATTAAACACCCAAAGATAAAAAAGTTACCAGTCTTACTAGATGATTCCTCTGCTTAAGCCCTTTCATTGAGGAGCTGAGAGTGAAGACCAGATGGTACATGGCCTACAGGTCCCCCAGAGCACGGCTTCTCCATCTCCCCCCTTTAGTGAGTTCCACCCCTCTCTCTCCTCTTCACTCCTTACACTCTGGCTTTCTCTCGGTCATTTAAAAGCATTATGCCCCTCATAGTGCCCCTAAACAAGCTAGGGCCTCTTCCCATTTCACCCTTCCAATTTCAGCTTATTTCTTTCATTTTTAAGGAAGACTTTCTCATCTAACAGGTCAGATCCTCCTGTTTTGCTCTGGAACTCACACACACAAACACACCCAAGTTCTCCTTTACAATGCTTACTATAGTTTAGAGTTATTGTTACGTTTGTGTGTGTGCTGTAGCCAGCTTCCAAGACAGCACGCAATGATCCCCACCTCCTTGGAGGGACACCCTTGTGTGGTCCCCTCTCTCACTGTTCCAGGGTTGATTTGTGTCACAAACTAGGACAGAAGTCACTTCTGAGACTTGGTTTTCAAAGACTGTCAATCCCATGTTGGTTTCTCTCTCTGATTCTCATCACTTGCTCCAGGGGGATGCTCTATCATGAGGAGCCCTATGTAGAGGGACCATGGAGACAGAAGGACAGCCTGGTGAGTGAGCATAGAAGTGCTTGGTTCAGACCCTGACACAGCTTCAGAGACTCCAGCGTCCACCAACAGCATGCACACAGTCTCCTAAGAGACTCTGAGCAGGACCACCTGGCTAACTGTCTTGCTGCTCCCAATCCCCTGACCCTTAGAAACTGAGGGAGATAATCCATGTTTGTTGTTTGAAACTGATAATTTTTATATAGAGATGGATATGATTATTTGATGAATATGATTATTATTTGATTAATATTCCCCTTCACATTCAAGGAGAACAAAAACTGTTCCTTACTGTACTCCCCAATTATAGAATCAATGTCTATCACAGTATCTGACATAAAGTAGACACTCAATAGATATTTGTTTAATGAGTGAATGAATGAGTAAACCCCGGTGACTTCACACATCTACTAAAAGAAGATAGGAATTTTACATGCCTTACTGACATTGGATAGCCTGGATCATTCAGAACCAAGATCTGTAGACATAGCTTTGAATGTAAGCAACAGTTCATTCACAAACACTCCAGAGAAGACAAATCAGTACTCACGTCTTTAGTTAATAGACCATGCAACTTGACAACTTGGAAGAAGTCAATTTAGATGCTTTTACATGCAACAGAGAATATTAAAAAGGTACCACTGCAAACAGTGCGGACTCTTTCCTTTATAGAGATTGAAGGCCCTGCCAGGTGTGAGAGGGTTGAAGAAAATGAAAAGGACAAGGTGAAAGTGAGGCAGAGACTTATATGAGAGAAGTACATTTTCTGCCCATCATTGTGATGGACAGTTTTCTTTGGAAAGCAGCTCAAATTCAACTAATGCATTTTACTCCCTTAATGCAAAGATAATTTTTAAATGATATTCCAGATCCAGGAATGATAGTTAAATGGGGGAAAAAAGGGGGGGGAGACAAAAAGGTGATGAAATAAAACCTGGAAAGCAATTACTTTAGCATCAATCTTGACATTGAAAGTGAAAGTGAAGTTGCTCAGTCATGTCCGACTCTTTGCCACCCCGTGGACTGTGGCCCACCAGGCTCCTCCGTCCATGGGATTCTCCAGGCAAGAGTACTGGAGTGGGTTGCCATTTCCTTCTCCAGGGGATCTTCCCCACCCAGGGATTGAACCGGAGTCTCCCGCATTGCAGGCAGACGCTTTACCCTCCGAGCCACCAGGGAAGCAAGCTATGATAAAAACAAGCCAAATTTAGACACCAAAATATCTGAGCATCTATTTTCCTTGAAGAATAATATTACCAGCTCAGTAGCACATGCATAAAACACTTAAATCTGCTCTTCATCCAAGCAAACAATGGATCTCTCCTGGCCTCCTCCACTGGACCCACTCACTCCCTGAACGTATCTTGGATCAGTGGAATGTGAAAGCACAGCTGCTACTAAGTCGCTTCAGTCGTGTCCGACTCTGTGCGACCCCGTAGACGGCAGCCCACCAGGCTCCCCCGTCCCTGGGATTCTCCAGGCAAGAACACTGGAGTGGGTTGCCATTTCCTTCTCCAATGCATGAAAGTGAAAAGTGAAAGTGAAGTCGCTCAGTCGTGTTCGACTCGTAGTGACCCCCTAGGCTGCAGCCCACCAGGCTCCTCCGTCCACGGGATTTTCCAGGCAAGAGTACTGGAGTGGGGTGCCATCGCCTTCTCTGGTGAAAACATAGACTCATAGAGAAAAAGAGAGAAAGAAACATAGAATTTGAGATTAGAAACAGCCAAGCAAAGTCCCGGAGAGATCATGAAAGCAGGACTGGGACAGCAAGCATAAAGGTACCAAAGAACTGTCAAAGGGAAGAATTAATGGTGCTCACAGTTATTATATTTGTAACCCTTCTCTTTAAACACTAATTTTCATGGTGTACTTTTTTGTATGAATGCAGTAAGTATCAATTCAGTTCAGTCGCTTAGTGTGTCCAACTCTTTGTGACCCCGTGCACTGCAGCACGCCATGCTTCCCTGTCCATCACCAACTCCCAGAACTTACTCAAACTCTTGTCCATCAAGTCAGTGATGCCATCCAATGATCTCATCCCCCGTCATCCCCTTCTCCTCGCACCTTCAATCTTACCCAGCATCAGGGACTTTTCCACTGAGTCAGTTCTTCACATCAGGTGGCCAAAGTATTCGAACTTCAGCTTCAGCATCAGTCTTTCCAATGAATATTTAGGACTGAGTTCCTTTAGGATTGACTGGCTGGATCTCCTTGAGTCCAAGGGACTCTCAAGAGTCTTCAAAAGTTTAAAAGCATCAATGCTTCAGCACTCAGCTTTCTTTATAGTCCAACTCTCACATCCATACATGACTACTGGAAAAGCCATACCTTTGACTAGACGGACATTTGTTGGCAAAATAATGTCTCTGCTTTTTAATATGCTGTCTAGGTTTGTCATAGCTTGTCTTCCAAGGACCAAGTGTCTTTTAATGTCACGGCTGCAGTCACCATCTGCAGTGATTTTGGAGCCCAAGAAAATAAAGTCTGTCACTGTTTCCATTGTTTCCCTATCTATTTCCCATGAAGTTTTGGGCCTGATGCCATGATCTTCGTTTTCTGAATGTTGATTTTCAAGCCAGCTTTTTCACTCTCCTCTTTCACTTTCATCAAGAGGCTCTTTAGTTCTTCTTCACTTTCTGCCATAAGGGTGGTGTCATCTGCGTATCTGAGGTTATTGATATTTCTCCTGGCAATCTTGATTCCAACTTGTGCTTCATCCAGCCCAGTGTTTCTGATGATGTACTCCGCATAGAAGTTAAATAAGAAAGGTGACAGCCTGATGTAATCCTTTTCCAATTTGGAACCAGTCCATTGTTCCATGCACAGTTCTAACTGTTGCTTCTTGATCTGCATACAGATTTCTCAGAAGGCAGGTAAGGTGGTCTGGTATTCCCATCTCTTGAAAAATTTTCCAGTTTTCTGTGATCCACACAGTCAAAGGCTTTGGCATAGTCAATAAAGCAGAAGTAGATGGTTTTTTCTGGAACTCTCTTGCTTTTTTGATGATCCAACAGATGTTGGCAATTTGATCTCTAGTTCCTCTGCCTTTTCTAAATCCAACTTGATCATCTAGAATTTCATGGTTCATGTATTGTTGAAGCCTGGTTTGGAGAATTTTGAGCATTATTTTGCTAGCGTGTGAGTTAAGTGCAATTGTGCAGTAGTTTGAACATTCTTTTACATTGCCTGTCTTTGGGATTGGAGTGAAAACTGACCTTTTCCAATCCTGTGGCCACTGCTGAGTTTTCCAAATTTGCTGGCATATTAAGTGCAACACTTTCACAGCATTATCTTTTAGGATTTGAAATAGCTCAACTGGAATTCCATCACCTCCACTAGCTTTGTTCGTAGTGATGCTTCCTAAGGCCCACTTGACTTCACATTGCCATTCTGACTCTCAGTGGGTGATCACACCATTGTCCTTATCTGGGTCATGAAGATCTTTTTTGTACACTTCTGTGTATTCTTGCCACTTCTTCTTAATATCTTCTGCTTCTGTTAGGTCCATACCATCTCTGCCCTTTATTGTGCCCATCTTTGCATGAAATGTTCCCTTGGTATCTCTAATTTTCTTGAAGAGATCTCTAGTCTTTGCTATTGCATTGTTTTCCTTTTTTTTTTTTTTTTTTTTGCATTGTTCACTTAAGAAGGCTTTCTTATCTCTCCTTGCTATTCTCTGGAACTCTGCATTCAGATAGGTATATCTTTCCTTTCCTCCTTTGCCCTTCACTTCTCTTCTTTTTTCAGCTATTTGTAAGGCCTCCTCAGACAATCATTTTGCCTTTTTGCATTTCTTTTTCTTGGGGATGGTTTGATCACAGCCTCCTATACAATGTCACAAACCTCAGTCCGTAGTTCTTCAGGCACTCTATCAGATCTAATCTCTTGAATCTGTCACTTCCAGTGTATAAATCATAAGGGATTTGATTTAAGTCATACCTGATTGGTCTAGTGGTTTTGCCTACTTTCTTCAATATAAGTCTGATTGTGACAATAAGGAGTTCATGATTTGAGCTACAGTCAGCTCCCAGTCTTATTTTTGCTGATTATGTAGAGCTTCTCCATCTTTGGCTGCAAGGAACATAATCAATCTGATTTTGGTATTGACCACCTGGTGTTGTCCATGTGTAGAGGCTTCTCTTGTGTTGTTGGAAGAGGGTGTTTGCTATGACCAGTGTGTTCTCTTGACAAAACTGTGTTAGCCTTTGCCCTGTTTCATTTTGTACTTCAAGGCCAAATTTGCCTATTACTCCAGGTATCTCTTGACTTCTAAGTTTTGCATTCCAGTCCCCTATGATGAAAAGGACATCTTTTGGGGGTGTTAATTCTAGAAGAACTTATAGGTCTTCATAGAACTGTTCAGCTTCTTCAGCATTACTGGTTGGGGCAAAGACTTGGATTTCTGTGATACTGAATGTATAAAACTTAGATTTTCACAGAGAAGCATCTTTATTGTGGGGAGGCCCAAAGACTGGTAGCCATATATATATATACACATCTCTACTCCAAGCTGCTATATTCTCAATACATAACAATAAGAAAAATCAAGTTGGGACCAGATTTGAAGTATAGACGTTTAGAGTGGGAAAGAACTTTACATCTTATTTTTTGTTGTTATTGTTGTTTAGTTGCCAAGTCATGTCTGACTCTTACGCAGCCCCATGGACCGTAGTCTCCCAGGCTCCTCTGACCATGGGATTTGCCAGGCAACAATACTGGCGTGGGTTGCCATTTCCTTTTCCAGGGACTCTTGCTGACCCAGAAGTTGAACCCTCATATCCTGCATTGCAGATGGATTCTTTACCACTGAGTCACCTGAAAAGCCCCTGTATTATTTTTACATTCATAAAATCACTAACTCTAATTCATAAAATTAGAAATCACTAATTCTTCCATGTTATTTCTCTGATCCCTCTTCTGATTACTTCCCCTGTCGTTTGACTCTTTGTGCATGTCTTTCTTCAAGAGAAGGCATAGACAGCAGATGGGGAATTAATGTGAAAGGCCCGGCTGAGGGACTGAGACACAGACCAATGGGAACTGCAAGTGTTGAGGATGCTGGCAGGAATGCATCAGCTGTGGAGCAGGGAGATTATTCTGAAAACAATATGCAAGGTACACTTTAAAAAAATAGTAAAAAAAAAAAAAAACAAAGAAGAAGAAGAAGAAGATTAGAGCAGCTAGGGTCGGAGGGGATGGTAAGCAGCAAAAACTGACTAGGAGCAAGTTTTTAAAAATGGAACGGAAGGATAAATCATTGGAAGGATATTTGGTAAGTCAAAGAATCCAAGAGAAGGTTGAAACTTTGGAAAGTCCATGATCCAGAGCAACTGAGGAAATTCAGGTAAAAGTGAGAATTCATAGGTATTTTCTTCCAGGACAGGTCAGTGGGAAGAATCAGAATCAGTTATGTTCCTTCTTTGAGTCACTTTTCAGGGATTCAGCTCTCATGAAGGCTTCTTGTACCTGTCAACACCCTGGCCAGGAGAGGGAATCCATCCTGACTTATAGTCCCTTCAAGACTTAAGTGTTTTCTCCTCAACTTTACAAAGAAGATTGGATACTGCCTTTTAAGTTAACAAGGAGGGCTTCCCTGGTGGTCCAGTGGTTAAGATTCTGCCTAGTAATGCAGGGACACCGGTTCAATCCTTGGCCCAGGAAAATTCCACATGCTGAGAGGCAACTAAGTCCATGCACCGCAACTACTGAAGCAGCCCTCCAGAGCCTGTGAGCCTCAACTACTGAAGCCTGAGTGCCCTGGAGCACGTGCTCCACAACAAAGAGGAGCCACCCCTATGCGATGCCCCTAGTCAGCTAGAGAGTGGCTCCCACCCCCTGCAATGAGAGAAAGCCCACATAGCAATGAAGGCCCAAGGCCACCAAAAATAAAAATAAGTAAATTTAAAAAAAAAAGTTTTTTAAGTTAAAAATGATACCAGGCAGACAAACACAATGGCCGTCCATAGGCAGTCCAGCAAGGCAGCTCCTGTCCTCACTCAGCCCTCAAGGAATGAGAAAATACAGGGTACAGACCAAGCCCAGGGTTACTGTCTAGTCCACTTCCTATTGTCTAAAGTCAAGAGCAGCTTTGATGCACCTTTGGATGGAAGGACTGTCCTCAGCACTTGGGACAGGCAGGTACCGTGCGTGCTCCTTAATTCCCACTTCATATGTGTAGATGACACTCACGTGAACAGTTGAGTCAAATGCATCCAGATCCACGTGGCAGGTCCCAAGGGGTAGGATGCTGCGTGCTGTCAGCTGCCACATTGCCTCTCTTCCTTATCTCCTCCAAGTGGTGGGACGTGACACTGTTGTGAGTTCCATCGTGTTAGGAATGCGTGTGCCCAGTAACCAGGAAGTAGACACTGCAGAGTTGTCACTCGATCTTGTTTTCTCCAAGAACTTTGTAGTGCAGACCTGGGAAAATGCCAAAATTACCCTATCCTGATATTCATGGAAGAGTCATCATCACTGGATGAGAAAAGAGACAAAAATTCTCAAACACAGGCAACAATACTTCCATAGTCTTGGAACCACAGATCCCCAAAGACCAAACATGTCTGCCAACCGTGCCGTCACTGTGTCTTTGCAGCCCTTGGGAAAGTGATTTCAAAAGACCAGGATAGAAAGCTGAAACTTTGCCTCAGACAGACTATTATAAAAGAGAATTTCACAGCAAAGCTTCCTTAGTACCTAAAATGATGTTTATTATAAAAAGGAATAAATAAAAAGTGTTCATGTGCAAAGAGAATAAAAGGAAAGAACAGGGCTTAGGTAAACCTTTTATTTTTTTTTTTCTTCCAGAGAAAGAGAGACACCATGTGGATTTCAGAGAGAGTCAACTTAGCTCTGTTGACTTTAATATGCTGTGAAGGAAAAAGATTTTTGCTTAAGGATCCAGTAGCAAAATAAATCACAGAGATAGATAACAAGAAAGTTAACGTGACCAGTTCAGATGAATAAAAGTCTAGAGCTTTGTGCTGTAGAACAAAAAGTCCTCAAGGACTGTTCTTTCTAACAATGTGGCAAAATGGGAATCTTGCAGGCATATGCAATTTGAAAGCAAAGAGATGACAGAGGTCATTGTTCTGGGTGAGACCCACGTTCCTGCTCTTAACACTGAGGTGTTCCTACCAATCAACCTGGCAACAGAGACATTCCTCTGGGACTATCCTGGCGGTCCACCTTCTGATTCAGGCAACATGGGTTCGATCCCTGGCCAGGGAGTTAAGATCACATATGCTGCAGGGCAACAAAGCCCTGAAGCTCTACAGGCCACAACCAGAGGAAGGTCTGTGTGCCACAAGTAAGACCCGATGCAGCCAAATAAACAAATAAATAAATATTTAAAACACACACACATTAAAACCCAAAGATTCCTCCTGGAAAGCAATTCTGACCCATCGGCTCTCCTTGTCTCTCTGCTTCGGGGCGGGACTGGATGGTAGGACTATTAGGGAACGCAGCAAAGTAAATCCACTCCCAATCACCTCCCACAGAATGAGTATTGTGATTTGATTTGCATGGGCTCTGCGAAGAAGAGAACCTGGTTTGCATCTGAGCTCACCAGACTTGTAAGAAGATGCTCAGGAGAAAGCAGTTTGGTCTGCAGCTCCCTCTACTGTGCCTGGGAAAGAGCTGCAGTGGGGGTGGGCGGTGGGGAGGGGAGCTCAGAGCCCCAAGGAGCTGGAGTGGGCCGAGCAGGGAAACAGATTGTCTTCATCACAGAGCACTACTGAAGATGAGCCACACGCTTCCAAGGGAGCCCCTTTTCGTAGCTATCAGAGGCACTGAATGCTTTGTGATTGAAACAATGCCCCCAAAGACTTGCAAATAAGGAAAGGTGCATATTCACTCCAAGTTTCCTGTCTCTATTTTCCCAGAGCATTCACAGACAGGCTAATCAGTTTCTCCTTTGCTCCCTGCTTGAGACTTGCTTTGGTGACTAGACATCAGTTTGTAAGTTGTGTGTACTCAGTCGTGTTTGACTCTTTGCGACCCCATGGACTTCTGCCCTCCAGGCTCCTCTGTCCACGGGATTCTCCAGGCAAGAATACTGGAGTGGGTTGCCATGCCCTTTACTAGGGGATCTTCCTGACCCAGGGGTCGAACCCAGATCTTCCACATTGCGGGCGGATTCTTTACCTTCTGAGCCACCAGGAAAGCCCTAGAGACAAATGTGGTGTCACAGAAATTAGATATGTGATACTGACAGCCCAATGACTCCTAAAACCA
Organism: Antilocapra americana; assembly: GCA_007570785.1. Taxonomy (NCBI): domain Eukaryota; kingdom Metazoa; phylum Chordata; class Mammalia; order Artiodactyla; family Antilocapridae; genus Antilocapra; species Antilocapra americana. The sequence goes on from ML660201.1 coordinate 18,066,728, forward strand.
ATTTAAACAAAGGAAACTGAAGTGGATCAGAGCTGATATGGCTGTGCTACAGCCGGACAGCAAGAAATGCAATGCAGGTCTCTTCCTGAGTCTAACACAGTTTCCGTTACAAAGTATGGCACACTATTCCATACTCAGATACAGAAAGGCATTTTCTAAGGCAAAAATTAGACAAAACCCATAGATGCCTTTAACCATGCTTGCTGCATGTGAAAAACTTTGCCAATTTCTTTTTTTTTTAAGCTTTCTCAGATGTATAAGAACTTACAGATCTTACATATCTAAAGAGGCTCACTCTTTCAGTGCTTCTTCTAGAAAGTCGGTAGAGTTGCTCTAATTGACCACATTTTGGAAATTTCACTCTAGATAGAGTAGAGTCTGGTAAAGAATTCTACCCAGATAGTTCAAGTGAAAAGATTATAGGGATGAGATAACTCAGGTGAGGGCAGGTCTCAGTACGATGAGGTTCCCAGGACTAGTGACATTTCCAGCGCTGACTCAGAGAAGCCAGTGGGTAACAGTATGGGTGGGGAAATGGTGTTCTTCAAGTCCAGGGAGACACCATACCGGAGGGAGACTGCAGCCTTGGAAGGTCTTGTCCCCTGACAGAGATGTCCTGCTAAACTGCACACCCCAGCCTCTCTCCTCCTGCCCTCTATCCAGTCTTCTGCCAGCACCTCACACTGGAAGCCAACTGACAAGGAAGCTCTAAAAATGCATTACAAAGTGAGTTGATTATCCACTTTTCCTAACCATCCAAAATTACTGCTGCTCCCCCAAACTATCCCACTCAAATTTGTAGAAATCAAATGTCCATGAGTTTAGCTGTTCTGGTTTTAATTTCATGTACGTTGAGCCATGTGGTGCATAAACTGAAAATATTCTGTTGACTGGTGGTTGCAGTTCAAATAAATGATCCATTTCTCTAGTTCTAAATGCATTCACTTGTTAGTACTGTATATAAGGTGCATTAAATACTGTATATAAGGTGTTCGTAAATACTCTTCTACTTGAATTTATACTGTAGGTCATTGTTCTTAACATTCAAAAAACTAAGATCACTGCATCCGGTCCCATCACTTCATGGCAAATGGATGAGGAAACAATGGAAACAAGGACAGACTTTATTTTCTTGGGCTCCAAAGTAACTGTGGATGGTGACTGCAGCCATGAAATTAAAAGCTGCTTGCTCCTTGGAAGGAAAGCTATGACAAACCTAGACAGCATATTAAAAAACAGAGATATTACTTTGCCAACAAAAGTCCAAATGATCAAAGCTATGGTTTTTCCAGTAGTCATGTGTGGATATGAGAGTTGGACCATAAAGAAGGCTGAACACCAAAAAATTGATGCTTTTGAACTGTGGTGTTGGAGAAGACTCTTGAGAGTTTCTTGGACTGCAAGGAGATCAAACCAGTCCAGATTAGTCCTGGGTGTTCATTGGAAGGACTGATGCTGAAGCTAAAGCTCCATCACTTTGGCCACCTGATGTGAAAAGCCGACTTAATAAAAAAGACCCTGATGCTGGGGAAGATAGAAGGCAGGAGGAGAAGACAACAGAGGATAAGGTGTTTGGATGGCATCACTGACTCAATGGGCCTGAGTCTGAGCAAGCTCCAGGAGATGGTGAAGGACAGGGAAGTGTGGCATGCTGCTGCCCATGAGCTTCAGAGTCCGACATGACTGAGTGACTGAATAACAACAACAAATTGTTCTTAAATAAATCATTTCAAGCAAAATGAATTAGAGCACAGCCTGGTCAGCAGGGCCCTTTTCACCCTATCCAGGCAGCATCTCTGGCAAGTCATCACTGCTGGTCTGTCTGGTGTCTTGGAATCACACTGTGTCACCGGTTTCTGCAGTGCTGAAGAAGTCCACCATGCTGGGTAAAGCCCTCCAGGTGTTCATCATCACAGACAACGCATGTTCTTGCCACATCTGTGTGTGATGGAGCGATCAGCAATGGCATACCAAGGAGTCAGGGCCTTGGTTCTCAGTCTAGCTCAACTGGACCTTCGTCAAGCCACTTCAGTCCTCAAGGCCTCAGACTCCTCATCTCAAAAGCAAGCAAACTGAAAAGACTTGTGAATTTCAAATTTTGTTGTTGCAGTAGAAGCACGTTTTTACATAAAATATTATAGGGACACTTTTGCACTGTTGGTGGGAATGTAAACTGATACAGCCACTATGGACTATAGTATGGAGGTTCCTTAAAAACTAAAAATAGAGCTACCATATTACCCAGCAGTCCCACCACTGGGCAAATACAAACACCCTGAGAAAACCATAATTCAAAATAACCTATGTACTCGTGTTCACTGTAGCACTATTCACAATAATCAGGACATGGAAGCAGCCTAAACGTCTATAGACAGAGGAACGGATCAAGAAGATGTCGTACATATCTACCATGGACTAATACTCAGACAAAAGAGAACAAAGCTGGCTCATTTGTGGTGGTGTGGGTGGATCTTCAGTCTGTCATACAGAGTAAAGTAAGTCAGAAAGAGAAAAACAAATATCATATACGAATGCACATATTAGAATCTAGAAAAATGGTACAGATGAACCTATTTGCAAAGCAGGAATAGAGACACAGATATAGAAAACGGATATGTGGACAGGGGGAGGAAGGGGAGAGTGGGATAAACTGGGAGATTAGGATTAACATATCTAACTACCATGTGTCAAGTAGACAGCTAGTGGGGCGCTGCTGTACAGCACAGGGAGCTCAGCTCAGTGCTCTGTGCTGCCTAGAGGGGTAGGACAGGGGTGCGAGGGAGACTCAAGAGGGAGGGGATATATGTATCATATGGCTGATTCATGTTTTTGTACAGCAGAAACCAACACAACATTGTAAAACAATTATCCTCCAATTAAAATAATAATAATAATAAATATTACAGGACAGCCTATTTACAAAAGAGATAGATGTAGCATTACTCTGGGTTGAAGAAGGCTGAAGGGGCCTGGAATTGTCCTCACCTCCCCATCCACCCCTCACTCAAAATCTCCAAGCAACACAACAGAAAATTCCCAAAGGGGATGACCAATGAAGGCCCATTTCTAGTCCAATTTCTTCGAATATTAGTTTCCCCTACTTTTATGGGGTATAAGAGGGGAAATGCTTCATTTTGTTCTCATAAATGCAGCAGCAAACTTTTATAGACTACAGCGCCAGTGGTATAATAAGTTCATTGTCCCGTAGTGGCGGCTACATAATTGCGTTCATTCCCTTTGTGTGTTTTAGTAACGAGAGTATAATTGTCAGTGCTTATAATACATATAATCTCATTACTGTCACTCCCATTAGTATGCTTTCACCTCAGCCTAGCCATGGTAGGTTCCACTTTCTCGCTCATTGAAAGACATAAAGAAATCTCCTTTCCTGCATCCAGATTTCAGTTTAATTCCTGGCAGTTGCCATGGCTAATCACTGAGACAATGCTGTCTCCTTGTTTTCAATATGTTTAATCTACCATTTTGACACAATGCCAAGAAGTCAGCATTGTACAGGCGTGGAATTTCCATGACCACATCCTTGCCTTCCTGCTAAAATGGTTCAGGCTTGTATTTGGAGTAGAAGCTAATTTAGACAAGCAGATGGCTGCATTCCTGACAGTGCCTGCGTTTGGAGAATTGCAAGATTCGACACAATTATGTCATATCTCCATTTTCTCATCTGTCAGTGCAGATCTGACCTCTGTTATCCTCCTTCATGCCTTCCATTTTTAATAGTTCTTATTATTTTTAAAAGATTCACATCAAGAAAATTTGTCATAAACTTTTCTTTAACTTATTTTCTTAAAATAATGAATGCACAGAATTTTAAAAATCAGACAGTGTGTGGTTTAGTCACTAAGTCGTGTCCAAAGTCTTTGTGACCCCACGGACTATAGCCCACCAGCCTCCTCAGTCCATGGGATTCTCGAGGCAAGAATACTGGAGTGGGTTGCCATTTCCTTCTCCAGGGGATCTTCCCAACCCAGGGCTTGAACCTGTGTCTCCTGCATTGCAGGCAGATTCTTTACCGCTTGAGCCACTTGGGAAGCCCCATCAGACAGTATAAACTTATAAGAAGTACACCTCCTCAGATGCAGTGACTTTAGATTTCCTTAGTTCTTCTGAAACTTTTACAGAAGTTTCTTGTTTCTAGTTTTAGATAAATGAATAATTTACATTTATGCATTTTAGGCATCATCTGTGCATGTCCTTCCTACTTGGTAGTTGAACCCGGAGCTCTCTTCTATCACCCTTCTGCTTCTCCTTCCCCAAATTCCAATTATGGTGATATTTCAACTTTCATTGAATACCGAGGCTGCTGCTACCCATGTAATAGTGCTCTCAGTTTTCCCTTCATGATCTTAGCATCTTACTTTCTCAAGTCCATTTAGTCAATTACTTCTTTCCAGTCAATCTGCCTTCCACTTTCCAAAATACTATGGATTTATGATTTATTTTTAAAATATCTTTATGTTTTTTAAAATAACAATGTTTTTTTAAAATAATGTTTTTTA